>JAOANR010000001.1:1396956-1567086 GCA_030278955.1 Hygrophila difformis | reverse complement strand
GGATATCAACTGCTTCACTGGAAGGATGACTTGCCTCCACACGCCCCCCCTTGGCCCAGGAGCGCCTCCCGCAGCTAGCCCCGTTGCTGACCCTGTCGCCAACCCGACAGCCCGCACCGACTCCAGTTGCCACCATCGATCCTGTTCCTACTACTGGACCCGCTTGGACAGCAAGCCCGGTGTTCCATGGGCCCCTTGGCACGGGCGCCATCGAGGACGCAAGTGATGAGGACGACCCCATGGAGGATCCGACTACCTACCCTTCCCAGGCTTAGGGGATTATCGACACATTATTCTTATTGTTCTCTTTCCTATCTTCCCGAACTATTTTCAGGATCTTTGCTACTTGTCGCTTGTACCGAAACAAAAAAATTTTTTCTAGGCAATAAAGTCACAAACACCTATTTTATACACCATCTTTATATCTTATCAAAGCGCCGGCAGACAAACAACGTATCTATTTCTGCATAACAAATCGACAAGTACCTCGAACCCTAAAACCCTAAACGACTGAATGAATAAATGCAAATACTAACCAACTCCTGATAAGCACCACACAATTTAGCAAAACACTTTTTCCCACACTTTATCGAATCTCCCTGAACTCTAAACCTTCCTTGGTTGTAATAAGATGGCACCCCGAGGACGACCAAGGACCTTCCCTGCCACCCCCAACACCCACGGCACGCCGGGACAACCCAATGAGCAGGCACCTAACGCGGAGGTGCCGAACCCGGCAGGACCGATGCCCAACCCTGCGGAAGGGCGAATGAGGAATATGGAAGAATTACTAATCGCACTGGGTAATGCTTACGTTAACCAGGGTGGAGCTGCCGCGGCGCCACCACCGGAAGCGAGGATCAACTACTTGGCTGCGGTGAACCCCTACCGGCCTCCTTATTACGTCGGGGAGGAAGACCCCGCTAAGCTGGAAGAATGGTTGAGAACCTTCGACAAACTGCTGAAGACGGTAAGATGCCCGGAGGGGGAGAAGGTCCACGTGGCCTCGTACTATTTGGGTGGCGAGGCCGACGACTGGTGGCAGGCTACCCAGGGGAAGCTGGCAGAGGATGATGAACCTTACTCGTGGAACGAGTTCATGGAGTTACTCCGGGAGCGCTTCTACCCAATGAGTACTAAGGCGGCACTGTACGAGGAGTTCTCATCCCTGAAGCAAGGAGAGAAATCTGTTCAAGAATACTATGCACGGTTTAAGGAGTTGGTGAGATTTGCGCCCAGGATGGTACCTACGGACGGGGAGAAGGCGCAAAAGTTCAAAATAGGATTGAACTTGTCAATTTGGGAGGTGATCACTGGAGTTAACTACCCGGACCTGCAATCTGTCTACGATCGGGCAGTAGCAGTAGCACGAGTGCAACAGCTAAAGAGGAAGGCTGCTGGGGAATCTAGCCGAGGGGCGCAAGGACCAGACAAGAGGAACAGGGATAACAGGACGGGCAACACTACTGGCGGGGACAACTTTCGGCGAGGTCCGAACGGGAATGCTCAGAACAACAATGGTCGAAATGTCAACCAAGGAGGCCGAGTGCCGTCGTGCCCAAGGTGTGGCAGGCCGCACCTGGTGAGGAGATGTCCTCAGGTGGGCGAGTGCTTCCGGTGCGGCCGAATTGGCCATCGGAGGGAGGAATGTCGAACCCGACTTGAGAACATCACAAAGAGAGAAGATTTGGTCATTGGACCTAACGAGCCGTTCAACCAGGGAGGTAGAAACGGCAACAATCAAGGATATCGGCCTCCTCCGAATCCGAACCAACGCCCTCCGAACCAGCAGCAAAACGCAAATCCAAATCAAAACCAGCCAGCCAATCAAGGGAGGCCGATGGGGAGGTTGAACGTGATCAACCAGGCTGACATACCCGCGCAGGGTGACGTGATGGCAGGTACTTTCCATGTCCTAAGTACTCCACTTAGAGTCTTATTTGATTCCAGAGCCAGTTGTTCGATTGTATCTTCGAGAGTCGTAACTGAACTAGATCTACCTAAGTGCGAGATGATTAACTTAGGCATCCAACTGCCCTCTGGAGAAGTAATAACATGCTCTAAACGCTACAATGGAATACCTATAGTAATAAAGAACGTAGAGTTTTTCGCAAACTTAGTAGAGTTCAACGTCAGAGACTTTGACGTCATACTAGGAATGGATTGGCTAACCCGGTATAAGGCCGTGATCGAGTGCCAAAAGCAAAAGATCACGCTGTCGAAAAGTAGGGGAAAAAGAGTCATCTTCTACTCTCAACCCCCTAAGAAATCTAACAAGATAGTCAACGTCCTAGAGTTATGTAGCCTAATGCGTAAGGGCCACGCGTTATACGCATGCTACGTTCATAACCTCGAGGCTGAAGGAGTAAAGATAGACAACATTCCGGTGGTAAGAGAGTACCCGGATGTGTTCCCGGAAGACGTTCCGGCATGCCCCCTGAGAGGGATCTCGAGTTCACCATAGATCTCATCCCGGGAACGGAACCTGTCTCAAAGGCTCCTTACCGCATGGCACCACCGGAGATGAAGGAGCTAAAGGAGCAGCTCGAAGAATTGCTGGAAAAGGGATATATCAGACCGAGTACGTCTCCATGGGGAGCACCGGTCTTGTTCGTCAAGAAGAAGGATGGGAGTTTGCGACTGTGTATCGACTATAGAGGACTTAATCAAGTCACTATCAAGAACAAGTACCCGTTGCCCAGAATCGAGGATCTGTTCGACCAGCTGAAGGGAGCTACTGTGTTCTCCAAGATCGACCTGCGTTCGGGATATCATCAACTGCGAATCGCTGAGAAGGACATCCCAAAGACAGCGTTCAGGACTCGCTATGGACACTACGAATTCACAGTACTATCATTCGGACTAACGAACGCCCCGGCAATGTTCATGAACCTCATGAACAACGTGTTCCGAGGGCTATTAGATCAATGCGTAGTGGTATTCATAGACGACATCTTGATCTACTCAAGGGACGAGGAAGAACACTCCGAGCACTTACATAAAGTGCTGAGGATCCTCCGAGAAAATCAACTATATGGGAAGTTGTCCAAATGCGACTTCTGGCTGAGGGAAGTAACATTCCTTGGGCATATCGTATCCGCCAGCGGAGTGGCGGTAGACCCGGCAAAGATCTCGGCAGTAACCGAGTGGGTACCACCGAAGAGCCCAACGGAGATAAGAAGTTTTCTCGGACTGGCGGGCTACTACAGGCGATTTGTCCAGGAATTCTCCAAAATCGCCCGCCCATTGACCCAACTGCTGAAGAAGGGGGTGAAGTACGACTGGACTGGCGAGTGCGAAGCCGCATTCCAGGAGCTGAAGAAACGACTTACCACGGCGCCAGTATTGGCGTTACCATCAGAGAATGGAGACTTCGAGGTGTATAGCGACGCCTCGAGAGAAGGACTGGGATGCGTACTAATGCAGGATCAAAGAGTCATAGCGTACGCATCACGACAGCTAAAACCACACGAGCAGAACTATCCGACGCACGGCCTAGAACTGGCCGCGGTCGTGTTCGCCCTGAAAATTTGGAGACACTATCTCTGTGGGCGGAAGTGTCGGATGTTCACCGACCATAAGAGCCTCAAGTACATATTCACGCAAAGAGAACTGAACTTGAGGCAGAGGAGATGGTTGGAACTGATCAAAGATTACGACCTGGAAGTCGTGTATCACGAGGGCAAGGCCAACGTCGTGGCCGACGCCTTGAGTCGGAAGACGCAACACGTCACGAACTCACTGGTGATACCGGCCGAATTGTACAGAGATTTGGCGAAATTAAGCCTGGAACTGGTGCATCCCGGTACGGTAACCGAGGTCGTCAACGCGATGGTAGTAAGGCCTACCGTATTCGAAGAGATACGACTCGCCCAGTCGAGTGACGAAAAGTTGGAGGAAATAAGGAGAAGCATTGCCGAAGGAAAGGCAGTGGACTTCAAGATTCACGAGGACGGGAGCATCCGCTTCAGGGGAAGGTGGTGTATACCGCGGGAGTCCGCGGATCTGAAGAAGAAGGTGATGGAGGAAGGCCATAACACCCCCTACTCGATTCACCCCGGAGGGGATAAGCTATACAAGGACTTGAAGAAAAATTATTGGTGGCCGAACATGAAGAGAGAGGTGGCCGAGTTCGTGGCAAGGTGTCTTACCTGCCAGAAGATCAAGGCAGTACGGCAAAAGCCCTTAGGATTAATGCAACCATTGGAGATCCCAAGCTGGAAGTAGGACAGTATCTCCATGGATTTCGTTTCAGGGTTACCACGTTCGCCAAAGGGGATGAATAAGATCTGGGTGATCGTGGATAGGTTAACGAAGGCCGCCATCTTCATCCCGATGAAGGACACTTCGACAATGGACCAACTAGCAAGAGCATATGTAGACAATGTGGTACGCCGGCACGGGGTGCCACATGACATCATCTCGGATAGGGATAGCAGATTCGTCTCCCAGTTTTGGACCAAGCTGCAAGAAGCTCTGGGGACGCAGATAAAAATGAGTACGGCGTTCCACCCTATGACGGATGGGCAGATGGAGCGAACAATACAAACGCTGGAGGACATGTTGAGGGCCTGTGTGTTGGAATTCAAGGGAAGTTGGGAGCACCATTTACCCTTGATCGAGTTCTCCTACAACAACAGTTACCATGCAAGCATCGGCACGGCGCCCTTCGAGGCACTGTATGGACGAAGATGCCGGAGCCCATTGAGTTGGGAAGAGAACGATCGAATAATGACAGTAGGACCACAACTGGTGGAGGACATGGCTCAGCAAGTTAAGATCATCCAGGGGAAGATGAGAGCCGCTCAGGACCGGCAAAAGAGTTATGCGGACGTGAGACGGCAGGACTTGGAATTCCAAGTCGGTGACAAGGTCATGCTGAAAGTCTCACCGATGAAGGGCGTAATGCGCTTTGGCAAGCGAGGGAAACTGAGCCCACGTTACATAGGGCCATATGAGATCCTCGAGAGAGTGGGGAATCTAGCGTACCGGCTAGCACTGCCGCCTCAACTAGCACGCGTCCATAACGTGTTTCATGTCTCCCAACTGAAGAAGTATGTGCCCGACACGTCGCATGTACTTCAACCGGACGCAATCGAATTGGATGATGACTTGACCTATGAAGAAACCCCGGTGCAAATAATCGACTACAAGGAAAGGGTGACAAGGAATAAATCTGTAAAGATGGTCAAGGTCCTGTGGTCCAACCACGAGACAGAAACGGCGACCTGGGAATTGGAAGCCGACATTAGGCAACGTTACCCTACCCTCTTCCAAGACGACCCGACCACAGTTATGGGGACATAACTGTATTTTTAAGGGGGGGAGGATGTAACACCCGAGGAAAAACAAATTCAAATTGTTTTGAACTATGTCATGACTTGATCCCTTCACAGGGTACGTAGGCAGCTTGGAACTAATTTCTAAGTTTAGTCATAAAATAAATTACAAAATAAAAACATAACCGAAAGCATCCCATCGTTAAACCCGAAGAGACCAAAACATAACTTCAGTAAAATCATTAAGGAAGGACGGGACGAGTTTAAGTAGACGGGTTATCATACGGGAGTTAGATCGGATTCGTAGATAAACCCAAATGAGAATTTCGAGTCGGGAATGACCCAAAAAGTCGGACCAAGAGCGCGAAGGATGGAAACCCAATCGAGAAGAGGAAGAAAAGAACCGACGCACCACACAAACCGCCCGAACCGGCCGGTTCGGGCAGCGCGCACCCCGCGCGCATGCGCGCGGCCAAAGGGAGTCGCGTCCCTGGAGGGTTCGCGCGCACTCCGCGCGGACAAAGGCCTATGTGCGCGTCACCAGCGCGCCAGAGGAGCAGGAGGTGTAAACTTTCCTTCCATGGCGATTTTCTTGCCATAAATCCGACCTCTATCGGTGGCAAGCCGATCACAGCCTTAGGAAAAGGCTTAAGGTCGGATTTTGGGCGCCCCTTTCCACCATTTTACAGAAAACAAACCCTAGACCTCCCACCATCCTCTCCAAGCAAGAAAACCTCTTCGACTCCACTTCCGGCGAGCATTCCGGCAACGACAAGGCAAACGGGACGAAGCCTCTGCTTCCTAGACCTTTGGTAAGTCATGGTATAGTGTTTAGTTTGTTCATAAACCTTGAAAACTCGAAATCTAACATCTTTTCCCTTGCTACGATTTCACGTCGGGGGACGAACGAAAAGCGATCGGAGAAGTTGGCCGTTCGTTGCAACCCTAGGATCTCCGTAAACCCTTTTCAGCGACCCCATCCTCATTCTAAGTAAGTTAAAGCCTTACTCACAAATTTTCGTGGTTGTTTGTTGTATAAAACTCGAGATATAGGCTTGTAACAAAAGTCGGTTTTCAAAAACCCTATTTTCGTCCAATTTCAAAGACTCGCCTAAAACTCGACCTTCGGGAATTCAAAGCGAAAACTTTTCAACATAAAAGTTGTTCCTAACACCTTTATCTATCTTGTGTCCAAATTTCAGCCGTTGACATTAAGTTTTGCTATCCCAAATCACGCCGTAAACTTTCTGTGATAACCCGAACATTTTTAAACTGTGACAGTTTCCCTTACTCGACTTGATGCATGTTTTTCACCCATTTTTCGAATGATTCAACTTTGCATTCCTAACAAAAGTTGTAGATAATTGTGTCTAGATTATGCATATAAAATTTCACGGATTTTGGTGTTCATTTGATATGTCAATCGGTCGAATTTTCAGAACTGTTTTAAAACCTATTCGGAGCCCGCGAGTATACAGTGGGTTGTGGTCGATTTTTGAGTACCAAAAATTCATTATTTCCAAATTCTTAAAACATGAAAATTGTTCCTTAACGTGTTTTCTAGTTACTGTAAAAATTTCGCATCAATTGGTTTTGAAATGAATTTTTAATCGGCGTTGCACGAACCTGTGACGAAACCAGTTTTTAAAACAGAAATCATTCTTTGCAATGAACTCGAATTTCGACTCACTTCGGAACCTTACTTCCAAAAATTTAAAACATGAAAGTTGTTCGTGTGTGTACTTTCGAACTACTGTAAAAATTTCAGAATTTTTGGTGTAAAGACGAATTTTTAATTAAGAAAGGCGTAAACTGCCTCGAATAGGATTTTTCGAACTTGAGAAAACTCGAACTATGAAAACGCGATATCGATCATTTGATAACATCGAAATACGAACTTTCGAAAAATCCCGTTCACTAGGCTGAGCCGATCTTCATGCTATCATTATCTTTGAGACTGCCTCGTTAGTGGTCTCCTTACTATCTGAGATTGCCTCGTTAGTGATCTCGCGCGCTGTATTTTTGGATCGCCTCGTTAGTGGTCCTACTATCTTTTTGAGACTGCCTCGTTAGTGGTCTCCCATTGTTTGGACTGCCTCGTTAGTGGTCCTATGTTGAGATTGCCTCGTTAGTGATCTCCCGGTATGGTGTCCTCTTCTTAGTCTACGGGATAAAATGTAAAAGACTTGTGTGTGTTCCATTATGCTTAAATCGTATTTATCATGTTTTTAATTTATGTATTTAAAATTATGCATCTTAAATTATGCTTTTAATTACGCTTTTAAAATTATGTCCTTCAATCATGTTTTCCGCTGCAAATGAATTATGTATTTTAAATTTATGTATGAGAAGCGAAATCTTTAGTTCAAACACATGTAACCCCTTTTATTTGTTAGTTAGGAATTAACTTACTCAGTATATTTTTATACTGACAACCGTTGTCATTTTTCTTTTACAGAGTATGTCGAGTGACGCATACGCATACACTTGGGGGGAATTATTATGAACATTTTCGCTTTCTGCACCGTATTACTGTTTTTACCGGGTCTGTTTAACCCGAGGTTTTGGCCGTGTTGGCCGTGATTACTTTTCCGCTGCATTTACCTTATCCATGCATGATGATTTTTACTATCGTACTTGACTGAAGTATTAATAAATTCCGGATTCATTGTTGAATGTTTTTAAAACTTTGCATACCCATAAGCCTTGCACCTCCTTAGCGAGCTCGGGAATCCGTGTCTTGCTAGGGAGATGCGGCGGGTGACACCTCGGCCTGGGTTACCAAATCCGGGGTGTTACACAAACAGTTTAAAATCCATTCAAATATGCCCGAAATAAAATCAATTCAGAGTGTTTCATGCATCACAGTAATAATCAGTGCGGAAGCTAAAAACAAACGAAACAAGGGCCAAACAGGCGGCCAAAACCAAAGTCCAAAGTCCAAGTCCATTGCAGATATTTAAAATAAAAATAAAATGCAACAAGTCTTTATTTTTGAGAAATCCCATCCCGATGTGCCATGACTTACTCTGCGAAAAAGGGAAAACAACAAATTATCAGTACAAACGGTACTGCGTAAGTTAATGCATAGCATGACAAACTTTAAAGTTTTAGAAGAGTAATAAAAGATAGGAATTTAATTTCTAAAATAAGCGAGTAATATAATTTACGGGAATTCTTACACTATACCACATGTATAATTACCAATGTTCATTTTGATCGAGGACATCCAAAAATTACCCGCTTGGGCGCTTATGTCCACAAGCCGCCGGTACCAACGATCCTGGGCCTAAGCCGTTTAAGATCAAATTACCCGCTTGGGCGCTTATGTCCACAAGCCGACGGTATCAACAAATGTGAAAGCAGCGGACCCTATACAGACACACTCCGGAGCCCTAGATAACCCTATACAAACACGCAACATAAATTCCTTGGCGCCATTTTGGCCACCAAAAAGAGGGGGCGGCCCAACGAGCCCACGCCAAGTGCACTTACCCTCCAAAATTGGGCATCTAACTCGATCAAAACTCAAAAGTTTCAAAATTCACATTTAAAACATTACAAACCATGACTACATTCCCAGAATTCATAATATTCACAAAAGAGTAGCAATTGACTCACTAATCATCAAAACGCACGAAGACAAATTCACCGATGAGAACTCACTGTGGCAGTTTTCAAATTCGTACTAGGAAATGTAGTAAAACATTTTAAAAATTTCTGAAATTTTTACCGGTGCTAGGAAACATCAAAATAAGCGTTTTTCTCAGAAATAGGCCTTATCAAATTCGGACTCTAAGTGGCCCAAAAAAATTCATTTCATAAACTCATCTTTCAAAGCATGGGAGTTTACTGCCTACCACGACCACAGTTTCATTAGAAAATCACAACAATTCCAAGAGTGATTCAAAAATTCTGAAGTTTTACAGAATTAAACTAGACACATAGATGAACAACTTTGATGAAGAAAATAACCATAAAAAATGATCGTAACTAGGAGTAATACGGACTACAAAACTGTTTATACTATGAAACGAAATCTGTCATCATGAATTCAGAAAATACCAGATGCTTTTTCGACGCTCAAATCATGTCCAAAAATTATGAAAATTTACAGAGATCATCTTTAAAGTGTTAGGAAAATTTTTCATTTAGAAAGGTTTTTCCAAAAACAAACGGATCTAGACGAACAAAGAGGAACAAAAGAAACTATCCTATAGAAACCCTAAATCACAGATTTGACAAGAGATAGAATTCGAGTTGTTTCTCTATGAATACTCAACCAAAAGCTATAAAATTTGAAAGGTACAACACTAACTTACTTGGTAAGAGATTGGAATCAAGATCCTCCTTGGTTGTATCTCCAAATTCGTCCGGAACAGCCCACTCTTCCAAAGTTCTACCGAAAGAATCCTATTTTGAAGTGATTGGAAATGATCCTTAGATTTGGGGCTTGAAATCCGAGATTAGGGACAAAGGATTGAATTAGAACCGTTACCTATCAATGGTTGACTGCCTAAGATGCTTGAGAATCACCTAAAGTCTGTGGAGAACCGAAGAACTCTCTCAAGAACTCACTACTCACACTTTAGGTCTGATTTTCGGAATGAAGTTGTGTAGGGTGATTTTGAGGTTGGTTTAGTTAATATCTAGAGTGCTTAATGCTCCCACTGACTGACATTAAGACCCTAGGGAAGGTAGACATGACTCAATGCAGTCAATCTCGAAAATTCACCCTATTAACCCACATTCATCTCACCTATTTCCCAAGGGGTTCAATGCATGCATCTAGAACATGTATCCAACCTTATCTCAACTTGTAGGGTTCTAGATGCTTCTAGATTTGTCCAAAAGGAGTCCCATTACACCCCTAAGGTCTGAGACAAGCTTGTGGCTCGATTCCATGAACCAAGCTCGCCATAATTGCTCAACCACGCATGAAACGCGTAACAGCGTTTCAAAACGCTGCTACTGGGGTGGTGGCGCGCTGGTGGAGCGCCACCGTGCCACCCCAGGCTGCGGCCTTCTCACCCTTTTTTTTAATATGATTTTTAATTTCCAAAAATCATACATGGATTATCCATGATTGTTGGATAATCCGATAACTCTCTTCGAGTTGCTATCGTCCGAAAAATGTTTAATTCCGCTCTCCCGGAATTATTTCGATTGCGATAGTTAAATCCAATTAATTAATCCAATTAATTAATTTTCGGATTTAATACTCGATGTTGATTTCTCGGGTATTACACTATATCTCATGCCGTTTTGGCAATATCATATCTCAATTTAAGCGCGCGGGGTCACCATCGTCCATTAAGGCACAAAGTGAATCGTTAGGGGGCACCCTGCAGAGCACTCACCCCTAATTTTAATTTATCAAGTTTGTAAGGGGATTTAATTTCAAAAATCTGATTCCAATTTTATTTATTTAAAAATAATATTTCAATTTGTTTCAATGTAACACCCCGGTTTTTGGTCACCCAGGTCGGGATGTCACCGCCACATCCCCCTAGTAAGACACGGTTTCTCCGAGCTTACTAAAGAGATGCAAGGATAGGTATTGCAGTATTTAAAAGTATTTAAATCATTCAAGATAGCCCATTCAACATAATTGGAAAATAATAATAGTATAGCGCAGCGGAAATAATTGTTTAGTATAGTATCGCAGCGGAAAATATAAATAGGGCCGACAGGGCCAAAACACGGGTTAAACAGGCCCGTTCATAATATAGTCTAAAGTACGAATTTAAAAGCAAAATAACATTCACCAAAATCCCATGCATGAATCGTGCTCACACATGCTCATTCCACATATTCTGTAAGAAAAGGAATAAAAACGGTTTTGGTCAGCAAACTTGCTGAGTAAGTTAACACATGCATGATCGTAGGGTTTTAAAGCCATTAATTTGATAAATAATCCAAAAGCATGATAATAACATAATATTCAATTTAATCTAACCAACTATCCAATAGCATAATTTATTTCAGGGCTCTATTTAATAACACATATCGCATGGTTTAGAATAATAGCCACAGTTTAAAGAAAGCATTTAAATAATTTAATTGGACATCAACATAATTTAATCTAATTTAAGTTAGTTTAATATCCCCATTACATCCCCGATTTGGTATTTTAAGGTTTCATGATAGCATCGCGATGTCAACAAGTTTAGCCGGTAGCCCGGCGGCCGCAACCGTATCAGCCATACCCAGTACCACTCCGGAGCCTCGGGAAACCCATACGGATATTCACGAGAGTGTAGGCTCTATATTTCGCCGTTTTGGCAATATCACATTTCAAGTTTAGCGCGCGGGGTCACCATCGTCCATTACGGCACGAAGTGAATCGTTAGGGGGCACCCTGCAGAGCACTCACCCCTAATTTTAATTTATCAAGTTTGTAAAGGGATTTAATTTTTAAAATCTGACTTCAATTGTATTTATTTAAAAATAATATCTCAACTCATTTCAACCCTAAAGGTTAATTCCATGTTTCAACAAGATTTTCAAGATTTTGTTTCCGGTAAACCATAGTTTACTCTAAAATTCGTCTAAAATCAGATTTAATTCCAAAAATTCCAAACTTTCATATCTGACTCAGAAACATCAAGATCTACGACTTTCGTGTTTTAACTTTTTCAATCTGAAATACCTAAGTAGGTCAAAATCACCAATTTTCGCATAAGAACAATTCTGTCCGAGTTTAATGTATCACAGTTTAAAGATTTCGAATTCTACCATAGCAATTCAACTCCAAATTTGATGAAATTTTACAGAGATCATCTTAAGACAATTATCTACGACTTTCATGTTCGGCCAAAGATCTAAAACAGTCTAGATCCTATGTCAAAAACGTGATCAAGATCATTCCTAAATTCTGTTCAAGATTTCAAGATCTAGATTCAAACAGCTCGGTTTCGGTGGGTTTTCACATATCAAATCAACTCCAAAAATTCTCAAAAATTTACAGTAGCTAGATCTAAGTCTTAGGAACGTTTTTCGTATTTTAAGTTTTTCCGTTTGAGTTCGTTTAAAGGTTCGGAAAAATTCATCAAATCTGTTGCGTCGGAAGAAAGTTTAGATTGACAGATTTTCGATTTCTTGATAATCTTTTAGTTTGAATGTTTTAATTCATCCCAAAACCATGTAAGAGTTAACTTACAGAGTTTATGAACGTCCGGGACCGTCTATTCGAAGGCGTGGCTTCCCGTCCACCTTTTCTCCTCTCCGTTCGTCGGGTTCTACGATATAGATCCAATACGGGGTGTAGAAAGAAAAAGGAGATGATTAGGATTCATTTTCGAATCGTTTATTGAACAAAGATTGGATCGAGACTTACCACGACTATGGAGATCTGTAGAAAAATTCGTCCAATAGCGTTCGTCTTGGATTCGTGCCTCCGACGACTCCGGATTTAGGGTTTCGAATGGGTAGAAGGTTGTAGGGTTTTGTAAACTTGTTCGGGGTTCCCAAGGGGTTTATTTATAGATTTCCCAAGTCCTAGGGCGTCCAACATCTGACCTAAGGGTCTTGGGTCGAGAGATGTTCAACCGAAAGTCGAAAAATCCGCGTTCGGGCGAGAGATTCACGCAACGGGTGAATCTGTCGTGTGGCGCGGTCGTGGCGCGCTCTTCCTCCTTCGACCGCGCGGCCACCGCGCGACACTCACCTGGACTTCGGTCCGGGCGGGTCGTGCGATCCGCCGTGCTTTTCCGCCTCTCTTTCGGGTTTCTATCCCTTTATGCTCCCGAATTCCGATTCCCAGGGTATCTTCGGGTTTCTACTTTCTCTCTAAATTTTTACTCGGGTCTAATTGGATGTTTGGACTCGAATCCTCGAGTTCATTAGTGTCGGGTTTTGGTGTACAATTTATTTATCCTTAATCTATTCTTTTTATTTAATTAAATTCCTTTAATTCCCTTTTAAGTTAAACCTCATTTTCTCATTTCCTTATCTTTATTTATTTCTTTATTTGCTGGATTCATTTAGTTATTTTATTTATTTATTTATGGTATTTATTTTATTTATTATTTATTTATTTAATTATTATTTTATTTTATGATGGAAAATTCACGGGTATTACAGTCTACCCTCCTTAAGAATCAACTTCGTCCTCGAAGTTGTGTTTCGGCTTTTCTCGTGCTAAGGTCTTGTGTTTGTTTTATTATGTTGTGACTGAACTTAGAATTAAAACTTCTAAGCTGCCTACGTACCCGGTGAAGGGATCAAGCCATAACGTAGTTCAAAAGTTTATAAAAGTGCACGAAAAATAGGTGGTATGACATCCTCTCCCCCTTAAGATTGCAGTTATGTCCCCATAACTGTGTCGGTATCGGTTTGGAACAATGTCGGGTATCGTTCCCTCATGTCGGATTCTACTTCCCAAGTTGTCGTCTCACTTTCGTGATTTGACCAAAGAACCTTGATCATTTTGACGGTTTTGTTCCTCGTTACTCGTTCTTTAGTGTCGAGAATACGCACTGGGACTTCTTCGTAAGTCAAATCTTCATCGAGCTCAATTATCTCCGGTTGAAGTACATGTGTCGGGTCCGGCACATACTTCTTTAGTTGCGAGACATGGAAGACATTATGAACTCTATCTAAGTGTGGCGGTAAAGCCAATCGGTAAGCTAAAGTTCCGACTCGTTCTGGAATTTCGTAAGGTCCTATGTATCGAGGACTTAACTTCCCTCGTTTGCCAAAGCGCATCACCCCCTTCATGGGTGATATCTTTAGCATGACCCTATCTCCCACTTGAAATTCTAGGTCTCGTCGTCTCACGTCGGCATAACTCTTTTGACGGTCTTGTGCGGCTTTCATCTTCCCTTGAATCACTTTGATTTGTTGAGCCATGTCTTCGATAAGTTGTGGTCCCACTACCACGGATTTATCGTTTTCTTCCCAGCTCAATGGGCTTCGGCACTTTCGTCCAAACAACGCCTCGAAAGGTGCCATGCCGATGCTAGCATGGTAGCTATTATTATAGGAAAACTCAATCAAGGGTAAATGAGATTCCCAATTCCCTTTGAATTCCAACACACATGCTCTCAGCATGTCTTCTAGTGTTTGGATTGTTCTCTCGGTTTGACCATCCGTCATCGGGTGGAATGCGGTGCTCATTTTGATTTGAGTACCGAGAGCTTTTTGTAACTCCGTCCAGAAATGAGAGACAAATCTACTGTCTCTATCGGAAATGATATCATGTGGTACTCCATGTCGTCGTACCACATTATCAATGTAGGCTCGGGCCAATTGGTCCATAGTCCACGTGTCTTTCATTGGGATAAATATGGCTGTCTTCGTTAGCCTATCCACAATCACCCAAATCTTGTTCATGCCTTTAGGTGATCGGGGTAATCCCGAGACAAAGTCCATTGAGATGCTATCCCACTTCCAACTTGGAATCTCTAGTGGTTGCATCAATCCTAGGGGTTTATGTCGCACTGTCTTAACCCTTTGGCAGGTGAGACATCTCGCTACGAAGTTCGCCACTTCCTTCTTCATTCCCGGCCACCAATAGATCTTCTTCAGATCTTTGTATAGCTTGTCACCTCCGGGATGTACGGAATATGGCGTGTTGTGCCCTTCCTCCATCAACCTTTGTTTCAACTCGGCACATTTAAGGGGCACACACAATCTCCCTTTAAAACGGATGCTCCCATCCTCGTGGACAGCAAATCCTATTGCCTTTCATTCGGTAATATACCCTTTTATCTTTTCGAGTTTCGGGTCGCCCGGTTGAGCAAGTCGAATCTCGTCCAATATTGGAGTTTCTACGATCATGGCATTGACCGTTTCTCTCACTGTGCCAGGATGCACAAGTTCTAACTCCAATCTTTCCAACTCCATATACAATGCCGGCGGAATTACCAACGAGTTTGTCACGTGTTGGGTTTTTCCGACTTAGGGCATCGGCTACCACATTCGCCTTCCCCTCGTGGTATGCTATCTCTAAATCGTAGTCTTTAATAAGTTCCAACCACTTTCGCTGTCTCAAATTCAACTCCTTCTGAGTGAATATATATTTCAAGCTCTTGTGGTCGGTGAACATTCGACACTTCCGCCCATAAAGGTAATGTCTCCATATATTTAGAGCGAAAACGACCGCTGCCAACTCCAGGTCATGTGTCGGATAATTTTCCTCGTGAGGTTTTAGTTGGCGTGATGCATAGGCTACGACTCTCGAGTCTTGCATCAAGACACAACCTAAACCTTCCTTCGAAGTATCACTGTATACTTCGAAGTCACCATTCTCTGATGGTAGGGTTAATACGGGTGTGGTTGTGAGTCGTTTCTTCAGCTCTTGAAACGCAGTCTCACACGCTTCGGTCCACTCGTATTTTGTTCCTTTCTTTAGTAACTGGGTCAAAGGATGTGCAATCCTTGAAAAGTCCTTCACAAATCGTCTATAATACCCGGCTAATCCAAGGAAACTCCTTATTTCCGTTGGACTCTTCGGAGTTGTCCATTCAGTCACGGCAGAAACTTTTGCCGGATCCACTGATACTCCGTCAGCGGATACTATGTGTCCGAGAAATGCCACTTCTTTCAACCAGAAATCGCATTCGACAGCTTGCCGTATAGCTGATTTCTGTGCAAGATTTCTAACACTTGATGTAAGTGTTGGGCATGCTCTTCCTCGCTCTTTGAGTAGATCAGGATGTCGTCGATGAACACTACGACACACTGGTCTAATAATTCTCGGAACACGTTGTTCATGAGATTCATGAACATGGCCGGAGCATTTGTTAACCCGGAGGATAACACTGTGAACTCGTAATGGCCATATCGCGTTCGAAATGCCGTCTTCGGAATGTCCTTCTCGGCAATCCTCAATTGATGATACCCAGGTCGCAAATCGATCTTCGAGAATACTGAAGCTCCCTTCAGTTGATCAAACAGATCCTCTATTCTCGGTAGGGGGTATTTATTCTTAATGGTCACTTGGTTTAGTCCTCGGTAATCTATGCAAAGACGTAGTCCTCCGTCTTTCTTCTTAACGAATAAAACCGGTGCTCCCCAAGGGGACGTACTCGGTCTTATGTAACCCTTTCCTAACAGCTCCTCGAGTTGTTCTTTTAACTCCTTCATTTCCAGTGGTGCCATCCGGTATGGAGCTTTTGAGACAGGCTCTGTTCCCGGAATGAGATCTATAGTGAATTCAAGATCTCTCTCTGGTGGCATGCCCGGAACGTCTTCAGGGAACACGTCCGGGTATCCTCTTACCACTGGTATGCTATCAACCTTGTTTTCTTCCGCCTCAAGGTTGTGCACGTAGCACGCATGTAGTTCATACCCCTTACGCATCAAGTTACTTAATTTGAGTGCACTAACGATTTTGTTACCTTTCTTAGGGGGCTGAGAGTAAAAGATGACCCTCTTTCCCCTACTTTTTGACAAGGTGATCTTTTGCTTTTGGCATTCGATCACCGCTTTATACTGGGATAGCCAATCCATCCCCAGTATGACGTCAAAGTCTCTTAAGTTAAATTCTACCAAGTTCGCGAAGAATTCTACGTTCTTTATCACTATAGGAATTCTGTTATATCGTTTAGAGCAAGACACTACTTCTCCAGAAGGCAATTGAATTCCTAGGCTAATTCTCTCGCACTTAGGCAGATCTAACTCAGGCACTATTCTTGATGCTATAATTGAGCAACTAGCTCCAGAATCAAATAGAATTCTAAGGGGCGTATTCAACACATAAAATGTACATGCCATCACTTCCCCTTGCGCAGGCACGTCCGCTTGGTTCACCACGTTCAGCCTCCCCATAGGGCGTCCCTGATTGCCCTGCTGATTCGCATTCGGCTGCTGATTTTGTTGCTGGTTTTGATTCTGAGGGGGCGGAGGTCGTTGGTTCTGGTTCTGGTTTTGCGGCATATTTTGAGGGGGTCTGTAACCTTGGTTATTCCCGTTTCGCCCGTTTTGATTTTGAGGCTGTTCTTGCCCCGCGACCAAATCGTCCCTCTTCGTTATGTTCTCGAGCCTAGTCCGGCAATCCCGTCGAACGTGACCCATTCGACCGCATCGGTAACAGGCGCCTTGTTGCGGGCATCCCCTTGCCAGATGGGGTCGTCCACATCTCGGGCAAGGTGGTACCGGATCTTCTTGGTTGAACCTCCTCCCAGTGTTGTTTTGTTGGGGCCTATTCGACCCTCTGCGCTGCTCGTTCCTTCCCACGTTGTTCTCGTTTCTTGAGTCTCGGCTTCTCTTGTCTTGGGGACCCCTGCTGGACTCCCCACTCACCCTTCTTTTCAGCTGCTGCACACGTGCTACCGCCACGGCGCGGTCATACACAGCTTGCAAATCGGGGTAGTGTACCCCCGCGATCACCTCGCGCACAGACAGGTTCAGTCCCATCTCGAACTTCTGTGCCTTTTCTGCATCAGTAGGCACTAGCCTCGGTGCGAACCTCACCAGCTCCTTGAAGCGTGTGTAGTATTCCTGCACCGTTTGGCCTCCTTGCTTCAGCGACAGGAACTCTTCGTACATTGCAGCTTTAGTACTCAAGGGATAGAGTCGATCCCTGAGTAGTTCCATCATCTCCATCCACGAAGAGGGCTCGTCATCTTCAGTCAGTTTGGCTTGTGTCGCCTGCCACCAGTCGTCAGCTTCGCCTCCCAAGTAGTACGAAGCGACATTCACCCTCTCTCCTTCCGGACATTTCACTGCTCCCAGCAGCTTGTCGAAGGTCCGGATCCATTCCTCCAATTTGGCTGGATAATCCTCACCAGCATAGTGGGGCGGCTGGTAAGGATTCACCATCGACAGGTAATTAGGGCGAGCTTGGGGCGGAGGTACCGCCGCAGCTTGACCCTGGTTGACTTGCGCATTTCCGAGCGCAATCAACACTTCCTCTATCGTCCTAAGACGATCGCCCACATTGATCGGTGCGGGGGCGTCCTGCGCAACTTGGGGTTGTTCCATCTCAGGTTGAATCGGTTCAGTGACGTTTGGTGGTGTCTCAGTAGGGGTTTCAGTGGTGTTTTGAGGAGCGGGTTGAGTTCTTCCTCTTCCTCTTCGTCTGGGTGCCATTCTGGTACAAATGGGATAGATTAGGACTGGTGAATTTAGCATATAGTCTAAGCAATTTCTATAAATGTATATGTGTGTTACAATTTAGCACGTGGTGCTTTGTTCAAACTAAGAAGCGTCGTATGCTTCGGGGTTTTATTTTATTTTGTTCTTATTTCGATTTTTTTTTTTGCACTGCTGTACGGACAGATCTGTCCGTTTTTTTTTCGATTTATTACAAATAAATCGGGCATTTTATTTCCTCAAAAGAAATTTAGTACAAAAGTAGAATTATTTTCCTAGCAAAACAGTATCTAACAGTAGAATCTCTAGTGTCTCATGACGTCCTCCGGCGGGGTAGCAGGATCTTCCTCCGGATCTTCCTCCTCCGAACTCGGCGGCAGTAGCTCGTCAAAGATAGTGTTTAAGTCTTGCCCGTGGGCATCGATGTATTCCTTTAGTATTAAGTTTTGTGTAGTGAGGGTTTGGACTTGGCGTTCGAGTTGGTTTATGCGGTGATGATCCGTCTCTCTCAAGTTGCCCATGTGATGTAAATTGGCCTCCAATTGAGCCATCGGTACTTCATTTGCTCTAGGGTTTGGTGGGAATCGAGATGAACGCTCATCATCCTGACCATCAACTGCATCATGTCTTGACTAGCCATCTAGCGTAAGCAAGAGATCTAAGTTAATATTCGCCAAGATTCTAAGTTCAATTCGCCAAGATTCTAGGTTCAATTCGCCAAGATTCTAGGTTCAATTCGCCAAGATTCTAAGTTCAAGTTTCCAAGATTCTAAGTTCAAGTTTCGCCAAGATTCTAAGTTCATAGCAGAGATGCAACATGCAAATGCAAATGATATTTCCCCCCAATAATAATTTAATGCACCACATATATATTTTTCCATGGGTCTTAAAATAAAAATTTTCCATGGAAATAATACTTTAAAATTTAAAATAATAGTCAAAATATTAATAATAGTTTAAAAATAATAATGGTTTAAAAATAATAGTTTAAAAATAGCCGGGCTCTGATACCAACTTGTAACACCCCGGTTTTTGGTCACCCAGGTCGGGATGTCACCGCCACATCCCCCTAGTAAGACACGGTTTCTCCGAGCTTACTAAAGAGATGCAAGGCTAGGTATTGCAGTATTTAAAAGTATTTAAATCATTCAAGATAGCCCATTCAACATAATTGGAAAATAATAATAGTATAGCTCAGCGGAAATAATTGTTTAGTATAGTATCGCAACGGAAAATATAAATAGGGCCGACATGGCCAAAACACGGGTTAAACAGGCTCGTTCATAATATAGTCTAAAGTACGAATTTAAAAGCAAAATAACATTCCCCAAAATCCCATGCATGAATCGTGCTCACACATGCTCATTCCACATATTCTGTAAGAAAAGGAATAAAAACGGTTTTGGTCAGCAAACTTGCTGAGTAAGTTAACACATGCATGATCGTAGGGTTTTAAAGCCATTAATTTGATAAATAATCCAAAAGCATGATAATAACATAATATTCAATTTAATCTAACCAACTATCCAATAGCATAATTTATTTCAGGACTCTATTTTTTTTTTTTCGGGGTAAAGGGGGGCCGAAGCCATGTATTAATGCAAAAATTGCCGAGAGTGATACAATCCAATTTGGTCCGACGAAAGAACATCAATCATAAAATCAGAGGGACGGACAAAATGAAAAGGATTAGATGAAAAAGGAAGGCCTTTGAGAAGACATCAGCAGCAACATTAGACTCTCGGGGGACTGCTTCAAAACTCAACTCCCAGCTCCAAGACTTCATCTCTTTGATCCGCTCAATGGTACGACAGGGCCAAGATAGGCAGAATCATCATTAATAATGCTAATCATTTCTTTGCAATCGGACTCCACGACAAGTTTGGGAAAATTCATCATCCATGCATGTTGTAAAGTGAGAAGGATACCACAGGCTTCCGTATGTGCAATATCCATCGCCGTCCTCTTGTTACGGACACCACCAAGCCAATTACCACAATCATCACGAAAGATGCCACCAAAGTAGCTCGTACCACGACTAACCCGCCCATCACAATTGGCTTTAACCCACCCCTTCGGAGGTCTCTCCCAACGGGTACGACTAACATGCCAAGCTTTAACACCATGTAAACGAAGTTCCTGCCTGGCACCCAAAAAAGCATGCGCTGCCCGACAAATCCAAGTATGCACCCTGTCCCATTGAATACGGCTACCACCAATGGCTCCTTGACAGCGAAATTTCCAAATGTTCCAAGCACCAATGGCAAAGAGAGCGGCCTTAGAATCTCCAATGCTCGCGGGACTCATAGCTAGGATCCAAGAACTACTGTCTGCTACCCAGAAGTTAGAAAAAGAATCAAACCCCAGGCAAGACCAGACTAGAGCAGAATCCGGACAATCACGTAAGGCATGGATTCCTGTTTCAAGGATGCCACATCTCCAACAATGACCATCCTGCGTAACATGACGCTTGACACGTTCCACTCCCGTCAGCAGCCTATCATGAGCAGCAATCCAGAGGAAGGTTCTGGCACGTTGGGGAGCAGGCCATCTCCAGATGGTCTTCCAATCCATAAGGGTCGAAGTAGTTGATCGTAATTCTTCAAGGCGTTCAATGGTGCTCCGGACCGAAAAAACCCCTGTAGCAGCCGGACGCCAAAAGAAGCGGTCCTCCCTAGCCAAAGTCGATGGGGCTGGAAGCTGGAGTATTGTCTGGACAATTTCAGGTGGCAACCAATGGTTAAGCTTATCAACGTCCCAGACACCATGAAAAGAGTAGAAATCAACCGTGCGACCTAGCTCAGCTTGGGGCAAAGGATGCAAAGATAAATCCTGCAAAAGCAAACTAGTATCAATCCAAGAGTCATGCCAAAAACGAATAGACTTACCATTACCAATTTTCCAACCAAGCATAGAACAGAAATCGGATTGAACTGAGAGGAGATCCTTAGCAAAGTTAGACAAGGACTGGGAACTAGCTGTAAAAGCTAGATTCTTCCATCCATATCTAAACTTCATGAGGCGACTCCAAAGAGTATCTCTAGACAACAAACTCCAGTAGCTTTTCATCAATAAAGCTGCATTCAGGTCATGAAGACGACGAATGCCGAGGCCACCTTGAGATAAAGGACAGGTAATAGAATCCCAAGGGAGCAAATGAAATTTGCGGGTCCCCGAATGAGAGCCCCAGAGGAAGTTTCTACAAATTCTCTCCATCTCCGTAATCGTCCTGCGTGGAACACGAGTAACCTGCATGACATAAACACCAATAGACAAGAGGACAGACTTGAGCAGCGTGATGCGGCCTGCCAAACTAAGAAATCGGTGAGACCATCCATGTAACTTAGCATGTAGCTTGTCAATCAAAAAACTGAAATCTTGATGGTTTCTTCTACTGGTAATGATGGGAACACCCAAGTAAGTGCCAAGGCTAGGAACACATTGAAACTGAAGATTGTTAAGGATATGCATTTTAGTCGCACGATCCACCACCCTGCCAAAGTGAACTCTGGATTTGGAAGGACTAACTACCAGACCAGACAAAGAACTAAAATTAGTGAGGATAGTTTTGATAAGAGAAGCTTGACCAATAGAAGCTTGAGAGAATAAAAGAATGTCATCCGCAAAAAATATGTGGGAAATGCTAATACGGCCCCTATCCCAAGCAGGAGGCTTCCATAAACCATGAGAGACAACATCCATAATCATAGCATTGAGCCGTTCCATACACAAAATAAAGATGTAAGGGGAGAGTGGATCGCCTTGACGAATGCCCCGGCTAGGAGTAAAAGGGGTAGAAGGCTTGCCATTCCACCAAACCTGTAAAAGAGAGGAGGTAACACAATTCATAATGAGATTAATAATAGGAACAGGAAAGCCAAACAGAATAAGTGTCTCTCGGATAAAACTCCATCGAAGCTTATCGTATGCTTTCTCAAGGTCCAACTTCAGTAGCATGTAACCAGGTTTGGCCGTGGATCTTTCCATGAAGTGGCAAATTTCCTGGCAAAGGATAATATTGTCTTGAATAAGCCTTCCTTTGACAAAGCTAGATTGACTGGGACCAATAATTCTGGGAAGAATGGGAGCCAGTCTATGAACCAGAATTTTGGTGATGATTTTGTAAAGCACATTACAAAGGCTTATGGGACGGAATTGAGTTATCGAAGAAGGATTTGGAATTTTGGGAATAAGCACAATTGAAGTATGATTAATCTCCGCAATGTCCCTGGAGCCATTAAAAACATTCAGGATGAAATCATAGACAGAATCCTTCAGAATATCCCAATTGTGTTGAAAGAAACAAGCATGGAATCCATCCGGCCCCGGGGCTTTTAATGGCGCCATGCTTTTAATAGCATTCCAGGTATCCTCCATAGAGGGAGTAGCAATAAGCAGGTCCACTTCATCAGAAGAGAGGGTAGGAAAATTGAAAGCAGGAAGAAACGAATCAGGAGGAGTAAGCAAATCATCAGTATAGAGTTGCCTGAAAAAACCAGTCACCATGTCATGCATGGACTGCTCATCCGTGTAAAGCTGACCAAGTGCATCCTTTATCATCGAAAAAGATTTCTTCCTCTTACGGGCTTTAATAAAATTATGATAGAAGGCATTGTTCAAGTCACCCGCAAGATTCCACTCCCTCGTACTCCTTTGGATCCAAACTAATTCCTCTCTTTCCAAAATCTTCCCAAGCTCCAGGCTCAATTGAGAATGAAGTCTTCGAAGGAAACTATTAGCCAACCAATCACCTTGACGCTCAATCCCCGAAAGTCTAGCACGAATCCTAGCCTTTCTGATATTGGTAGCATCGACCACTTTAGCATTCCAATCTTTAACATCCCTCCTGAGAGTATCAAGGTGATCAACAATGGAACCATTGGATCTCCAAATGGTAGACAGCATGCGACGGAAGCTAGGGAAGCTTTGCCAAGAAGCTCTAAACCTGAAAGGATTCTGCTGGGGTGGATTACGGGAAGATAAAGCAACATCAACTTTGGTTAAGAGGGGATTGTGATCAGAAAGAATTTTAGGCAGGACTTCAACAAAAGAGCGAGGGAATTTATCCAACCAAGCCTCATTACAAAGCATCCTATCCAAGCGCCGACGAAGAAGACCTCTAGACCAAGTGAAGTAGCTACCACAGGTTCTCAATTCCATAAGGGAAGATCCTGCAATCCAGTCCCTAAGCTCTTCACAATTACTAACAAGAGAAGAACCACCCCTACTTTCATCGGACCTTGCAATGCAATTCAAATCACCACCAATTAACCAAGGGAGAGAACGAGTATTATTAATTCTGCTAAGTTCAGGCCATAGCCAGGATCTCCGAAACTTATTCGGAGCAGCATAAACAAAGGTGACAAAATAATCCGCATCCTCAAATCTAATGCGAATATCCACAAACTGAGAATGGCTATCCATAATAGAGATATTGAGTCTATCCGTCCAGAGAATCCAAATACCACCCGAAAAACCATGCGCTTCCACACGAAAAGAAAATTGAAAACCACTACGGCGGATGAATCTGTCAGCTTGATCGCCACTGATACGGGGTTCAAAAATGGCCATAAGATCAATAGACTTGCGACGAGCCAGGTCACAGAATTCCCTACGAAAAGGTGTAGAACCCGCCCCCTGTACATTCCAACATGCAATATTAAAATTCATGATGAACAACAGAAAAGATAGAGAATCGAAAATAAAGAATCAAGGAGATAACAAATTAAGGGGGCAAACTAGCCGCCCTATCCCGAAGAGGTCCTATAAAAGGAATTTGAAGATCCACAGCAGATGAAGCACGTGGAGGACGAGGAATATCAGGCGGCCGACCACCCTTAGAACCCTCAACACCCTTGAGACGCTTGCTCGTGTGTGTGGAAGGATCCGAAACCAAAACAGCCGTATGATGCTCTGAAGGGAGAGAAGTAGGGATGGCCTTAGTCCAGGCCCCAGACGGTTGAGGAATCCAGGAGAATGAAGGTTCAGGGATAGAGGGATCCGGGTGAGATGATGTGGAGGAAATAGGGTTATGACTAGGATTAACCCTAGAGGGTTCAGGAAGCACGTCTTTGGGAAGGTTACGATCAGAGGGTACTGTGGAATTGGACAAGGGACGACTGGTTGAAGCGTTAAAGCTAGTTTTAGAAGAAGCAGAAGGCCCAGCTTTGGGAGGGGACGGGGATCTACGAAATGGAAAATTAGGTTTTCGAAATCGGAGGACAGACGAAGTTACGGGCATGGTGGGAGACGAAGGGGTATCGTGATCATCTTCTTGAGCGGTCATCAAGACATCAAAGCGGTTCCGGCCTGAGTTGATAGGGATAGCACCATTGTCAGACTTCGGAAGAGGACGTCGCCGTGGCTGGACAAACATCCACGGCCCGAATTCTGGTTTCTCAACCATACTCACATCCTTAGGCTGATCTGGAGGGTGTGGCGCTGCGTCAGGATTCTGATCTTGGCGTTCAGGACAAGAACTCTGGATGTGCCCAAACTTTCCACAAGTAAAGCACACCGTCTTAATACTCTCATACTCCACACTAACAATATCTTCTTCAAGAATTAATTGGGGAGTCAACGGCTTGTCCAAATCGATCTTTACGGCCAACCGAGCGAATCTTCCACGGGAGCTATCATTTGTACTAAAATCAATGCTGAGAACCTCACCAATGGCTTCACAAACCTTCAACAGGTAAGGCCGATAGTATAAGTAAACCGGAATACGAGGTAGACGCACCCAAACCACCATTGATCTAACTTCATTCTTGATAGGATTAAAGTTTTCATTCCAGGCTTGCACATGTAGGTAGTTGCCGGCCACCATCCATGGGCCACCCGTGAGAGCATGAAGAGCATCAGCCTCCGTGTTGAATTTAACGATATAGTATCCATTATCAACGTCCACAATAGGGGCAGTGCGAGCAGCCGGCCAAAGACGTTCCAAACGCGCTTTCAGCACCCTGTATGACACATTGCGTCCGATTACTTTGATTGCCACGGCAAAGCGCCATGGCCGGAGGAGCGTCTCCTTAAATGCCTTTGAAAGCTGAAAACGTGGGATGCCGTTCACCGTAGTTTGGATTATATCCTCCGGAGTCAAGAAGCTATCATCAGCCAATTCTTGCGTCGGAACATGGATGAATCCCGTGCCCCGCTTGGCCACCTCACTGTAGAGCGACTTTGGCCGCATGGAAGTTCCCGTATCCATCGGATCAGGTGGCTCACCACCATGATCCTCCAACTCCAAGTCGCTCATTGGAAAAAAGAAAAGGGACGAATCTTGGAGAAGTCTTGAAACTGGCGCGTCTCTGTTCAATTGATTATGTTTTTTTATTTCAGGACTCTATTTAATAACACATATCGCATGGTTTAGAATAATAGCCACAGTTTAAAGAAAGCATTTAAATAATTTAATTGGACATCAACATAATTTAATCTAATTTAATTTAGTTTAATATCCCCATTATATCCCCGATTTGGTATTTCAAGGTTTCACGATAGCATCGCGATGTCAACAAGTTTAGCCGGTAGCCCGGCGGCCGCAACCGTATCAGCCATACCCAGTACCACTCCGGAGCCTCGGGAAACCCATACGGATATTCACGAGAGTGTAGGCTCTATATTTCGCCGTTTTGGCAATATCACATTTCAAGTTAGCGCGCGGGGTCACCATCGTCCATTACGGCACGAAGTGAATCGTTAGGGGGCACCCTGCAGAGCACTCACCCCTAATTTTAATTTATCAAGTTTGTAAGGGGATTTAATTTTTAAAATCTGACTTCAATTGTATTTATTTAAAAATAATATCTCAACTCATTTCAACCCTAAAGGTTAATTCCATGTTTCAACAAGATTTCAAGATTTTGTTTCCGGTAAACTACAGTTTACTCTAAAATTCGTCTAAAATCAGATTTAATTCCAAAAATTCCAAACTTTCATATCTGACACAGAAACGTCAAGATCTACAACTTTTGTGTTTTAACTTTTTCAATCCGAGATACCTAAGTAGGTCAAAATCACCAATTTTCGCATAAGAACAATTCTGTCCGAGTTTAATGTATCACAGTTTAAAGATTTCGAATTCTACCATAGCAATTCAACTCCAAATTTGATGAAATTTTACAGAGATCATCTTAAGACAATTATCTACGACTTTCATGTTCGGCCAAAGATCTAAAACAGTCTAGATCCTATGTCAAAAACGTGATCAAGATCATTTCTAAATTCTGTTCAAGATTTCAAGATCTAGATTCAAACAACTCGGTTTCGGTGGGTTTTCACATATCAAATCAACTCCAAAAATTCTCAAAAATTTACAGTAGCTAGATCTAAGTCTTAGGAACGTTTTTGGATTTTTTAAGTTTTTCCGTTTGAGTTCGTTTTAAGGTTCGGAAAAATTCATCAAATCTGTTGCGTCGGTAGAAAGTTTAGATTGACAGATTTTCGATTTCTTGATAATCTTTTAGTTTGAATGTTTTAATTCATCTCAAAACCATGTAAGAGTTAACTTACAGAGTTTATGAACGTCCGGGACCGTCTATTCGAAGGCGTGGCTTCCCGTCCACCTTTTCTCCTCTCCGTTCGTCGGGTTCTACGATCTAGATCCAATACGGGGTGTAGAAAGAAAAAGGAGATGATTAGGATTCATTTTCGAATCGTTTATTGAACAAAGATTGGATCGAGACTTACCACGACTATGGAGATCTGTAGAAAAATTCGTCCAACAGCGTTCGTCTTGGTTTCGTGCCTCCGACGACTCCGGATTTAGGATTTCGAATGGGTAGAAGGTTGTAGGGTTTTGTAAACTTGTTCGGGGTTCCCAAGGGGTTTATTTATAGATTTCTCAAGTCCTAGGGCGTCCAACATCTGACCTAAGGGTCTTGGGTCGAGAGATGTTCAACCGAAAGTCGAAAAATCCGCGTTCGGGCGAGAGATTCACGCAACGGGGTGAATCTGTCGTGTGGCGTTGTCGTGACGCGCTCTTCCTCCTTCGACCGCGCGGCCACCGCACGACACTCGCCTGGACTTCGGTCCGGGTGGGTCGTGCGATCCGTCGTGCTTTTCCGCCTCTCTTTCGAGTTTCTATCCCTCTATGCTCCCGAATTCCGATTCCCGGGGTATCTTCGGGTTTCTACTCTCTCTAAATTTTTACTCGGGTCTAATTGGATGTTTGGACTCGAATCCCCGAGTTCATTAGTGTCGGGTTTTGGTGTACAATTTATTTATCCTCAATCAATTCTTTTTATTTAATTAAATTCATTTAATTCCTTTTTAAGTTAAACCTCATTTTCTCATTTCCTTATCTTTATTTATTTCTTTATTTGCTGGATTCATTTAGTTATTTTATTTATTTATTTATGGTATTTATTTTATTTATTATTTATTTATTTAATTATTGTTTTATTTTATGATGGAAAATTCACGGGTATTACGTTCAACCCTAAAGGTTAATTCCATGTTTCAACAAGATTTCAAGATTTGATTTCCGGTAAACCACAGTTCACTCTAAAATTCATCTAAAATCAGATTTAACTCCAACAATTCTGAAATTTCACGAATGACTCAGAAACGTCAAGATCTACAACTTTCGTGTTTTAACTTTTTCAATCCGAGATACCTAAGTAGGTCAAAATCACCAATTTTCGCATAAGAACAATTCTGTCCGAGTTTAATGTATCACAGTTTAAAGATTTCGAATTCTACCATAGCAATTCAACTCCAAATTTGATGAAATTTTACAGAGATCATCTTAAGACAATTATCTACGACTTTCATGTTCGGCCAAAGATCTAAAACAGTCTAGATCCTATGTCAAAAACGTGATCAAGATCATTTCTAAATTCTGTTCAAGATTTCAAGATCTAGATTCAAACAGCTCGGTTTCGGTGGGTTTTCACATATCAAATCAACTCCAAAAATTCTCAAAAATTTACAGTAGCTAGATCTAAGTCTTAGGAACGTTTTTGGATTTTTTAAGTTTTTCCGTTTGAGTTCGTTTTAAGGTTCGGAAAAATTCATCAAATCTGTTGCGTCGGTAGAAAGTTTAGATTGACAGATTTTCGATTTCTTGATAATCTTTTAGTTTGAATGTTTTAATTCATCTCAAAACCATGTAAGAGTTAACTTACAGAGTTTATGAACGTCCGGGACCGTCTATTCGAAGGCGTGGCTTCCCGTCCACCTTTTCTCCTCTCCGTTCGTCGGGTTCTACGATCTAGATCCAATACGGGGTGTAGAAAGAAAAAGGAGATGATTAGGATTCATTTTCGAATCGTTTATTGAACAAAGATTGGATCGAGACTTACCACGACTATGGAGATCTGTAGAAAAATTCGTCCAACAGCGTTCGTCTTGGTTTCGTGCCTCCGACGACTCCGGATTTAGGATTTCGAATGGGTAGAAGGTTGTAGGGTTTTGTAAACTTGTTCGGGGTTCCCAAGGGGTTTATTTATAGATTTCTCAAGTCCTAGGGCGTCCAACATCTGACCTAAGGGTCTTGGGTCGAGAGATGTTCAACCGAAAGTCGAAAAATCCGCGTTCGGGCGAGAGATTCACGCAACGGGGTGAATCTGTCGTGTGGCGTTGTCGTGACGCGCTCTTCCTCCTTCGACCGCGCGGCCACCGCGCGACACTCGCCTGGACTTCGGTCCGGGTGGGTCGTGCGATCCGTCGTGCTTTTCCGCCTCTCTTTCGAGTTTCTATCCCTCTATGCTCCCGAATTCCGATTCCCGGGGTATCTTCGGGTTTCTACTCTCTCTAAATTTTTACTCGGGTCTAATTGGATGTTTGGACTCGAATCCCCGAGTTCATTAGTGTCGGGTTTTGGTGTACAATTTATTTATCCTAAATCAATTCTTTTTATTTAATTAAATTCATTTAATTCCTTTTTAAGTTAAACCTCATTTTCTCATTTCCTTATCTTTATTTATTTCTTTATTTGCTGGATTCATTTAGTTATTTTATTTATTTATTTATGGTATTTATTTTATTTATTATTTATTTATTTAATTATTGTTTTATTTTATGATGGAAAATTCACGGGTATTACGTTCAACCCTAAAGGTTAATTCCATGTTTCAACAAGATTTCAAGATTTGATTTCCGGTAAACCACAGTTCACTCTAAAATTCATCTAAAATCAGATTTAACTCCAACAATTCTGAAATTTCACGAATGACTCAGAAACGTCGAGATCTACAACTTTTGTGTTTTAACTTTTTTAATCCGAGATACCGAAATAGGTCAAAAACACCAATTTTCACAGAACCACAAATATGTCCGAATTTCGTATGTCACAGTTTAAAGATAATGAAATCTACCATAGCAAATCAACTCCAAATTTGATGAAATTTTACAGAGACCATCTTAAGACATTTATCTACCACTTTCATGTTCGGCCAAAGATCTAAATCGGTCTAGAACTAATGTCAAAAACGTGATCAAGATCGGACCTAAGTTCTGTCAAGAATTTCAAGATCTAGTTTCAAGCACATCGGTTTCGGTTGGTTTTCACATATCAAATCGTCTCTACAAATTCTGAAAATTTTACAGTAGATAGATCTAAGCCTTAGGAACGTTTTTCGTGTTTTAGGTTTTTCTGTTTGAAGTCGTTTTAGGGTTCGGAAAAATTCGTCAAAACTGTTGCGTCGGTAGAAAACATAAGTTGGCAGGTTTACGATCTCTTGTTAAATCTTTTAGTTTCGAACGTTTTAATTCCTCCCAAAACCATGTAAGAGTTAACTTACAGAGTTGTGAACGTCCGGGATCGTCTATTTTGAAGGCGTGGCTTCCAGTCCACCATTTCTCCTCTCCGTTCGTCGGGTTCTACGATCTAGATCCAATACGAGGTGTAGAAGGGAAAAGGAGAAGATTAGGATTCGTTTTCGAATCATATATTGAACATGGATTGGATCGGGACTTATCACAATGCTGGAGATCTTGAAATTTTCGTCCAACAGTCCAAGCCTTGGTTTCGTGCCTCCGACGACTCCGGATTTAGGGTTACGAATGTGTAGAGAGTTATAGGGTTTTGTAAAAGTGTTCGGGGCTTCCAAGGGGGTTTATTTATAGATAGATAAGACCTAGGGCGTCCAAAATCTGACCCTAAGGGTCTTGAGTCGAAAGACGTTCAACCGAAAGTCGAAAAATCCGCGTTCGGGCGAGAGATTCACGCAACGGGCGAATCTGTCGCGTGGCGCGGTCGTGGCGCGCCCAATGCCTATGGACCGTGCGGCCACCGCGCCGACTTCGCCTGGACTTCGGTCTGGGCAGGTCGTGCGATCCGTCGTGCTTTTCCTCCTCTCTTTCGGATTTCTATCCCTCTATGCTCCCGAATTCGGAGTTCCGGGGTATCTTCGGGTTCCTACTTTCTCTCTAGATTTTTACTCGGGTCTAATTGGATGTTTGGACTCGGATCCTCGAGTTCATTGGTGTCGGGTTTCGGTGTACAATTTATTTACCTTTAATAATTCTTTTTATTTAATTAAATTTCTTTAATTCCTTTTTAAGTAAAAATCTCATTTCTCATTTCCTTATCTTTATTTATTTATTTATTTGCTGGATTTATTTATTTATTGTATTTATTTTATTTATTGTTTATTTATTTAATTATTATTTTATTTTATGTTGGAAAATTCTCGGATATTACAGCATGACTATGCAGCCCTAATTCATCTATATTTCATCATTCAGTAATCCATAACAAATGATCGTGTTTAGATATTCCAGTGAAAATAATTCAATGTCATTATCTATGCTTTCATCATCTTGACAAATATTGTTACAACTGATATATACATTTTCATTTGCAGACATATGTTTTTTCCATGATGTAATCATTAATCTCATTGGTAGGGATTCATATAGTAATATCTTTAAAAATATCTGGATTTGAAGTGGTGCGATTTATATTTGTATAAGTACTTTTAACAATTGCCACTATAGGGTATCCGTATAGTTGATAAAATTATCATCTGTAAAAGTCACATCTAATTATACATCCCAAATATCAATACCAGATTTACAAATTACCATCACCTACATGAAGAATTCATTGTGCAAATTTCTGTCATATATAATTTTCATTGTAAATTATATTTTTGGAGTATCTTGGGTTAATCCATCTTTGACATATTAATATTTCGAGTTCCGTCTTTCCAGTGACACGAAATATTGTAACGTATCACTAACATGGGTAAAAACTAATTTTTGAAGATAGAGTCCAACCTTATTTAAAGATTGACATTGACTTTTTTTTATAATCATAGTAAAACCAAATGCGAGTGTGACTTTTTTCCTCTAAAATCGAATGAGGAATTTGGTTAATTCAAACGGACTCATAATCATTCTACCAATCAAGAATTTTCATCCCAAATAATGAGTTTTATTTGAATGAGAAAAGAGGTTAAATAATTTTATGGGACAAGTTTTTGCAGGTAGAATTCTAGTCAGAATCTAGTGGAATACCAAATCTAGCATGTGCAGTTAAGGAGTAGGGATGCTATTCCACTGTATGCTACATGCAACACAATATCACTTCTCCCACGAAGGGCTAAACATAATATTTTTTAGACAAATTATCGATAAATGTCTTATCAGTTCAGCCACATAACGAAAAAAGAATCAACTCTCATCACTATCAACTACATACATATTATGATAAACATTCATCTGCTCATTAATCACAATGGTAATAGCTTAGCATTATCCGCTTTCAATTATTCCTTATTATAATGGGTCCGTTCTGTAGGTCGAGTTCTAGCTGCGAGTTGCAGTTGTAGAGAGCTGTAGTTGTTGGGAGTTGTGGGAGCTGTAGTTATCAGTTTTTGCATAAGTGTTCGGTACAAGTAGCTGTAGCTGTCAGAAATTGTAATTTGAAGAGAAAAATTAATTAAACTTGGAAAGTAGCTTTCGAAAGCTCCCAAAGCTAACTCTTGTAGCTTCTAAAAAGAAGCTTCCAAAAGCTCCCAAAAGCTAATGTACAGAACGGGACTTTTGTTTTGAAATAAAAGCTAAAGCTACCAAAAGCTCCCAAAAACTGCGTGCAGAACAGACCCAATATGTCTCTTCTAGTATCAATAGATTATCTGTTTCAGACATTAAAAAGCTATATTTATATTTGTAGCATTTGCCTTTCAATTCCTAACAAAGCTATATTTATATTTGTATTCCGTTAATTGCAAATCTGTTAAAATATAGATTAATGAAGTATTTCTTCAAAATAAATTAAAAAAAATTAAATTTTCCATCTTTGTTTACTGATGGATCTATTCGTACCTCAATAACACTTTATACACACGATTCTTTTATTTATAATATGCTTTACAAAAATAACTAATTTACTCTAAACGGCTTATCCATAGAATATGAAATTTTACAATGCTCTTAATAATTATAATATTGTGGTATTATTTTCAGTATAATAAAACATAAATAAGACTTATATTATTTAGTATATATCTATATTTATATACAATTAGAATGATATAATTATAAAACATATTTTTTAACGATTAGCAACTATATAATTGTATATTACTTTTAGGAGAAGTGATATATTTTCGTATAAACATAGCCTATATATGCATTAATTAATATATACAATCTTTTCCATATATTCATTAATGTATCTTTTAATAATATAAATTCCATATATACACTGCGCATTCCATATAAATTTGAAATTTCAAATCTTTTAGAAACTGAAAATTGTGATTTCATGTACACATTAATATATCTTTAGATGCGCAATGTAAATTTTTATTACATCATTTACCATACCAAAAATATAAACAAAATTGGGACTAATATAAACCTACACAAATTTACCGACATTATATGATAACCATATTGAAACATAAACGCAAAATAATTCTTAGTTTCCAGTGCAGAACCTCGTCCTAATAATCATATGATGGAAAAACTAAAAATTCCTATTCATGTCATAATAATCATATGGTGTAAAAACTCAAAATTTATAAATAAATAATAAATGTAGCATTAATTAAAATCTAAAATAAATAAATTTAAAAAAATACAAAATAATGAAATCTAAAATAAATAAAATAAAAAAGCAAAATATTAAATCCAAAATAGATCAAATAAAAATTTAATTTTATCTTTTAAATCTTTTTAAAAGTGAATATATAAATCTCTAATGAATAAAATATATAAATGCGAAAATCTAAATTAATGCCAAAGAATATAGATAAAATAAAAAATACAAAATTTCAAATTTCGAATCTTTCAAATATATTTAAAAGTGAAGATTGTGGGAATTCCATATAAATTGAAAATTCCATATATTTCTAAAACTGAAAATATATAATGAATAAATAAATAAATGCGAAAATCTAAAATTAATAAACTAAAAACGCAAAACCTATAAAAATTAGAAATTTGAAATGGAGACACCACATTAAATTTAGGATGGGTGGTTCAGTAATGCTTTAATATATATATATATATACTAGGATTTTTTGCCCGCTACGCACGAGCGTTTCGTTCATAACTTTTTAAGTAAACAAAATAACAAAATTTTGTGGCATTGTTATAGTAAAAAGTGTTTAGGTACACAAACACTTATAGTGGGTGGGGTTCACCGAACAATGGGGAAGGATGGTAGGCATATTAAAACATGGATTATAATTTACAATACCTTCTTGTAAATTACTTCATCCGTTCTCTTTTAAGTGATTCATTTGCATAGTATCAACTATTCATTAAGTCATTTTAATCAAAAGTTTAACACAGTTATGTAAGAAAAATATAGTCAAGTGAGATGTTGTTAGATTTTTCTAATCATGTAGTTTTATAATATTATTTTTTTTTTACAATTTTTACTTATATACAATTTTAGTTATTAATATTTAAAAATGTGTCTTGGACTGCATGAAACGGAGACGGAATGCATTTAAAAGAGAACAGAGAGGAAGTATAAGCTAATCAACAGGGGAAGAAGGTCAAAACTGAGATACTGAGACAAAATTTAGTTGATTTCTCAAAAGGATCGAGATAAAAATTGAAAAAGAAAGAACAAAACTTAAAAAAAAACATAACTGAAATTGAGGTATTTTTTCGAACACATCGAATACTGCCTAATTTCCTATATATAATCCACACATTAAGAAACCTAAATGTAGAAAGATATCAAATTCATTATCATTAGCATTGGGAATTCCAGAATCTAACAAATCAAAACAAATTTGGAACGAAAACCAAATTGCTTAAAGCTCATTTAAGAATCCTTGAATCTTATGAAGTCTATGTTATCAAGAGAAATAGTGGCAACATAAATTCATTTTGGTTTTCTGAAGTGAAAAAAAAAAAAGAAAAAAAGAAAATTCATAAACTTAAAATTCAAGGTTATGAAGGCTATTAAGTACTATTTAATAATTTAGTGGCAGAATTGACTATCTAACCCAATATTTTAAATTTGAGAAAACATGTTTAGCACTACTATTCAAATTAATGCCAGGGCCGAGCGGATTATCATTCATCATTGATGGAAGAGTTAATAGAATCTATATAATAAATCCTGAATACTTTTTGGCATGTGCAGACTGTATTGTCCTTATTAAATATAACTGATTCTTTTTAATCTTTAGGGCTTCATCAGTAATTATACCACCATTTTATAATCAATGGCTACAATTAATCCACATCATCGCTGATTAATCGCTGACTAATTCCAATTCACCTTCCACGTCATCAATATCTATATTTAGAAAATAAATCTAACTATTAATATAATAAAATCTTGAGAAAATCTCCATATATATTTTAAAAAGATATAAAAAATTTATTACACTTAAAATATATAAATTGATTGAAACTATATTATTTGTTTGTATGTATATATATTTAATAAATATTATTAGATAAATTTAATTTAGGTTAACTTTATGTCTACAAGTATAATCCTACATCAACATAAGGAATATAATAACCGTATTTTAAATAAAAAATACTTCATTAAAAATATATATTGAATAATCAAATTAAAAAATTTAATGAACTATAAAAATTTAATGAAATTTTAATTCTCATGTCTGTACAAGGCTTAATTTTAAAAATTTAATCTCACAAATACAATTTTGATAAACTAAAAAATATAAAAGAAAATGTAAGTATGTGTTTTTTAATTATAGTAAATATACTTATCATTTCAAATATTAAGAAATATAAAAGTATATAATATAAATTATTTGATTATATATATAATACTCCCTCCGTTTTTAAATGATAGCTACGTTGGAGAATTTGACACTATTCACACAATCACTTTGACTTGAAGTTTTATCATAGTTATTCAGTTAAAATATAGTCAATTGAGATCTTGTTAGATTCGTCTCGTCTTGTAGTTTTTAAATATCGAACTTTTAGAATTTTTACTTGTACCGAACTTGAGTTATTACTGATTTAAAATGTACATTGGACTGCGTGCTGCGTGGGTCCGTAGCAAACAAAAAAAAACGGAGGGAGTAATATTTAATAAAGATTGACATATTATAATATTATTAAGTAAATTTAAATAATTTTAAAATGTGTAACTAATTAAAATATAATCTTATATAAATATAAGAAATTTAACAATTAACATCATAGATTTCAAACAATATTAATTAATGATAATATATTTTTAATATTAATATTTCATTTAAATATATATGAAAGAATTAAATTTATAAATTTTAATCAATTATATAAAAATTTAATCAAATTTTGTCATGAGTTTTTTTTATATCATGTCTAATTTTAAAACTGAGTCTCATAAATATAAGTTTGATAAACAAAATAATATAAAGAAAAACTAAGTATTATAACAAACATATAATGTTATTAGTATTTTAATATGTTTAATTATCTATAAATACCTAAATATATAAATTCTAAACATTTTTTAGTTTGTACGGACTATTTTAGTTTTTAGCGCCAATTCATTATTTCAAAAGAATTTGAAAAACTTTATTTATGGTGTAATTAGTTCATTCATTCTAAAATATTGATTAATATAAATTGATTCATTACCTAAACAAATTCATATCATTCTAAACAAATTCTACATCATTTTTTTAATAAAAAATAAAGAATATGAAAAAAATAACACATCATAGTTTAATTATTAAACATAATATCCTTCATTGTTAACTATTTCGATATAAAATAAAAATGCATATGAAAGTCGGAGTAAATTGTTATATAAATTTTTATAAATTTTGTACTCTAAAAGGATATAAGAAGTATTTTAGTGTAAATTATACATAAAGATTTGTGGTAGGTAGTCATACATAGTTTTGAAGTAATTTGAATTTTGAATTGTTAAAGGTTATCTTTTTTCCAATTGTTCTTAGTATTTTGTCGAGGTAATGAACTGATTATTTATTTTGTTGCATGTTTTATGATTAGATTGATACAGATTTTTTATGGTTTCCTATGCATATGTTATGAATTTAAAGTAAAGCAAACTTTATACACAAATAATATAAGACCACAAATACTTGATTTTATTTGAGAAAAAATAAAGAAAAAACACCGCCCGCGAAGCGCAGGTAAAAAATCTAGTAATAACTAAAAAAAGAATAAAGATTCGTTCTTATTTAACTGATCAATTGAACACTGTAAAAATAATTTGGTGAAACTGATATAGATAATGTAAAAATTACACTTAATTTAAAGAATACAAAATCACTATTATATTCGTAAATATTTGTATTTGAGACATAAGATAAATAAAGACAGTACATATATCTTAGATATATACGTCGCCAAACTGGTTAATGTTCATAGTAATTTTGAATGTGTTTTTCCAACTTTGTCCTCCTTCCATCTTGTCTCTTTTCCGTTCTCATACCCTCACACTTTTCCCCTTTCTTCTTCTCCTTGCGCTTCCCGCTTCCCCACGTAGTTTTCCCTCACATCTTTGTCCATCTATGTCCTTCACTTCCATCCGTTCTTCCTGGCACCCTCGGAATCCCACCCGTTCTCCTTCTACTTCCCCAATTTTCCCATAGAAACAACCAGGCGAGCAATTTCCCCCAATTTTCAAACTCTAGCAGCGTCCCTTCTCCAACTCCCATTCGCCGCCTCTCCGCCACCGTCTTCCAACTAGCCTACCCCGCACGCTGCGTTGCTCTTCCTCCACCGAGCGCTTTCTATTACCCAAATTTCCCCAATCTTTATCTTTAAGGATACTCTGACTTAACTCTAGCAGCGTCCCTTCTCCAACTCCCATTTGCGATTTTCATCTCCGTCGCTGCTCACCTCGGCGCCCTTCTCTTCGCCTCGCCGTCACCATCCGCCAGCGCACACACCCTTCTTTGCGAATACCAGCCGCCGCATGCGGTGATTGGTGGTTCGAAGGTCGTTGCGCTGCTGCCACCTGCTTGCGGTGGTGGCTCTGTTGCTCCTGGCGGCCTGGTGTGGTGTGATGGTGATTGGTGCAGCCAAGGCACTTGTGTCGCTGCCTCCTGCAAGTGGTGGTGACTCTGCTGCTGCTGGTGATGGCGGCCTGGTGGGGTGTTGGTGGTGATTGGTCCGTTGGAGCTGCGTCCGAAACTCCAATTCTTATGTCAGTTTTTGTTCCTCATTGTTCTTTCAAACGAATTTTTTACAGGTTTGGATTTCTCTGCTCCCAATTATTGCTGCCCAACTGATAATTTTTGTATTATGCATTTGATACCTTTTCGTTTGATCATACGATGATAATCTCAATTTTTTGAATTTTGGCCGCAACGCAACTGTTGTCCAATTGCAATTCCCATGTGGATTTTTGGCCTACTTTTTTCTGTGGATTGTGATAGATACTGCTCTTCGGCTGTCAGGTTTTTGTGTGATTATGAGCAGGGAAAAGGAGAACCCGCCAGAGCCTCTTGATTTCCGTATTTGGTCCGTTGAGGTAATCCGTTGAGGGAAAATTCAACACCCCGGGTGGGTTGAATTGTTCTTTATTTTTGTGTGTATTCTTTGGATTATGGACGTCTCCATTAGTTTAATTGGCTGTGACGGTTCTCGTTTATCAAATTCTGGATAATTAGTGAGATTTGGAGGGTGGAATATTGAATAATTTTATGCTTGCGTACGGTGGTGATCCATTTGGGGCAAATCTGCACTGACTTTGGAAAATTGGGTTTAATTGATTGTGGAATGTGCTCTCTGAATGAGCATTTGATCTATGCCCATTATAGGCGATTGTGAGATATAGGCTGTAGTGCTTCCTTTGTAATTGCAAAGACCCTAAACCTTGCCCTGCAACTTGATTTCGGAGCCCCGGACTTGTTAAACTTTTTATCTTTAGAAGAAACAAAATCAAGATCATAAGGCAGTTTTTTGGTGTTAATTGGTGAGTAAATAATTTATGCCCAAGAATCTTTCAGTAAGTTTTTAAGATTTCTCCCACTTTCTTTCTTGTAGGATGTTGGCCTGTGGTTGGAAGAGGATCCAGCAAGTTCGCACCATTCCAGAGGTTTGTACTTGACATGAAGCGCTATAACGTTTTGTTCTAGATTTTATGTTTACTGTTCTCATTCCCACATTTGAGATGTTTGAAAATATGCTAGCTTATTTTGTGTGCTCTATAATTGACATTAATTGTTTGCATTCCCAATCTGTCCGTATTCGAATCTTGGTGATTGTTGTGGAGATTTGTTGAATAGTTAGTTGTGAGGATTATACTATGATTTTCCTTCCTTGCCGCCCTGCTACATGTTTCTTGGATTCTTATGCCATTTGATTTGTTATACTAATCTGTTTAAGCTGAATGGCTTCTTTCTGTTCACTACATAGGTGGGTTAGCTACTGCCTTGCCGAATTCCACAGGTAGGCAGAGGTGGCTGGTGTGTACGTTGTCTCTACCTGAGGTCTCGAACTCTACTGGTTCTGTTGTCCAATTTAATGGGAAACCCTCCATCTCTCCAATTGTTTTCCCAGGTACATTTTCTTTAGCACATTTATCCTTATCACTTTCTGGCATATCTCATCCCCCTGGTTTCTTCTATCTTTATCATTTTGTTTTGTAACTTTCAATTCAAAGTCGTTTTTTAACATAACCCAAAAGGCCATTTGTTTCTTGATGTGTCATCTGCTGATTTCTTACCTTGTTCAAAGTAGTATTATGGCCTATTTTACACACATACTATCTCTGTCATTCATCAATTAATTCTCTTCAATTACTGATGCAACTATATTATTCTAGACTTCCCACTGGGTATGATTTCTAAAGAGAGTTCAGACATCTTCATGTGATTGGGCTTCTGATTTGCTAATTCCAGAAGAAAAATTTGTTGTCAAAGCATGTAGATCCTGACCTTTTCTGACCATTCCTTTTTGTTATTTTGTTTTCCTCTCCAGCTTACTATCTTCTGCCCTCTCCCTCCACCATTTTAATAATAATAATAATAATAATAATAATAATAATAATAATAATAATAATAATAATAATAATAATAATAATAATAATAATTCCTCAGCACCAGAAAAAGAAAAGAAAAGAAAGAATAGAATCAATTCATTGCTTACCTGTTGTTGTTCAACGGTTCAAACTTCAACCCTGGTGACTCTCATAAGGAGGAGGATCTTTCAAATTTACCTGAGTGCAAAAAACATAAATTGGAATGAAATCAAATATAAAATGGTTAACGATGTGTTCTTTCAGGGAATTCAGTGCCGCAAGCTTCATAGAGAAAAACTAAGAGAGAATATTCTTATTGCTTACCATTTTCCCCAAAAACCAGAGTTATAAATTCCAACTCTTCCCTTTTCTTAGAAGGAATTAGAATTACAAACATTAAGTGTGTTCACACATTACATTGAATGATGAATTCACATTAGTTAAATAAGATTAACCAGTAAAAGAGATAGTACTTATCTATCAAATCCAGTAATTTACTATTCGTTTTTCATCACCTATATATTCTATTCAGGTGTAGCACTACTCAAAAAGGCAAGTGATGGTGTTTCACAGTATTCTATTTCCTATATTTCTTCTCAGGCCGTTATTACGGAGGATGCATTGTCGGTCTTTGTTCTATTATTTCATTGATTATTTTCACGGTTATTAAAGGTAATGATTATGTGGCTTATTTAATGAATCTGTGTTGCCTTTTAACTCATTATCCTCCCAAATGTCAATTTTTTTTTTACTTTATTAAGTAGATGAGTTGTTGTGACGCAGGGCTACTATACCATGCCAATGGAGTTATTCTTGCCATTCTTTTCCCTGTATTTCTTTTAATCATGCGTTTATAATGTCATCCAATATTCTTTATACTGTTCTCCAATTTAATTGTCATAAAATTAATGGTCATTAACAAAGTCACTATACTTTATCACTTAACACAATATACACTTAATGCATTTACATTTTCATTCAAAAACTTTGGAAGTTGTTTAGTGCATTAAAGATACTTTCCATGATGCAAAATGTGAAATAGCAGCTATTGAGTAATTGTTTCACTAATTTGTTTGTTGGAAATGTTTAGATTTCAGTAATGAGTACCTCACATAGTTCTTTTGGTTGCCCCCAGATGCGAATTTAATGCCTATGCTGAGACTAGAGAATTTTGGGGCTTCTTTAGTGGCTTTGCTCCACTGCCAAGAAAAACAACTGCAAATGAACCTAACACTCTCACAACACCATTCTTGGTCCTCCTTAACTTTTCTGCTATTTTATAATTCCTTGATCCTCTAAATATAATTGTGTACTCTCTTTCTCTCTCTCTCTCTCTCAAAAATGTTGACTATTTCAACATTTATTCTTTTATTCTTTAAATCGTTGATTCATATTTTATTCGTTAATTCATCATTTCATAAACCTTAGTTCATATCTGTAAATTCTCATAGTTTTCTTCATCCATTTTCCTTCATAAAACTTGGATTATCTTTATTTATTGTAAGTCGTCCATTCATAGCTCCAAAAGTAGCTTTCACATGTTCAAGAAACATGGGCAAAAGAAATATGAATTTAGCTACTTTTTGTGGGCAAAAGAAATATGTATTTAGTATCAGAAAAACACCCATGTTTCTTGAATATGTGAAAGCTACTTTTTGCTGCTAAATTATTTCTTTGGACTACTTCGATGTTAGCCTTGCCCTTCATATATATAAATTTGGCATCCGTATTGTCCTTGTAACATGATGTAGTTTATTTTGAACCGTTGTATGACCTAATTGTCAATGTATCTGTATCTTAAGCATATCCAAACTTTGGAATAAATTCTGTCTGCTATGCATTAATCATTTACTGTTTTGTATGTCCAATCTTGCAGGGGCAGTCCTCTTAAAGAAATTTATGTTTACCTAAATTTTGGAGCTATCATGTCTTAGCCTGGTTAAAACGCATTTGTTGGCCATTCAAATATGTTTTATTGTTTTAAAATAAAATTTGTTGAGCATCTGTTCCTGTACTTTGAACTGTAGTTTATTTCAGTTCCATTGAGTGTCTCGTCTATGGGAACTTGCAATTTATTTATTGGTCCATGATAAAGCTCATAAGTTTTGAAAAACAATTAGAATAGAAAAGCAGCTTATAGAAATCATGGTTTTGTCTTGATTTCCTTTTGATACACCCTTGACTGCAGTGCAGTGGCATCAACGGCCTTTTTGTAGGTGCCTAGAAAAAATTGGAATAGAGCCACAAATTGAGCGGATTGATAAATACAAGAGTGCTGGGGATCAACTTACTCGAAAAAATATATCTGATGAGAACCGTGAGATGCTGACAGCATTGCTTGACAATATTTACGGGAATTTTTCAGGTGATTAACTTGCAAAGGGTAATTTTCAGGTGATTAGATTACACATAATTTTTTGTGGAATTTGATGCTGACAGCATTGCTTAGCCACAATATTTTTTGCTCACTGTGGAAAAGTAAATCCAAGAAATTCTGCACGTCGTGCGTCATGCTGGGGGGCTGCAGCTGGTGTGGTTCAGGTAATTCCTTTCTCGCAACCCTATCAATGTTGTGCGTCTTTTTTCTTCCCCATTCCTAAAATCGGTTCTGAGATTGCCCTTCTCTGCGCTTATCAGAATTTTGAATTATTTATTCGGGTATTCTCCTTCTCGTTTTTGCGACGTTCGTTTCGCTGTGCTCCAGCTTCGTTGATGGGGTTTGGCTTTTAGTTGGTTATTGCAGCGCTTATATGGCAATTGCCGGCATTCGCTGTTTGGAGTATGCCGAGGTGGAACTGCTCTACGTGACACGATTTGGTAAATGCACGATCAAATAGTACCCATTTTCTTGTGAAGCATATAGATTTCTGTGCATTTGTTTATTCTTAATGTGCTGTGTTCGCAGGTGGAATTGTTTGTTTGAATTTCTGAACGGCGTTATTTGAAATGGATATTGAACGTGGGATTTCTAAGAATTCAGTGAATGTGAGTTCTATACTTCTATAGGCAATTCTAGGGTTGTTATTTTAATTATTATTATTATTATTCTTTTCCGTGTGTGTGTTTCTTTTAAGTTCTTGTTATTATTATGTTAACATGTAGTCTCTTGATAGTGTTGGCATTTCTGAGTGAAAAAATCGGACTTCTATGACTTACATTGGCTTTTCAGAGTTTCGGAGTCGTGTATGGTGATTTGAGCACATCCCTGTTGTATGTTTACAAGAATACTTTTGATGAGGACATTGTGCACTCAGACACCAATATAGGAATTTATGGATTTCTCTTTCCCTTGTTTACTAGACATTAAGTTTGGTTCCTCTCTTGAAGTATGTAATAATTGTGGTTAGAGCAGATGACAATGGTGAGGGAGGAACATTTGCATTGTATTCACTCTTGTGCTCACATACCAAAGTGAATTCATTTCCCAGTGTCCAGTTGCAGATGAGGACCTGTCCAATTACAAGAATGTTGGCACAAGTCCACCTCCCTCACGCTTTGAGAAATGGTTTAGGATCTTTAAGGATGAGTGCTCAATCATAGGGTGATTACAAATATAAAATCCAATAAAAGAGTAAAATATCATTAGCATTGTACATCAATTTGATAGGTGCTTCGTTTTAGTCTTGTTACATTTTGGTTACAAGTTAAATCTTATAATCAAATTTCATAATTAAATTTATCTTAATTTTACGTTCATTTCAATTTTTAGTGTCTTATTATAATTTTCTATAATATTTTTTCCTCACCGGGTGCGCGCAGCAAGAGTTCTAGTGTATATATATATATATATATATATATATATTTATATACTAGAACTCGTCTGGCCGCGCGCTACGCTGCGCGGGCCGACGAATGGATTTTATGATAGATTTGTAAAGTTGAATTGAAAATAATTTGTAGTGAAAGTAAATGAATTTGGTATACAGATGGTTTAATTTATTATGAAGCAAAAATTGGCGATAACAAGTGCATTTGCATTCCATTCTAAATCTTACAATATCGTCACCTATTTGAAGAAAAATGTACGCTTCAAAGTAAATGCAAAACAGGCATCAAACAACGACTGCCCACTTATTTCACTATTAAAGCACCTATTCCCACGAAAATTTGAAGCACCTCAATGTCATAATTCTTAGTATTAAAACAAAACACAGTAGATTATAGTTCTTACATCTTTGCAGGGTATGCCGAGCCTCTTCAGCTTAATGGTCCTAGTGAGGAGAAGCTTCTGAAAGTCACCAATACCAGATTCCAGCTTCTCCTCATGATTCTCCAATCCTTTGCCCACTCCATTCAAGAACTCTGGTATTCCGACTTTCTCTGGCACCATAAAAAACACTCAAAAAAAAATTCACATCCCCCAGAGCTTACTGACAAATATGCATACAACAATTTTACTGAATCATCCACATTATTAACATAACAAGGATGAAGAATAACAAGAGCTCCAGAAATACAAAATAGAAGAAATGCAATAAGCTTCAAATTGGAAAGCACATGATAAATTGAGATTTTATTAAGGGAAAAGGTCGGCAACATCTGTTCATAAATAAATAATTTAAGCCACCTGAGTAATCTTCTGACCAAAGAAAAGCTGGTTTCCACCAAGGTCATCGGTGGGACTCAGAAACATGTACAGACAAATAGCCAAACAGACTGTTCAGAAATATCATTTGATGTGTGACTTGGAACCTGCAGTAACACAAGTTGCACAAGTACACAATATAATTAATGGGGCAAATAATATGTTAACCAAAGTCATGAAAGAAAGTTGGGATAAAAGCATCAGACATGAAACATAGAAATATAAGGATCCAATCAATACAAGATACTAAGAACAATTAACTTGCCTTGCTTTGCATTGAAAAGGGAAGAACGAAACAGTTGGTTCCAAAATGAGAAGAAAATAGTGAAGCCGGAAATTGCTTACAGAGTTAAATGCATCCAAAGCCGCAATGTCTTTGAAAATAAGCTTCAAACCAATTATTCAATTAAAAATTTAAGAATAATAAAATAAACAAAATGCATTGTCCAAATGGCAGCAATAATTCATTTTGGTTAATTACTTAATTTACATATTAATTTCCATGCTAGTTCTCAAATCTAAAGATAGCTTTCTTCGTGAATCCCATTCGGAATCTTCCTAGTCAAGTGCGAAAAATGATGGCAATTAGTAAGGTTGCATTAGTTGGAGCAATTAGTTCAACCCTCAGGAAATCCATGTCAATATGTGGAAATTTGAGAAATAACATGGTTGAACTTATATAAATCACACTAGAATGGTTATAGTTCATATTTCTAGAATTAACCTGATAGCTTTAGCAACACGGAGAAAATGGATGCAATACACAACACAACTAAAAGCTTTGAATTTCCATTCAAAAATATTATTCGACTCCAACGAACAAAAACCTTTGCATTACTGGCACAGTTTTGAGGATAAGTTCATCAATGTATAGTAGGTTGGTATTAAGGGCAAATATTACAAAATAATACAATGTAAAAATAATCTATCTATTAATCAAGCACTTAGTCAGGGAAATGCTGAGTGAAGGTTTAAAAAAAAAAAGAAAAAAAAAAGAAAAAAGAAGCTTTATTATAGTCAAAAGGGGAACTTCAAACTAAAGTATTGCATTAAGAGGCTCAATAGGACAGTTAAATGAAAATGCATTAGCACTAAACTGTGATGTACTAATTTTATGATTTTACCTGCATTTGCAACATTGTATCTTTCTCATAGTCTTGCGCTTTGCTTAGTTGAATTGCATCTAGGTTGGCTACTCAAAATTCTTTACTCTCAGTTTGAGAGCGGGTTGTCTCAGTTTGAGAGCGGGTTGTATTGCAAAGACCTGTATATCATAAGGCAAGGAAAATTAACTATTGTTAAAATTGCCACCTGAAACTTATGACCAACCATGATGCAATTTCAAAGTCATGCAACAATAAGAAAAAATTAAATTAAGATTATAATTGAATTTATTCCTTTTAGTTGGGAATCAAATATTACTCACAACTTTCAAGAATTTTAGAATATGTAAAACCACTTTCAGTACATTTTCCTTGAAAAGTTTGCAGCTTCTTGAAATGTTTGGAAAAAAATTGTCGGTGGCATGGGTGGCTGGTGGGGCATGTGGGTTGAATATAAAATGTTGTTGCATAGCAAAAAAGGGACAATCAAATAAGTATAAGACCAAGATTATCAAAGCCAAGGAAATAAACACACGTGTAGCACGGTCATTGTAGCCAGATATTGCCATTAACTATAAAGAAAAGTCATTTAATTGAAGCAATTATCAAAGCAATTGAACAACAAATGGAAATCCTACACTCATCCCACATGAACCTGAATACATGATAATTCAGTAATTACCAAGGAACATGGCATAGCAATACTTGAAAACATTAAAGGCTATAAAGACAAACTAAAAACCAGATCACGGAACATAAAAACCACAAAACAAATCAAAATGGATGACATTCAAACATTAAGAAAATCCAGAAACGATTATGATTTATTTACATGCATGACTATCTGAAATGGAAAATGTAAATAAGCTTTTGTGCTTCATTCAAAACCAATACCAAAAGTTTCATTCAAATGTTCTTAATTCATCTGCCAAAAGTATAAATTCTGACCAAAAAATAGCATTGCATTTTCCATACTTCATACATCGTTGTCAGTTCAAACAGTTTCAGTAATATGAGCATCTCTATCGCGCTTAAGTTTATCCCTTACTTTAGAAGAATCCCAATTTGCTTGGCCAATCCGCATCTATGAATCATAAAGTCAGCTTTCAAACCAAGTTATTCTTCATGGTCACTGCACTACGTTATGCATCAGATGCTGAGAATCAAGATCAATGTATTTTTATATATCAAAACTTCCCTCAACCTCAAGTGGAGATGGCAAAACACTGAAAGTACACGGAGCAAGAGGTCATCAATGCATGTGTTAGTTTACTTTCTGTTTGATCATCTTATCACCTGAGCAAACATCTTATCACCTGAGGGGCATAAACACAGGTTGGGGGTACCAGTAATTAGTCCACCTAAAACAAACCACCAACAAAAAGACCTGCACTGCCTGGTCCTCCATCATCCCTAACATCAAATGCAGAAAATCAACAAATTGCCATAGAAGCTAAACATAATAGTAACTACTAAAAAGTGAAATGTCATTTTTTAACTTAATCAGTCTATTTTTGTTTATATATGTATAAGCATATGCATATATATTCATGTACATGAAAAATTATTCGAGTTTTGTATTCAAAAGTGGAACCTCATAGAGATCACCACAACACATTTAAATTGTGGTCATGTTGCACAATGAAACACAGGGGTTGAATGGAATGCAGACCATAACATCAGAACAAAATGGAGCTATTACGAGCATAAATGCAGTGGAATTACATTTCAATATGAAACAGCGAATTGCTTGTATGCTTAATGCCTTTCTGCGGTTAAATGATCTCGAAGTGCCCCCAAATCTTAAGTGACTGTAGTGGAAATATATTATTAAATCTGTGCAGCGATCTTGGCGGAGTCGGGGAAATAGAGGAGGAAGAAGGGCAGAAGGAGTAGAACAAGTGCGATAAATCCTGAATCACAAACGAAAACCTAAATCAAAACACAAATGAACCTAAAGGCAAGAATAAGAATTATTACCAGGTGTGGAGGCCTGAAAGATCCTCCAGGAAGACGACGGAGCGAAGGCCTGTGGCAGATAAAGTTATGCCATGTACTGAAGGGATTTATGGAAATAGTAGAGTGCAAGGGAAGGCGGCGTTACCGTCAATAGAGAAGGAAACACAGGCAGAGGCTCGGGCGGCGCGGCGCGGACGGCGACTGAAGACGGCGAGCAGAGTTCGTCAACAAAGGGGCTGCTGGTAGATTTCTTCCATCCGTGCTGGTGTGCAGCGGCGGTGCGGGTTCGAAAACGGAGCGGAGGCGATGGATTTGGGAGCAGAAGTGTCGACGACGGAATGAGCGCAGGCGCGGGGCGGGCAACAATCCAGCGAGACTCCGGTGGGGAGAGCGCGGAGCGAGCACGGGGAGAGGCGGCGGGTTCGCGAGCACTGGACCTCGCATCTCCGAATCCGAATTTTACTGCTCCGATGCGGCAGCAGCTGCTGCCCTCTGAGTTGAACAAGACAGTCGCTGCGCTGTCGCGGGAGAAGATGGCGGAGGCTTAGGGGAAAATCGAATTGGGAGGAAAAATGGAAGAGAAGACGCAGAGGAGGGTTAGGACTTAGGAGAGAAGCGCCGAAAGGGAAGTCAGAGGAGGGAGCGGGTCGGGCAATACTCAGACCCGGTTACTATTCATAAGCTACAACTGGATTCCACAACTGTAGCAGGATACCATTTGGCATATATATATATATATATATATATATGTTCATAATATTACTACTATTATGTTCATATGAAAGATTGAAGAAATTAACTAGAACAATTGTTACCAAAATTTTCAAAGAAACTAAATTAAAAATGAGCCATATGTGAATGCAATTCACCCAATTGAAAATATAATGTATTTGAAAATATTACATATTCAATTAAATAATATATATCAAGCAAAAATTAAAGAATATATATTGGTTTAACTAAATATATCATAATATCAAATATATTATAATTTATTTCCAATTTATATCCTTTTCAAATATATGAAAAGATTTTTTCAAGATTTTCTTATACTAATAAATAGATTTATTACCTAAATATAAGATTTAAAAGATTGATTGACTTGGCAAGTAGGATGATTTACGTTTCTAGATGATTAATCAGCGTTTACGTGGAACCCAAGGCATAATGGAGCAAATATATGAGAACGGAGATCCTGCAAAAGATTCAAAAGGGCAGAATAGAGGAATATTTTCAGAATCACTGTAAAATCCATTATTCATCCAACGCCGAAAATAAAACAATAGAATCAGTTTAGAGGGCTAATAAGATCATGCTAACCTGATGGCAAACTGGCTTGATGTTACGAATTATGTAGTAGAAGGGATTTAATGTTAATCCACCTTCCAGTTTTTGTAGGTTCTTATCATTTATAGTCTCTCCATAAATCCTCTTTTGTGTCAATGCTTGTTCACTGCTTCTGACTAGATTGAATGCTTTCCTCCAGAGACTAGCAGGCAAACTGCATGTAAAGAACAAAAGAGAGATGAAACAAAATCAAGTCATCAACCATGTCTGATGATTGTATAAAAACAAATAAAAGTAAATTACCGTGACTCCTTATTTAAGCAATTTAGACCCATGTGACCCTTGATTTGAGGAATGGGAAATTTCATCATCCTCAAGAGCACTTACAACGAGCCCAAATTGGCAATATCCACTACCCCGGCCGGGGGTAGCAAACGAGTCAAATTAATTCGTAAGCCATAAGAACGCAATCAACTGTTAGCATGTGTTTCAAGCCACTGGACAACTGGATGAAATGTTGATTTTAGATGTCCCCTGGCGTGCCAAACGAAGTTGAGCATTAAGACCAGCTACTAGTCGGTACCAAATTGTAGGAGGGATGGACTGCAATAGTAGAAGAATAAATAATGGATCAGAGGACCTCCATGAAGCAGACAAATTTCCACTGATTATTATAATTCACACTCTATTGACAAATGGAATATCAGTGAATCAATATCAAACCTGACTCATTAAGTTCGTCAAAATATCATCACAGTGAAGGGAGAACGGGACCATGTAAGATCCATCTCCTCCCAACACTAATGACATTGGAAACCAGCCAGCCCTCTTTTCATCTCCACCAAGGAAGAAATCAACATAAGCTAGCATTAAATCTGAAGTTGCGGAAACCTGTGGTGTAAGCAGAATCATTGAACTAAGAAAAATTCACCCACTAAGATAAGTTATAGGTGTATGTGGGAGGAGGCATTTGTTAAGAAAAAAATGCAGCAAAAAGTTCAAGTAGAATTATTGAGTTGGGACACATGATTTAGCATTGCTGCCAAGTGCCATGAGAAAGACAATAAATAGAATCTCATTAAAGTATCAACTATGAAGGATTTTATATGGAACCAAGTACAAGAGTTCAAATTCACATACGACATTGTATCAAAATGTGTTTCAAACTGCTAATATTATCTCCAAAGTTCTGGATTTGGTTGCGCATGTAGCAACAAGAAATACAAAAATAGCTCCAGTCACTCTACAGTTTATTCATAATTTTAATTTATTTTGTAATTTATGGCCTTATTCGACAAAGACAACCTTTCACTGAAAATGAATTTGTCTCAACAGTTACTCTATTAAGCCTATCAACAACAATAAATGCAATAACTTAATTGAGTATGAATTTTATTGTTAGAAAGATGATGGATACGAGGTTCCAACCCAAAACCAATTGGTGATAAGTAGTGTGGCCCATATCCATATAAAAAGGGGGCATGCCAGCATATAGGTGATATGAGACATTCACCCCCTCCTTGAGATGATATTCATCTCGGAAACGATGAGATACCATAATGGATAACATGGCTTTGATACCATGTTAGTGAACCAACTCTACTAAAAGCTTAAGCTGTTAAGGAGGAGAATCCAATAGCATATATCAGTCATTTTTTATGAATAAAATAAAACCTACAATTGATTCACTTATCATTTGATCAAAAGAGCAATAAATGCTTGTCTAGTGAAATAATTTTAATCGGAGTGGGTTCCTGTACTGAGTCAGGAAATGCAGACTTGCTATGGGTAAGTATAAGTTGTGCTTTTTTTTTTTTTTTTTTTTTCCTTTGACAGATGGCAGTAGAAGTTTTTATATTTTCCTTTTTTATACTTTATTAAATTATGCCAAATGAAGGGATGTTGCCATTTTTTCCCCCGAAATCGTGGGGCATTTTTATGTGAGGTGGGCCAAGATTTTTGTCCAAATTTAGAAGATTTTACATTTTTTTTAATTTTAGCAAAAGATTTTGTGTGGAAGATTACTACGGCATGTCAATCGAATTACTAATTAAATTATGCGTAAATGTGCTGTGAACCAGATCATATTGTGTTCTGTATCTTTTTTACTTATGCTGTAGTAAATAGTCTGGGGAAAATAATAAATAACAGGTGCTGCCAACAAGTTCACATTGTGTTCTGTCTCTGTGTTAATTGATGTTGTAGTAAATAGTATGGGAAAATAGTAACTACTACATGCTGCCAACCAGTTCCCGTTGTGTTCTGTCTCTGTTTAACTCCCGTTGTGTTCTGTCTCTGTTTAACTCAACCAGTTCACATTGTGTTCAGTCATCGAGCATCCACTTCTGCCAATTAAGTCTGAACCCCACAATGTGAATGCAACAATCACGCACTAATTACGTCCATTGACAGATCCACTATCCCTAATTAATAAATATCTCTAAATGGAATGAATGCACCTTATGATGACACATAGCCCACTATCCCTAATTAATAAATACCTCTAAATGGAATGAATGCACCTCATGATAACACATAGCACATCATGCACTTTGGTGGAACATGTCCGCATATGCAGATTTATAATAGTCAGTATAGTAACTTAATTGATTTTAATCACCAATTCATCCTTTTTATTCATTTCAAGCTCCCAGGTTAATGACACAAGTCGCAGAAAGATTCAACTATTCAAGATTTCAGATTCAGAACTTACACAGCTTTATCTAGTGCAACAAAATTGTACACTTAAATGCATTGGTATTCCGAAGTACTACCACTACTTGCAGCAAAGAACATCACTCCAAATCTTGAGCCAATGAAATCAATCATGCATAAATAGTGTGCTTGGGGGTGTAAAGATATTTTTAAAAATTCACAAATACCTGAGTGTATTATCTAGATCTATATCTCATTCTTTGGAATCAATTAAAAGCTGGCAGTTTCAGGACAAAAGTATTTAATGTGGAGAAAAATTGAGCTGGCATTAAAGCAAAGGCCACGATAAGTTTATTGAGGAAGTTCATTATACAGCATTTGTTGTTTTTTAATTTTATCTTTTTATCACAGTCCAAGTTATAAACAAGTACTTTTAGTTACAAGCATATCTTTGCAATTTAGAAGATTTACACTGGAGCATACCTTCAGCCCTTCATACAAAGCTCGTGAGCGGCAAGAACACAAGCAAGCATGATCATATTCTGAACGGACATATTCACGAAGGTGCTTTACTTTTTCCTTGCGGCGCCACTGCAACCATGACCAGGCGAGTGGATACGCAATAACACAAAGGATGCCATATATTGATCCTTCCCACCACTGATAAGAAGCTAATGTATTCAGATCATCAATAAATAAAAATGTTGAAGAATGCATCCTCATATCTATCAACAAAACAGAGTAACAAAATCAACAAATCCATGTATAATTCTTTTAAGATTGAAGTCAATCCAGTCAACAAATTTAGTTGATGGATCAACAATATTAAACAGCACTTGTATATTTATATTGTACTAATTATTATATGTTATAAAATGGAAAAATAGAATGTAAATTAACTGATAAATGCATAATTAAGAAATATAGCCCATACACTATTTCTTTCACTTCTTTAGGAGGGGAATGTGGAAGATGCCAAGGATCACTGAAAGTAGTATTAGCCCCCAAAAAGTACATGCGATGGACGTGGCTTTTAGATTCATCAATTCTGCTTGTTTCTAAAACCTGAAGGAAATAAAAGCATATAATGTTCTCATAACAAATAAAGGCCAGCAGATTCTCCAATATCCACTATTGGTGAAAGATACACCACAATTTGGGTACCTCATTTAATGACTCTAAAAATGGTAATGAGCGATCAATTGTAGAGCTACGCCTGCTAGAAACCACACATTGCAGTTCATCTCCACCAGCAAACTTCATCCTAAAACAATGAGAACACTCAAGAGTATGAAACCAAATAACCAAGGCCCTCCAAAAGTGTATATCAGCAGTTCTTCAAGGGTAGTATAACAATGAGGCATATGATATCTCTCAGAGACACACACACTTGTATGGACAAGGTGTTTCTGTGACAGTGTGACTCCACCTGTAAAGTACTCAATAAATATAATGGTACACAAAACAATCTTGATGGGATGTCGGTAATGGAGGTGAAGTGAAATTTAATACCAAGTACTTATAATAGGCTGGGAAGTAAAATCTAAAGTGCAAACTTAATAAATAGTATTTTAAAAGTACCTCGAACAGCAATATATAGAGCACGTAGAGGGAGTTCCTCTGATGGGCAACTATTGCATAGTGCTCTATCAGAACCTGTCGTGTTCTTATATGTTCCAAGTGGGCATTCCTGCATTTTAAACAAATGTTAGAAAGTGGATGCAATCTCTGACACTTAAGTAAGAAAAGACCTCTTCATATAAAGTGCATGGACAGATCATTGAAATGAAGAAGCATACTGAATCCCAAAATCTATGAACTGATGAATATTGGAATCCCAAGAGGCTACATCATAAAACACCCACTACCCTTCCTGATAAATACCCAATACTACCTCTTAGTCCCTCCAGCAATTCCTAAGGTACCCACCAGATAAAAACTAATGATGCAAACAGATATTGACAAATGTAACATACAAACAAAGCTATAGATAACAATGCCAACATGAGTTCCTAAAGTTTATGAGAGCCTGTAAAAGTACAAGTGATAAATATGAATATAAAGGGCTTAACAGAAGCATGTACAGAAGTTACCTCACAAAATATGCCATATAGACCTTTCGGGCAGACTTTTCCACTCCGAGTCCCATTTTCACCTTCACCCCCCTTGCCTCTACCAACCCCTCCTCTGCAGTTCCAGATATATATATATATATATATATATATATATATGTTAAGCCAAAAAAAACAGAGCGCAGAAGATCAATTGAACTTGAAATGATGAAACTAATCATGAAACTTCACAAAGAGTCATGATAAATATATTATTTCGCAATTGAAGTTCAACCACTGACAGCAAAATTTGCAAATGTTTATTGTGCATATCAACAGCCCAACTTTGCACATTCAAAGAAAAGTTGCAGAGACAGACGCACCTGACAGTAATAGTTCCATTAACAGTAGCCGTTGGCATAAATTCATCTCCAACAGGAATTTCAGACCAATGGAAGTGAATCCTTCCGCCACCCCCACCACCCCCATCAGGGCTTCCATGCCCTCCAGTTGTTGAGATCAGAGCAGTTCTGTCTAGGATTAAATTTTTGATAAAAAGAAGAATTTTTCCTCCAGATCCACCCCCCGGACCCACTTCTGAAACAGCCACACCATTCCCCCCCCCCCCCCCCCCCCCCCCAACATATTTCCCATAACTTTCTCCATCAGCTTCAATTTCACCATGCACATCCAATTTTGACAAGGAATGCTCCAATGAAACCATCACTGTTTAAGGAAGCAACCAGCATTAGCGTGAACAGTAATGAACTAAAAGTTCTGAACAGGCATGGAAACAAATAACAAAATATCAGCAAACTAGATGTCTGGATCATGTCGACATTAAAATGACATCTTATGCCTAATGGATCCAGCATTGTAGCTCAGTGAGAGAACCACACAGTTTTGAACCACCAGAAATACGACAAGTTGGCCTAAACGATGTAAAATATCCTTTCAAGTCTTTGCAGTAAGTCCGTAACACTAACAAGCAACAACCAGCATCCTATCATGTTGCCTATTTAGGAGTTGATTTCAACTGACGCAAACTACAAGCAGGGGTAGATGAATAAAAAGGAAGTATGGAAAAATTCTTTGGAATGAATTTGACTGCAAAATCATAATCCAGCCAAGATCAACTGCTCACTATAACTGAAAATGCATCCATCATAAGAGATCAGGAGTGAAGTGGCCCTGAAAATTATGATCCTATATCCAGTTGGGAATTTAGAGAATATTTCAATTGATCAATAGTACAAATCAGATGCATGAATAGCAAAAGGTACTCTAAAAAAACTTATTCAAAATGAACTTCAACTAAAAATATTGCGGTGGAACAGGAGTGAAACAAAGTACAACATGCACGGTTGCACCCAACATTCCAATGCATTCTGATACTGATAAATTCAGGGCAACGATTTGATTGTATAACAGAAGACAAATAACAGTAGTTTCAGTGCATTTGCTTATACTAAAATCTTCAACCTGAAACATTAAAAAAAAAAAAAAAAAAAAAAAAAAAATATTTAAGAAAAAAAGGTAGTAATTATTGAGTTTACCAATCACGCCACCACCAGCAACTGAACCAGGCAAACTCGCATTTCCACTTCCACTACCAAGTTCACAAGGCAACTCGGCACTGCCGTATGCAGCACCACCACCAATATAAGTTCCCTCATAATATGCATCACCTCCTCTACCGCAATGCCCAGCACCACTAGTAAGACCACTAGGCAAGAGTTCTCCATGGCCCCACCCACCAACACAGCCTGTTTCCAAGCTAAAAGTTTAGTTTTGAGATATTACATTTAGAGCGGTTGCATTAAACGCATAACAGAAGTAATAAATTCAATTAGCATTGTTCTAAAGAATCTCTGTTCTTGTCCAGTGATGAAATAAAACATAATTATGGGTAAAGTGAACCATAATGAAGCCATGAACAGATCTTAAAACCTCAAGGCTCAAGAGCAAGTGGTTAGACTCCATCATTTATACAAGGCTCAACTTTGCTATTTAATTAATGTGGGACAATTAACCACACATTAGTCAGTAATCTCAACCATAATCAGCAAAGGCAAAGAACATACCTAGCCCAGACGCACTTACTACACCATTAGATTTCACCACCACAGTTCTGACCAAATGAAAATGAACCACAGAACCTTCTATTGCACCTTCCACAATTATATCCTCAACTCGGCATATCTTGCAACAAAATTGGGTTCAGTCATACAAGTGAAACAAGTTAATGGAGTTTGAAGCATCCACTACTAAAACTAATATTATAACTTATAAAAAATGACTCCTAAAAAGCACCGAACCAAAGTATTGGATCACCTGGAGAGTAAAAGGTAATGAAACATTCACATTGCAATCCTCAGGTGGATGAAGTAGTTCAGTAGGGCAATACTTCTCATTGCAGAAAAGCTTTGGTGCCCTAGAATCACAAAAAAAAAAAAAAAAAGAAAAAGAAAAATAAGTTACAGAAGTGCAACATGATACAGACACGAGCTTGCATATTATAATTGAGGCACTAACATGGTAGTATCGCTTGCATTTTCCAAAGGGCCTCGTACAAAAGATCCAGGACCAACCTTCAAATGAAAAAGAGTAACACTATGATCAGATGAGGGTTAGAATGAGACCCTTATCTGATCTCTAAATTAAAATCATTTGTTGTTTTGATTGTGTACTTTAGAGTGAATGTTCATCAGAACACTTCAAATGCCTCATCTAAATAATGTTTATTGGAGAGGGGCATCAAAAGTTAAATAGGGCAAACTCAATTGTTGTGTATCAGAATTAGCATAATGTTAAAGATGTTTCTTCAAATTAACTCCAGAGCAAATGCGAATTCTATTGTTTATAACACAAATTAAATATGCTTGGACAAACAAAACAAGTTTGAGAACTCTTCTCCCAATTCCACATTATTACCACTGTATGTTCAAGATAAGTGGCATTCAGAAATAGCATGAGAATGATCCAGCCACAGGACACAGAGGAGATAAAATACCAAATTATTAAGAGAAATACCATTATATCTTAAACTGGTAATAAAAATATCTGACACTTCAACCCTGAAGTCTAAACCGTAGGGATCAGCCCATTCAGCAATTACATGAACCTGTGAAGCTACAGCAGTTCAGCTTCTGGAGCAAATAGGAATTACAAAGTGGATCGTTAGGTCCCAAAAACGTCCATTTTATAGTTCACTTTCCACATACATGTGCCTATTTCACTCCTGCTTTCGCCTCTGCGCTGTATCAACTACATATGCATTCAGATGCTGCCCAAATATCCTGGTGGAAAACAATTGCACCACATGTTGTCGTGCCTGTGTTCCCATGGTTCTTGACATCTGAGGATCCTTGATGAAATTTTCCATTGCCGTGGAGAAGTCGTCCGGATTGGGATCGCAAAGGTAGCCTGTTTCGCCATTCTTGATTGACTCAACAGGACCGCCACTGTTGCAGGCTATTACAGGCTTGAAGGCTGCCATGGCTTCTAAAGGGACAATACCGAAATGCTCGTCCTATAATGACTGCATTAGGAGGAAATTTGCAAAAACATATAACATTTTCAAATAATTGACAGAATATTCGATAGGGATGGGCAAACCTTTGGTGTGTAGAGAACACAGAGACATTGAGAAAGCAGAGTGTTTCTTTCAGATGTTGGGCAAGATGTGATGAACCGGACTTGATAAGACACACCTTCGTGTTCTGCTAAGGTTTTGAGTTCCTCCAAGTACTCAACGTTTTCTCTAAGCCGCTTGTCAAAACCACCTTAGAATAAACAGTGGAACAGATCAAAATGTATTTCAATAACAATATAAATTGGCTGGCTCATCAAAATTATGCAGACATTAGGAGCTTGAAGATGGATGTTCACAGCTGTTTGCTGGCTTTCTTAAGAACAAAAATGAAACAAACCCGAAAAAAGACGGTCCCCCAAATTGTAAGGACAAACCTTCACATAGATAGCAGGGCATTGAAATAAGTTCAAAATTCATAGACACTTTATGCTCTATCAGTCCTCACTCTGATCTGTTACAATCTACTACATTTTTTGGTTGGGATACATGCAATTAGTAAGGTATGATCTGAACTTACAAATACATCCCCATTAATGGTGTATTATTAAGTACATGAGAAATGTTTTTGTATTGGAAGTTAAGTGGTCAAGAGGGGTAGAAGTAAAATTGAATAAAGGAAAAAAATTGCAATGGGATTGGGAAAACCATATCTAGAATCTTTTACCTAGATATTTTAAAATGAATCCAATTTGTACAAAGGGTGTAAATTATACTGAAGTCTCTTGCTGGAGAATCAAGCAGCTTAAGCATCGAAAGAACTCTAAACAGAACTTGTACCAACGAGAAAACTAGTAGAATGATATTTCTAAAACTGGAACATTCCTTTAGACAACTGAATGACTGACACCAGTATGACCACGGGACACAACCAATAATCTTTAATGAGTCTTGGCTCGTCTCATGAACAATGCTTACCGTTAGTATAAAGGCAATTCAATTAAGATGACTAGATGGATTTATACAAACATGTCAATGAAGAATATGGGTGAAAATGTGATTGATGTAACATACGCAGCGTATAATAGAAATAACTTCGCGTATTTCATCATAAAGTGTTTGAAAGGGGGTCGTCACATCTTCTAGAGCTGTTATACAATCTGTTCTGAAAGGCCATTCCATCTTCCAATGGTGACCATTTTTTTTAAGATAACAATAATAAAAATACATATATGTGCATAACTTATTCTGAAATGAATGCAGATAGATAATCCACCTCAACATACTCACGAAAGGACAAAATTTACCTGCAATAATCAAGGAAAGCTCATTTTGATCGTCACCTTCAAGGAAGTCTTTTCGCCTGTTATAGAGCTTAGCAAAGGCAGATATAGCTAATTCTATATTCTTTTTCCTCTCAAAACGATTGATTGAAAGAAAATTCAACCTGAAAGTAATAAAGGAAAAAATTAGATAGACCAGACAATGAGGTTATGATTTCACAGATGCTCAGTTTAGTTTTGGAATAGCTGCATATTCCATAATGGTATGATAATTTCACAATTTAACATATACCAAGAGATAGAATCATTTGTATTACTTAGTGGCATTAGGTTCATCAAACTGATCCACATTGACAGCTGGGTAGAGCACAGCTGGTCTAATTCCTCGAGAATTTAAATGCTTGAAAGTCCTGGCAAATGTAGATGCAGTAAATTTGCTATTGACAAGAATCAAATTGGCCATACCTGCATTAGATCAGGCAGTCCAACAATGAATCAATACTATTACATGGTACAGAAGAAAAGTAAACCTATGTGAGTATAGGATATGATGGAAGGCATTATTGAGCTCAACAAACCTGTCGTTATTTCTTCTATACGATCTATTGGTGTTCGATAAATTTTCCTAAGGGTGGTAGTGTGTTGTGCTAGCAACATGTCAGGAAAATGGCAGTAGAACACAACCTATATTAGTCGAAATAAATTTGTGAGCTACAATGTGCCAAAATGAAGTAACAGCTTAATAGAATGTGTCTCGAGTACATTTGACCTTGGATGACCTTTTCAACTTCATCAACGGAATGACAACAGACACCTGATCTGCAAGTACAATTTCAAAGGAAGGATAGAGGAACAACACACAAAGAGCCACATATATACACCGCAGATATGCACAGACAGCGTGCAGCCTATAAAAAATATGCCGAGGAAGAAATGCGCCATATACGGAAACTGGAAAGACACCTGCAAATTTAAGAGTTCTTTATTTGCAAATTTGATAACATGTGCATAACCACACCATCAAAATCTTCTGTCCACAAACAAAGAAGAAAATAAAGTAGGCACACACCAGAAAGTGTCTCCTCAAAGCAACGGGTTTTGTCATGGTGTGATGTAAACATATGAACATTATGACCATTAGATGAAAGTTCTACAGCAGCATCAACAATTAACCGTTCTGCTCCACCTATCAATTTGGAAAGCAGATAAAATCAAATAAAAGGAAACAAACTGACCAAACACGGATAAACCAAGCAAGTTGATAATTTGTAGCCCGTTGAGAACGGTGTCATCATATATAACATAACATTATATCTATAATATTATAAAATGCATATAAGCCTCAATAAAACAAATACGAAGAGATGTAATAGAAATATAAACCAAGAATCCTACTTTTGTTTCAAAGGATTAACTTGCGTAAGGGGAAATGAAAGTTGGCTCTTCAAATAGCAATTACAACAACTGATTGACACAAAACATAATCTGTCTGCAATCTTTTGCAATTGTGGTAAAGCTCATCGACGATTGGCATTATTTGCCACATACAATTGTCATTATTTCTCATAAAAACCTCCCAAAAGCAACATTATATTCAATGTGATTGAGCCATAGTAGCTACAATATTCAACTGAAACTGAAATAGAAAAGAGGGCAATTTCCACATAAATCACACGAATTGCACCCAGACTTCCCCACAGAACTATCATGGCCACTCCAGCATGAAAAAAACCATCAGAAAAATAAGCAATTCAAACATACCAATTGAATAAATAAATAAATCTCAGCACCAATTGAACATCAAAATTCAATGAAATCTAACAGGAAATTACCTATTCCAAGATCAGGGTGAATAATTGCGATGTTCAACTTAGATTTGTGTTCTCCTTCCATTGCTGCCTGGGGGGTTTTGCGATCTTCTCCGTTCAATTTAGTCTATGATGGAGAAATCCTGGCGGGAGGCAAAGGAGGCGAGTGAATTAGGGGGCGCAACGAGGAGGAGGAGAAGGAAGAAAGGAAGAAGAAGAAAAAGGAAAAGGGGAAAAGCGGGGAGCCATGACGAAACGGTCATCAGAGAAATGGGAATTGGAATTGGAATTGAGAAAAAGAGAAGAGAAAATAAAACAACGATCCAGCTATTTTTCCCCATTCCATTCCATTAACAACTTCCTCAGCTAAAAAATTAAATAAAACAACGATCCAGCTATTCCCCCCCCAATCCGCAGAATTTTACACATAACTCTCAAGGCTCGCACAAATACAAATTACCACCAAAACATTAAAATACACATTTCATCGCCGAGGAGTAGGGTTGCAAACGAATCGAAGCGAAGCGAATAGCAGCATTTCGTGTTCGTATTCCGAAAAATATTTGAATATTCGGTTTTCCAACGAATAACAAATGATATTCGTATTCGATTCGAAATCAATATTCGAATTATTCGAAGCTATTCGAATATTCGATTCGAATGCTTTGATTCAATATTATTTTATTCGATTCGATGCTCCGATTCGTAATTATTCGATCCGATTTGAAATTATTCGATTCGAAATTCATAAAAAAACTGTTAAAAATTAAAAATCCAATACAAAATTCCAATAGGATTCGATAAAAGTAGGTTTTCAAGTTGCAAAACTTGAATGTTTCAACAACATACCAATTCCAATAACATTCAAATTTTCCACTACATTCCAAAAACATCAAAAAAAATTTCAGGCTGCCAGGCTGCTCCGTTTTAGTTCGCCTCCGTTTTAGTTCGCAGTTTCCAGACTGCACAGTCTTAGTTTCTTGCAATTTTAGAATAAACTAAGGAAGAAGTGCTAAAAACTAAAGTCTAAACCAATTACCAAACCAAACCCAACAATAAAATAATAGGAATAGCTAGTGTATAATGGGTCGATCATTTGATGAAAATTAAAGTGGTCACACACTCACATTCTGCTAAACTTGAACCAAATCCACCAAGTATCCAAAACCCCTGCAAATGAAAGAAATTAAATGACTTGGTAAATTAAACCCACTCACTCTCGCACCCACCACCGTAATACTGCATATCGCCAAAAGATACTTCAACACTACTTTCTTTCTCCAATTTAAGTCCTCAAAATACGATTTAATTTTTGCCTACTGCTGGATTCGACTCCCTTTTTGTGAATCACATATATTCACATATTCACATGTGTCAAAGGATCTAGGGCTGGACAACCTCACTATATGCATGTATTTTGCCACAGAGATCGAATACGAAAACTAACCAAGAGATCGCACCAGATGTCGTCGGAGCAGAGAAGAATTTGATAACGCCGTCGCTGTCGCTGCAGCCTGGAAGGGATGAGCGGCGCTGTCGCACTGTCGATGGAGGGAAAGGCTGGAAGCCGGAAGGGATTGCCGGTAGCTGGAAACAGGAAGGGATAAATGATTCGGCACTAGGGTTTGAGTTTCCACTTTGGAGAGGAGTGACGACTGCCGACTGTCGAAGTGGGGGTTAACGATATTTGAATCCTCTCTTGAGACTTACATTTCTTTTTCTTTCTTTTTTTTTTTTTTATTTATTTTTTATTTTTTACTCTCCCGAAGTTTGACACCTATTCCTTTTTTGAGTGTCCCACGAAGTTTGACACCTTTCCTTTTTAGATAAATTTAATTAATATAAATTTGATTAGAATTTTAGTTATTGTCAAATCCCATTAAAAGTAATCACTTTTACATACTATTCTGCACAAATTTCAATACAATTTTACTTTTCTAGACAAAGTCCCTTGTATTTTTTTAATTCTTAATATTTCAAACTTGGTACAAATAAAAATTGTATAAAATATATATTCTAAAACTATACGATTAGACGATTCTAACAAGACCACACTTGATTATTTTTCTCTAATTACATCATTACGATAACATTAAGTCAAAGTTAACTAATAAACAGTATCAAAATTTATTAGAATCTTAATTACAAATACTCACACCACTTTAACTACTAAACTTCACCACCTAAATTACCGTGCCCAAAAGAAAGGTGTCAAACTTCGCCCGGACGGAGGGAGTACTATTTTTTATTATCATGGAATAAACATTTACGGATAAAAGGATAAAGGGTTTTTTCACTTTTGAGAGTTAATGGATATTTAAGCCCACTATAAGTTAATTGAATTGAGCCCAAATATATACTACAAGTTAATGTATATTGGGTTGTACACTTGATCGGAGTACTATGCAGGTGAAATGAGTTATTTTTAAGCAAGTTTATGGGATGGTCTTTGGAGTCACCATTTACATGGGTGTTGCTATTCCTGAGATGCTGTATAATCCGGAATGGTTGCTGTGACGGTTGATAGGCGAGCTTTGGGAGGTTCTTATTGAGAAGGGAGGATGAATGGAGTACTTCAACTCTTCGGATTGGATTATGAAAGGCGCTAATAAGGCAGTAGACACTACAAGCTGAAAGAAGTGAACTGCTGAAGATGCTGTTGTTGCTGCTATGCTTTGATGTTTTGCTGTTGCTGAAGCACCATACAGTAGACTTAAGACACATGAAGATGCTGATATGATATGAGGTTGTTGGTGATGCTGTTTCTTGATACCATTACCTGATGTTCTCTTTTGTTTGTGTGAGACGATGAGGGTATTGGCTTTGTTGTTTAGAATGTCGTTTGGCTCTTGTCTATGTCCTGGATGAATGGTGCGGTGCCTTCATGACTTTGGCCGAATTTGTATTATCTTGATTAAGATAATTTTTCCTCAAAAAAAAATGTATATTGGGCTGTAACCAATAAAAGTAGTATTATACTATCTCCGTTCCTTTTTAAATGGCACGTTTTTACTTTTGTCACTGTTCATTAAGTAGTTTTGACTGAACTTTTTAATACAATTATATAAGATAAAATATTGTCAAGTGAGATCTTGTTGGATTCGTCTAATCGCATAGATTTAGAATATCAAATTTTCATAATTTTTACTTTTATGGAATTTGAGTTATTACGGATTAAAAACGTGTATTAGATTACGTGAAATGTGAGTCCATAGCAGTTATTTAGGAATGAAGGAAGTATATTATACTATTATATATAGTTACAATAATAGTACTATATTATTATTTTATTAAATATAATAAAATATATAATCGAATACGAACGAATATCGAATCGAATGTTGAGATTTCGTAGTTGTATTTGTTTATATATCGAAGCGAACCGAATATCATTTATTCGAATTCGAATCCTAGAATTCCGAATATAAATAACAAAATTTCGAATTGAATCACAAATCGGAGCAAAATTATTTGATTCGTTTGCAACCCTACCGAGGAGCCACCAGATCTAAAAGTCAGAATCGCACAGCTACATACATAAACACAAAATAGCATGCGCCCGCAAAACAACAATCCATAGCGTGCGGGCACGGACAGTGAGAGGTAATAGATAGGGACGATGGCCGACCTTAAGAGCCCTGATACAGGACGTTGCAGACCTGTACATAGTAAAAATGCGAGGGTAAATCGATGAAGTGGTGCAGTGAATGCATGTCAATTGCTTCGAGGGTTTTCAGGTTGCAGCAGCCTTCGCCCTTGGCGTAGAAATGGGCAAAATGAGAGAGAACTGGAGAAAGCGGCGAATGAGGATCCCACACACTCAACGCTTCATTCGTTTATAATTAATAACACAAAAAAATAAATTAATTAATTTTCGTCACAGCCTATCTAATAAAGAAAAAAATTAGATAGACCAGACAATGAGGTTATGATTTCACAGATGCTCAGTTTAGTTTTGGAATAGCTGCATATGATATGCCATAATGGTATGATAATTTCACAATTTAACATATATCAAGAGATATAATCATTTGTATTACTTAGTGGCATTGGGTTCATCAAACTGATCCACACTGACAGTTGGGTAGAACACAGCTGGTCTAATTCCTCGAGAATTTAAATGCTTGAAAGTCCAGGCAAATGTAGTTGCAGTAAACATGCTATTTATAAGAATCAAATTGGCCATACCTGCATCAGATCAGGCAGTCCAACAATGAATCAATACCATTACATGGTACAGAAGAAAAGTAAACCTATGTGAGTATAGGATATGAAGGAAGGCATTATTGAGCTCAACAGACCTGTCATTATATCTTCTATACGATCTATTGGTGTTCGATAAATTTTCCTAAGGGTGGTAGTGTGTTGTGCTAGCATCATGTCAGGAAAATGGTAGTAGAACACAGCCTATATTAGTCGAAATAAATTTGTGAGCTACAATGTGCCAAAATGAAGTAACAACTTAATAGAATGTGTCTCGAGTACATTTGACCTTGGATGACCTTTCAACTTCATCAACGGAATAACAACAGACACCTGATCTACAAGTACAATTTCAAAGGATAGAGGAACAACACACAAAGAGCCACATATATACACCGCATAGACAGCGTGCAACCTATAAAAAATATGACGAGGAAGAAATGCGCCATATACGGAAACTGGAAAGACACCTGTACATTTAAGAGTTCTTTATTTGCAAATTTGATAACATGTGCATAACCACACCATCAAAATCTTTGTCCAGAAACAAAGAAGAAAATAAAGTAGGCACACACCAGAAAATGTCTCCTCAAAGCAACGGGTTATGTCATGGTGTGATGTAAATATATGAACATTATGACCATTAGATGAAAGTTCTACAGCAGCATCAACAACTAACCGTTCTGCTCCACCTATCAATTTGGAAAGTAGATAAAATCAAATAAAAGGAAACAAACTAACCAAACACAGATAAACCAAGCAAGTTGATAATTTGTAGCCCGTTGAGAACGGTGTCATCATATACAACAAAACATTATATCTATAATATTATAAAATGCATATAAGCCTCAATAAAAACAAATACGAAGAGATGTAATAGAAATATAAACCAAGAATCCTACATTTGTTCAAAGGATTAACTTGCGTAAGGGGAATGAAAGTTGGCTCTTCAAATAGCAATTACAACAACTGATTGAAACAAAATCTAATCTATCTGCAATCTTTTGCAATTGTGGTAAAGCTCATCGACGATTAGCATTATTTGCCACATACAATTGTCATTATTTCTCATAAAAACATTCCAAAAGCAACACTATATTCAATGTGATTGAGTCATAGCAGCTACAATATTCAACTGAAATCGAAAAGAGGGCAATTTCCACATAAATCACACGAATTGCACCCAGACTTCCCCCACAGAACTATCATGGCCACTCCAGCATGAAAAACCCTCAGAAAAATAAGCAATTCAAACATACCAATTGAATAAATAAATAAATCTCGGCACCAATCGAACATCAAAATTCAATGAAATCTAACTAGAAATTACCTATTCCAAGATCAGGGTGAATAATTGCGATGTTCAACTTAGGTTTGTGTTCTCCTTCCATGGCTGCATGGGGGGGGGGTTTTGCGATCTTCTCCGTTCAATTTAGTCGATTCTTGAGAACATCAAGGACCAGTTAAATCTACAGCGTCAATTTTTTTAAGAGTCAACTTAAACGGTGTGGATGCCATGTGTTCCAGCCAATCAAATGTTGCCACGTAAGTTAGGAGCAAGAGTCCACGTGTGAAATCTCTTTGGAATTTTCATTCACTTTTTTTATCTCTTTGGAGTATTTTTGTTCGTGGATTTGGAACTTGTGAGACTTCTATAAATTCCCACTAAAAATATCTAGAAATGCTGCGACACAAACCACATATATGATATCATAAACAGACAAGTATATCATCTCATCTGCAAAAACACATCTCCATCACCAAAATAAATTATAGTAGTAAAGAAAATTAGAAATTTCCAATGACAACATTGGCAGCAAAAGTAGCCCCATTTTACTCTGTGAACTCAAACGCTAAATATAGCAGTCGAAAAGTATATGCAAAGGCTCAGATTGAGTTTGGACCAAGTGCTGCAACTGGAAGAAGAAACCTTTTTGTGACCACTATTGCTGCATCTGGATTTGTGTTTGTGAGTAAATGCAGTACACATATCATCCAAGATAGCATGATTCCACCTATAGCCATGATCACAGACACCAAGCACATTCTCCTTAAGTAGTTTCTATTAAAAATTAAGCAAGTTCATCCTAAGAGAGGAACACTCTGCCATTAGTGTATACAAACAGTAACCATTTCAAGTGAGACGCGGGGTCATATAAGAAGAAGCTCATTGGTAACATAAGAAATATACACAACAAACTTATTTGACTAAGATTAGAACATGGCCATGCTTGTGCTGCATTAAAATCCACAATTGTAATAACATATTCCATCCATAAAGTTAAATGAAAACTGTATGATGAACAATGAGATCTCATAAATAATGCTGCAAGTAGGATGGTGTTTCACTCTTATAGTATATCATATAAAAACATAATGTAGGCAGTGTGACTTTACTGTCTTCCTTGCATAGATAACAGCTAAGCGCCACACCTATTAAAACTAACTCGGCACATGCTTAAACTCAACCAATAAATTGTTCAAATAAGTTTATTAGTGTTCGACCTCATGTATCAGCATCACAACACAGAGACAAGGAATAAGGTAGTAAAGCACAAATTTCTTCTAAGACATGCAAGCAACAGCAACAATTCTGTATCCATCGTTCTGGTAAAACAAACCTTATCGGGACTGTGTATCAATAGTCTTCTGCCTCATTATATCCTCATTTTGTAAAAGGAAAACATTCAAAACACATTCCATAAGTTGTCATTAATATGCCAATGAAGAATATAGGTGAAAATGTGATTTATGTAACATACGAAGCGTATAATAGAAATAACTTCGCGTATTTCATCATAAAGTGTTTGAAAGGGGGTCGTCACATCTTCTTGAGCTGTTATACAATCTGTTCTAAACGGCCATTCCATCTTCCAATAGTGACAATTTTTTTCAAGATAACAATAATAAAAATACATATATGTGCATAACTTATTCTGAAATGAATGCAGATGGATAATCCACCTCAACATACTCACGGAAGGACAAAATTTAACTGCAATAATCAAGGAAAGCTCATTATGATCGTGACCTTCAAGGAAGTCTTTTCGCCTGTTATAGAGCTTAGCAAAGGCAGATATAGCTAATTCTATATTCTTTTTCCTCTCAAAACGATTGATTGAAAGAAAATTCAACCTGAAAGTAATAAAGAAAAAAATTAGATAGACCAGACAATGAGGTTATGATTTCACAGATGCTCAGTTTAGTTTTGGAATAGCTGCATATGATATGCCATAATGGTATGATAATTTCACAATTTAACATATACCAAGAGATAGAATCATTTGTATTAGTTAGTGGCATTAGGTTCATCAAACTGATCCACACTGACAGTTGGGTAGAGCACAGCTGGTCTAATTCCTCGAGAATTTAAATGCTTGAAAGTCCAGGCAAATGTAGTTGCAATAAACTTGCTATTTACAAGAATCAAATTGGCCATATCTGCATCAGATCAGGCAGTCCAACAATGAATCAATACTATTACATGGTACAGAAGAAAAGTAAACCTATGTGAGTATAGGATATGAAGGAAGGCATTATTGAGCTCAACAAACCTGTCGTTATTTCTTCTATACGATCTATTGGTGTTCGATAAATTTTCCTAATGGTGGTAGTGTGTTGTGCTAGCAACATGTCAGGAAAATGACTGTAGAACACAACCTATATTAGTCGAAATAAATTTGTGAGCTACAATGTCCCAAAATGAAGTAACAACTTTATAGAATGTGTCTCAAGTACATTTGACCTTGGATGACCTTTCAACTTCATTAACGGAATAACTACAGACACCTGATCTGCAAGTACAATTTCAAAGGAAGGATAGAGGAACAACACACAAAGAGCCACATATATACACCTCACAGACAGCGTGCAACCTATAAAAAATATGCCGAGGAAGAAATGCTCCACATATGGAAACTGGAAAGAAACATGTACATTTAAGAGTTCTTTATTTGCAAATTTGATAACATGTGCATAACCACACCATCAAAATCTTCTGTCCACAAACAAAGAAGAAAATAAAGTAGGCACACACCAAAAAATGTCTCCTCAAAGCAACGGGTTATGTCATGGTGTGATGTAAATATATGAACATTATGACCATTAGATGAAAGTTCTACAGCAACATCAACAACTAACCGTTCTGCTCCACCTATCAATTTGGAAAGTAGATAAAATCAAATAAAAGGAAACAAACTGACCAAACACAGATTAACCAAGCAAGTTGATAATTTGTAGCCCGTTGAGAATGGTGTCATCATATACAACAAAACATTATATCTATAATATTATAAAATGCAAATAAGCCTCAATAAAAACAAATACGAAGAGATGTAATAGAAATATAAACCAAGAATCCTACTTTTGTTTCAAAGGATTAACTTGCGTAAGGGGAATGAAAGTTGGCTCTTCAAATAGCAATTACAACAACTGATTGACACAAAATCTAATCTATCTGCAATCTTTTGCAATTGTGGTAAAGCTCATCGACGATTGGCATTATTTGCCACATACAATTGTCATTATTTCTCATAAAAACATTCCAAAAGCAACACTATATTCAATGTGATTGAGTCATAGCAGCTACAATATTCAACTGAAATCGAAAAGAGGGCAATTTCCACATAAATCACACGAATTGCACCCAGACTTCCCCCACAGAACTATCATGGCCACTCCAGCATGAAAAACCCTCAGAAAAATAAGCAATTCAAACATACCAATTGAATAAATAAATAAATCTCAGCACCAATCGAACGTCAAAATTCAATGAAATCTAACAGGAAATTACCTATTCCAAGATCAGGGTGAATAATTGCGATGTTCAACTTAGGTTTGTGTTCTCCTTCCATGGCTGCATTGGGGGGGGGGGGGGGGGGGGGGGGGTTTGCGATCTTCTCCGTTCAATTTAGTCGATTCTTGAGAACATCAAGGACCAGTTAAATCTACAGCGTCAATTTTTTAAGGGTCAACTTAAACGGTGTGGATGCCATGTGTTCCAGCCAATCAAATGTTGCCACGTAAGTTAGAGCAAGAGTCCACGTGTGAAATCTCTTTGGAATTTTCATTCACTTTTTTTTTTTTAATCTCTTTGGAGTATTTTTGTTCGTGTATTTGGAACTTGTGAGACTTCTATAAATTCCCACTAAAAATATCTAGAAATGTTGCGACACAAACCACATATATGGTATCATAACCAGACAAGTATATCATCTCATCTACAAAAACACATCACCATCACCAAAATAAATAGTAGTAGTAAAGAGAATTAGAAATTTCCAATGGCAATATTGGCAGCAAAAGTAGCCCCATTTTCCTCAGTGAACTCAAACGCTAAATATAGCAGTCGAAAAGTATATGCAAAGGCTCAGATTGTGTAACACTGTAACACCCCGGATTTGATCACCCAGACCAGAGCATTACTGCCACACCTTTCTAAACAAGACAGGAACCAAGTACGAAATTCCACTAGATAATAATGCTTTGATAGCGAGGATTACATCATGATATACTACTGGTTACCACTACGTAAAATGTGATAACGATACGGTAACAAGATGTGATAACGCTAATACGCAATGTACGGAATCAGAATACTAGTAAAAGCAAGTAAAGAAGTCCATCTCGGAAATCGCGTGCAACGCCTAAAGCAAGTAGTCAGGGGAGTAGCCGAGCATCCTGCGATCGGCCTCAATCTCCTCGTCAGTGTCAAGAGGCAGTGGAGGGTTCTCCACGACCTCCTCGGGATCCTCGTCCACAATGTTGATAAACTCATCTGGGTCCACTTCCTCCTCTTCTTCCATCTCCGGCTCAGGATTGAGCTGATTTTGCAGCCCAACTATTGCCTCCTCCAATGCAAATATACGTCCCTGTAACATGTGCACATGATGACGGCAATCCTCAAACTCAGCTGCCAGAGCGTCGTGGCGTGCGACAATCTGGTTAGTCCTAATAGTCATCGCCTCCATCCTCTCTTCCAATGCCACAATCCTATTCCTATCATTCGCAGCATCCCTAGTAATGTGGCGAAGCTCATGCGTGATATCGGACATAGAGCATAATAAACGCATGATAGAGTCCTGTAATCTTGGGTCGGCCATCTAACATGCAAATTTTTACATTAAGGGATTTGCCACATAAAAATAATAATTTTGTTAATGCACATGCTTACCCCTAAAAATAGTGCTAATTTTTAAGACTTGTCGAATTTTCGAGATACACTTTTCCATGGGTTTTAAAATAAAAATTCCCTTTTTCCATGGAACTAATACTCAAAATGCCTAAAAATAGTATTGGATAATTTGGGCCTCTATAGTGGGCCGAAAAATAATAGCTTTAAAATTTTCGGGGCTCTGATACCACTTTGTAATACCCCGGATTTGATCACCCAGGCCAGTGCATTACCGCCACACCTTTCTAAACAAGACACGAACCAAGTCGAGCTTATTTAAAAAAATGCTAAGGCTAAGTTGTATCAAATTTTAAAATACTTCAAAATCCATTCAAATATGCCCGAATTTAAATCAGAGTATCACATGCATAGCAATCATAAATAGTGCGGAAGCAAAAGCAAGGCCAAACAGACGGCCAAAAACCAAATCCAAAGTTCCAAGTCCAATACGGGAATTTAAAATATAAAATAAATGCGACAAGTTCTTTCTTCGAAAAATCCCATCCCGGGTGCCATGACTTACTCTGCGAAAAATAGTAAAACAACAATTTATCAGTACAAACGGTACTGCGTAAGTTAGTGTATAGCATAACAAAATTTAAAGTTTTTAGAAGAGTAATAAAAGATAGGAATTTGATTTCTAAAATAGACGAGTGAATTAATTTACGGGAATTCTAACACTTTACCACATACATCATTACCAATGTTCATTTTGATCGAGGACACCAAATATGATCTTGGGGACTTACACCCACAAGGCCTCCATTAATACGATTCTAGGCCTAAGCCCTTTCGAATCAACCCACCTCTGGAACTCGTACCCACGAGGGATGTGAAAGCAGTGACCCTATACAGACCGCTCTGGAGCCCTAGACAACCCATACGGATACATCTAGGAGTATAGACTCTTACAAACACGAAACCACAATATCATATGCGCCGTTTTGGCACACAAAAAGAGGGGGCGGCCCAACGAGCTCACGCCAAGTGCACTTACCCTCTATCACATTGGGCATCCCACTCGATCAAAACTTACAAAGTTTCAAAAATGCATTTTTAACACTTTACAATACCGCACGTTCCAGATTTCATATATTTCAAAATCGAGTATCAATCGACTCGTAAATCATCAAAATACACAAGTACGATTTTTACCGACAAAAAATAGCCCACTGGCAGTTTCAGAAATTGAATTTGGAAACTTAGCAAAATATTTTCAAAAATTCCAAAATTTTTACAGGAGCTAGAAAACACCCAAATGAACATTTTTCATATAAATAAGCTACTTCAAAATCGGACTCTAAGTGGCTTAAAAAAAAATCATTTCAGAACTCATCTTTCGAAGGCATAGGAATTTACTGTTCACTTCGACCACAGTTCCTTTAAAAATTCATAACAATTCCAAGAGTGATCTAAAAATTCTGATATTTTATACGGATAAACTAGACACATAGATGAACAACTTTCATGAAGAAACAAACCATAAAAAACGATCGTAAATAGGAGTAATACGAAAAACAAAACTGACTACACCATGAGACGAATTCTGTCATCAGAATTGCAGAAAATACCAGATTATTTCTCGTCACCTAAATCATGTCCAAAAATTTTGAAAATTTACAGAAATCATATTCAAGGTGTTAGGAACATTTTTCATTTAGAAAAGTTTTTCCAAAAACGAACGGATCTAGGTGAATAAAGATGAACAAAAGAAACTATCCTGATAAAACCCTAAAACACAGATTTGGCAAGGAGTGGATTTCGAGTTGTATCTCCATGAATCCTCAACCAAAAGCTCTAAAATTTGGTATGCACACCATTAAATTACTTTAGAAGAGATTAGGATCGAAAACTTCTTTGGTGGTTGCCCCAAACTCGTCCTACAACGCCCACAAAGTCACTGCCTCCACCGAAGAACTCCTATTCGAAGAGATTGGAGAAAAGTTCCTAGTGAGAAGGGAAAATCCGAGTTTATGGATCAAAGAATGAATTGGAAACCTTACCAACACCTTGAGAGATGGATTGGGATCCTAGAACTCGTCCAAGCCACTGCCCTCCATGAAGAACACCTCCAAAACTCTCTCAAGCTCTCAAGGAGAAAAATGAATTTCGGAGTGGTGGATTTAGGGAAGTTTAGGGACTGATTTGGGGGGTGTATGGGCAGTTTATGGAGTTCCAAGGAAGCCTTAATGGTCTTGTAAACTTAAGGACACTTTACCACAGTCAAAATTCGGATTAAAGGTTCTCCCATTCCACATACACACATAGGGATGTAAACGAGCCGAGCCGAGCTCGAGCTTTACCAGGCTCGAGCTCGGCTCGGTTATATATAAGTTCGGCTCGGCTCGAGCTCAAAGCTCGACGAGCTTTAAAAATTGAGCTCGGCTCGAGCTCGACTCAATATATTGAAGCTCGAGCTCGGCTCGAAGAGCCAAAAAAGCTCGTCAAAAATTTCATTTTTTTTTTTTTTTATAACCGGGTGTCCCCAGACCACATTGAACTCAAGACTAAAAAATTTTAAATTATTCAATAATGAGCTTAAAAACATGAAAGACGCAGTTCTGTAGAAAGATATTAAACTATTCATAATTCCTTATAATAGTCCCAATTTGGAAGGAGATTGGGATTTAATTTTTTGATTTAGTGTTAACCATAATAAGATATAATGTACTATATTATTAAATAAAATGAGGAGTGAATTTACTGTTGGACTTCCCCTTCCTCACATTTGTTAAGAAAGAAAATATATTATATTTTTAAGAAAGAAATAATATATATAATATATTCGAGTCTATTATCGAGCTTTCGAGCCGAGTATTAGTTAGCTCGGCTTGAGCTCATTAATATTCGAGCCGATCTTGAATCCGAGCCGAGCCTTTTCGAGTCGAGCTTTGGTCGAGCTTTGATCGAGTCGAGCCCGAATATTTTACGAGCCTACCAGTCTCATTTACACCCCTATACACACACCTAACACCAATGTAACCAATGAATCCTCTTTATGTTCATGTATCCTCAATACTTCTATCTTAATGGATGCTTAATACACTTAAAAATCTATCCAAGAGTGTCCAAATACATCCTTAAGTATCTGATAACCGAAATTGAATTGATTGGAATTGAATCATCTCGAAAATTGAAGCAAAAACGCGTTCAGCGTTCAAATCGCCATCCAGCCGCCGCCGCCGCGCTGGTGGCGCGCCGCCGCGTCGCCGCCGCGCGGCCACCTGAGCGCGTTTTATTTTATTTTTTTTATTATTATTTTTTTTAATATATTATGATTTTTTTTAATCTTTAAAAATCATCATATAAATTATCCATGATTGTTGGATAATCCGATAACTCTCTTCGAGTTGCTATCGTCCGAAAATATTTAATTCCGCTCTCCCGGAATTATTTCGGTTGCGATAGTTAAATCCAATTAATTTTCGGATTTAATAATCGATGTTGATTTCTCGGGTATTACAGTCTACCCTCCTTAGAAATGAACTTCATCCTCGAAGTTGGGTCGTACTTCTGAAAATAATTGGCACAAAGAAATTATGGAGGCTTGCAATTTAAAATTCTTACCTCGTATGCGAAGACTCTTGTGCGGGGTGTCACATCCTCTCCCACTTAGGACTGCAGTTATGCCCCCATAACTGCTCCTGAGTCGCTTCGGAAAAGGTCGGGATATTTCTGCTTCATATCCGCTTCCAATTCCCACGTTGCTTCCTCAGTGCCATGATTTGACCATAAGACCTTCACCATCTTCACAGTCTTGTTCCTTGTGACCCTTTCCTTGACATCAAGTATCTCGATCGGATACTCCTCGTATGTCAGGTCGTCATCTAGCTCAATCACGTCGGGTTGCAAAACATGAGTTGGGTCGTGCACGTATTTCTTCAATTGAGAAACGTGAAATACGTTGTGCACTCGCGACAATTCTGGTGGAAGTGCCAAACGATAAGCCAAGGTACCTACGCGATCCAGAATCTCGTACGGACCGATGTAGCGAGGACTCAGCTTTCCTCGTTTACCGAATCGCATCACCCCCTTCATGGGCGACACTTTCAGCATGACCTTGTCTCCCACCTCAAATTCCAACTCTTGCCGCTTAGTGTCGGCGTAACTCTTCTGCCTGTCCTGTGCGGCCTTCATTTTCTGTTGAACCACCTTGATTTGTCTGTTCATATCTTCAATGAGTTGCGGCCCAACAACTACCGAATTATCCTCTTTCGTCCAGTACAACGGACTGCGACACTTTCGTCCATAAAGCGCTTCGAACGGTGCCATGCCAATGCTAGCGTGATGACTGTTGTTGTACGAGAATTCAATTAACGGCAAGTGGTCTTCCCAACTTCCCTTGAATTCGAGTACGCACGCTCTTAGCATGTCCTCAAGCGTCTGAATCGTGCGCTCAGTCTGACCGTCCGTCATTGGATGAAATGCTGTGCTCATCTTGATTTGGGTTCCTAAGGCTTCTTGTAGTTTAGTCCAGAAGTTGGAGACGAATCTACTATCTCGGTCTGAGATAATATCATGCGGTACTCCGTGCCTTCGGACCATGTTCTCGATATATGCCTTAGCTAGTTGATCCATCGACCAATTTTCCTTCATTGGTATGAAAATGGCGGTCTTTGTTAACCGATCAACTATTACCCAAATTTTATTCATTCCTCGGGGAGATCTTGGTAACCCCGAAACAAAATCCATGGAGATGCTGTCCCATTTCCAACTTGGGATCTCCAATGGCTTTACCAATCCTAACGGTTTTTGCCTCACTGCCTTCACCTTCTGGCAGGTTATGCACTTAGCCACAAAGTCGGCAACATCCTTCTTCATCCGCGGCCACCAGTAGATTTTCTTTAAGTCCTTGTACAACTTATCCCCACCAGGGTGGACTGAATAAGGTGTACTGTGGCCTTCTTCCATGAGTCTTCTCTTCAATTCCTCGCACTTATGAGGAACGCACCATCTTCCTTTAAAACGGATACTTCCGTCCTCATGGATTATGAATCCTACCGCCTTTCATTCACCTATCTTTTCTTTGATTCTCTGGAGATTCTCGTCGTCCGGTTGAGCTTCTCGAATCTCGTCAAATACGGTAGATTTAAGTGTTATGGCGTTCACTGTTTCTACCACGGTCCCATAATGGACTAGTTCAGTATCCAACTTAGCTAGGTCCATATACAGTCCCGAAGGTAGAACGAGTGTGTTCACCGTGTGCCTCGTCTTGCGACTCAGTGCGTCCGCAACGACGTTCGCCTTGCCCTCATGGTAGGCTATATCCAGATCGTAATCCTTGATCAGCTCGAGCCATCTCCTCTGCCTCATATTTAACTCTTTCTGAGTAAATATATACTTGAGGCTCTTGTGATCTGTAAACATCCGACAAGTCCGTCCATATAGGTAGTGTCGCCAGATCTTAAGAGCGAACACTACCGCTGCTAGTTCCAGATCATGTGTTGGATAGTTTTCTTCATGTGGCTTGAGTTGCCTCGATGCATAAGCAATCACCCTTTGGTTTTGCATTAGCACGCAACCAAGACCTTCTTTCGAGGCGTCGCTGTACACCTCATTATCTTCAGTTTCTGATGGCAATGCTAAGACCGGTGCTGATGTGAGTCTCTCCTTAAGCTCTCGGACTGACTGCTCACACTCAGCTGTCCATTCGAATTTCAACCCTTTCTTCAGCAACTGGGTCATCGGTCTCGCAATTTTTGAAAAATCTTTCACAAATCTTCGGTAGTATCCGGCTAGTCCTAGGAAACTTCTTACCTCAGTCTGGCTTGTTGGTGCCGGCCAATCAGACACTGCCGATATCTTTGCCGGGTCAACCGATACTCCTTTAGCCGATACTATATGACCTAGAAAGGCGACTTCTTTCTTCCAAAACTCGCACTTTGACAGCTTCGCGTAGAGTTGATTTTTCCTCAAAAGTCCGAGTACTTGGTGCAAATGACTTCGATGCTCCTCTTCATTCCTCGAGTAAACTAGGATGTCATCGATGAATACGACAACACATGAGTCTAATAACTCTCGGAAAACACTATTCATGAGGTTCATGAATACTGCGGGAGCATTAGTCAGACCGAAGGACATTACGGTGAATTCGTAGTGTCCATATCTTGTTCGGAAAGCTGTCTTGAGTATATCTTGCTCGGAGATACGCAGTTGGTGATATCCCGATCTCAGGTCAACTTTTGAAAATACAGCCGCTCCTTTCAGCTGATCGAAGAGATCTTCGATCCTAGGCAGTGGGTATTTATTCTTGATTGTTACCTGATGAAGACCTCTGTAGTCGATGCACAATCGGAGTCCACCGTCCTTCTTTTTCATGAACAGGACTGGTGCTCCCCATGGTGATGTGCTCGGCCGAATGTATCCCTTCGATAACAACTCCTCGAGTTGTTCTTTCAGCTCCTTCATCTCAGCAGGCGCCATGCGATATGGTGCCTTCGACACCGGTTCAATTCCGGGTACCAGATCGATCGTGAACTCGACTTCCCGCTCAGGAGGCATTCCTGGGATATCTTCCGGAAAGACGTCTGGGTATTCGTTCACGACGGGGATACTGTCGTTCTTGCTCTCTTCGCCTTCCAGATTATGCACGTAGCATGCGTACAGTTGGTATCCCTTGTGCATGAGACTGCAAATCTTCATAGCATTTACCACCTTGGCACTCTTCCTTTGAAACTGCATGTAGTAAATGACCTTCTTCCCGTGACTCTTCGCCAACGAGATCTTCTGCTTTTGGCACTCGATGATAGCCTTGTATCGCGTCAACCAGTCCATTCCCAAGATGATGTCGAAATTCTTGAGGTCAAATTCTATGAGATTCGCAAAGAATTCAGTGTTTTTGATTACTATCGGGATCCCGTCGTATCGTTTGGAGCACGATACTACCTTACCCGATGGTAATTGGATTCCTAAGTTAATGTTATTCGGCGCTGGTAGATCTAACGCGGATAGAATTCTCGTGGAAATCAAAGAGCAACTCGCTCCTGAGTCAAATAAGACCTTGACAGGTACGCTTAAAGCAGTAAACGTACCTTCGATCACATCGCCTTGAGCAGCTAAGTCCGCTTGATTGACCATATTCAGGCGTCCTACTGGCCCGCCTTGATTCCCGTGCTGGTTTGGATTTTGAGGTGGCCTCTGCGCCTGAGGGAACCTCTGTCCTTGGTTGTTCTGCTGGTTTGGCCCAGCTGGTCTGTTTCCCTGAGGACGGTTCAACAGGTCCAGCCTCTTGTCGATGCGGTCCTCCCTTGTCCAGCACTCCTTTTTCATATGGCCTTCTCGGCCACACCGGTAACAATGCCCCGGTCTTGGTCATTCACGCACCAAGTGCGGAATGTTGCACTTCTGGCATCTGGGTATGAAGGCGCCCTGGTTATCCGGCCTCCGGTTTCCTTGGCCTCCTTGATTGAACTCTCTGTTATCTGGCTTCCTCTGACCATCATTTCTTCCTTGGTCATTTCCCCTTCTGAAGTGATTTCCAGTGTTATTGTTCCGGTTCTTCTTATCAAAGTTGTTTAGGCCCTTGCTCGACTCTCCATGGTCCTTGCGCTTCAGCTGTTGTACTCGTGCAATTGCCACTGCACGATCGTAAACAGCCTGCAGAGTTGTGTGCTGTCCGCCAACCAAAATCTCTCTGATGCTGAGGTTCAGCCCCATTTCAAACTTCTGGGCTTTGTCAGCATCGGTCGGTACCAGTCTTGGAGCGAAACGGACGAGCTCCTTAAACTTTGCGTAGTATTCTTGAACTGTCTGGGTGCCTTGACGGAGATTGATGAATTCCTCGTACTTAGCAGTTTTCGTGCTGAGGGGATATAACCTTTCCCTCATCATCTCCTTAAATTCTTCCTAGAAATAGGCGTGTTCGCCATCGGCAAGCCCTTCTTGGTGGTTTTGCCACCATTCGTCAGCTTCTCCACTTAAATAGTATACGGCCACTCCAACTTTCTCGTTTTCGGGACACTTGACGGCATTTAGCAGCTTATCAAAAGTCCTGATCCAGTCTTCCAGCTTTGCGGGATCCTCCTGTCCCTCATAGTGGGGCGGCTGGTAGGGATTTACCATCGCCAAGTAATTTTTTCGAGCTGCTGGGGGTGGCACTGCTGCCTGTGCTCGATTGACTTCCGCATTTCCTAAGGCAATGAGGACTTGTTCAACTGTCCTCAGTCGTTCATCCATCGTATTAGGAGCAGGATTAGGTTGGCCTCCAGGGTTTGGCGGGTTCGCACCAACTGGACCGTTAGCGTTCACTGGAATCTGAGCTCGGGGTCTCCCTCTGGGCGGCATTCTGATGACCAAGCATGCAGAGGTTAGATTCGCAGTTAGATGAAGGTTAATAGTCGAGTTAGACTATGATCAGAATTCTATCACAAAACTCTTAGTGCGAAAGAAAACCGAAATGGGCAAGAAAGGAAGAACACTAAGTACGAAATTCCACTAGATAATAATGCTTTGATAGCGAGGATTACATCATGATATACTACTGGTTACCACTACGTAAAATGTGATAACGATACGGTAACAAGATGTGATAACGCTAATACGCAATGTACGGAATCGGAATACTAGTAAAAGCAAGTAAAGAAGTCCATCTCGGAAATCGCGTGCAACGCCTAAAGCAAGTAGTCAGGGGAGTAGCCGAGCATCCTGCGATCGGCCTCAATCTCCTCGTCAGTGTCAAGAGGCAGTGGAGGGTTCTCCACGACCTCCTCGGGATCCTCGTCCACAATGTTGATAAACTCATCTGGGTCCACTTCCTCCTCTTCTTCCATCTCCGGCTCAGGATTGAGCTGATTTTGCAGCCCAACTATTGCCTCCTCCAATGCAAATATACGTCCCTGTAACATGTGCACATGATGACGGCAATCCTCAAACTCAGCTGCCAGAGCGTCGTGGCGTGCGACAATCTGGTTAGTCCTAATAGTCATCGCCTCCATCCTCTCTTCCAATGCCACAATCCTATTCCTATCATTCGCGGCATCCCTAGTAATGTGGCGAAGCTCATGCGTGATATTGGACATAGAGCATAATAAACGCATGATAGAGTCCTGTAATCTTGGGTCGGCCATCTAACATGCAAATTTTTACATTAAGGGATTTGCCACATAAAAATAATAATTTTGTTAATGCACATGCTTCCCCCCAAAAATAGTGCTAATTTTTAAGACTTGTCGAATTTTCGAGATACACTTTTCCATGGGTTTTAAAATAAAAATTCCCTTTTTCCATGGAACTAATACTCAAAATGCTTAAAAATAGTATTGGATAATTTGGGCCTCTATAGTGGGCCGAAAAATAATAGCTTTAAAATTTTCGGGGCTCTGATACCACTTTGTAATACCCCGGATTTGATCACCCAAGGCCAGTGCATTACCGCCACACCTTTCTAAACAAGACACGAACCAAGTCGAGCTTATTTAAAAAAATGCTAAGGCTAAGTTGTATCAAATTTTAAAATACTTCAAAATCCATTCAAATATGCCCGAATTTAAATCAGAGTATCACATGCATAGCAATCATAAATAGTGCGGAAGCAAAAGCAAGGCCAAACAGACGGCCAAAAACCAAATCCAAAGTTCCAAGTCCAATACGGGAATTTAAAATATAAAATAAATGCGACAAGTTCTTTCTTCGAAAAATCCCATCCCGGGTGCCATGACTTACTCTGCGAAAAATAGTAAAACAACAATTTATCAGTACAAACGGTACTGCGTAAGTTAGTGTATAGCATAACAAAATTTAAAGTTTTTAGAAGAGTAATAAAAGATAGGAATTTGATTTCTAAAATAGACGAGTGAATTAATTTACGGGAATTCTAACACTTTACCACATACATCATTACCAATGTTCATTTTGATCGAGGACACCAAATATGACCTTGGGGACTTACACCCACAAGGCCTCCATTAATACGATTCTAGGCCTAAGCCCTTTCGAATCAACCCACCTCTGGGACTCGTACCCACGAGGGATGTGAAAGCAGTGACCCTATACAGACTGCTCTGGAGCCCTAGACAACCCATACGGATACATCTAGGAGTATAGACTCTTACAAACACGAAACCACAATATCATATGCGCCGTTTTGGCCACACAAAAAGAGGGGGCGGCCCAACGAGCTCACGCCAAGTGCACTTACCCTCTATCACATTGGGCATCCCACTCGATCAAAACTTACAAAGTTTCAAAAATGCATTTTTAACACTTTACAATACCGCACGTTCCAGATTTCATATATTTCAAAATCGAGTATCAATCGACTCGTAAATCATCAAAATACACAAGTACGATTTTTACCGACAAAAAATAGCCCACTGGCAGTTTCAGAAATTGAATTTGGAAACTTAGCAAAACATTTTCAAAAATTCCGAAATTTTTACAGGAGCTAGAAAACACCCAAATGAACATTTTTCATATAAATAAGCTACTTCAAAATCGGACTCTAAGTGGCTTAAAAAAAAATCATTTCAGAACTCATCTTTCGAAGGCATAGGAATTTACTGTTCACTTCGACCACAGTTCCTTTAAAAATTCATAACAATTCCAAGAGTGATCTAAAAATTCTAAAATTTTATAGGGATAAACTAGACACATAGATGAACAACTTTCATGAAGAAACAAACCATAAAAAACGATCGTAAATAGGAGTAATACGGAAAACAAAACTGACTACACCATGAGACGAATTCTGTCATCAGAATTGCAGAAAATACCAGATGATTTCTCGTCGCCTAAATCATGTCCAAAAATTTTGAAAATTTACAGAAATCATATTCAAGGTGTTAGGAACATTTTTCATTTAGAAACGTTTTTTCCAAAAACGAACGGATCTAGGCGAATAAAGATGAACAAAAGAAACTATCCTGATAAAACCCTAAAACACAGATTTGGCAAGGAGTGGATTTCGAGTTGTATCTCCATGAATCCTCAACCAAAAGCTCTAAAATTTGGTATGCACATCATTAAATTACTTTAGAAAAGATTAGGATCGAAAACTCCTTTGGTGGTTGCCCCAAACTCGTCAGACAACGCCCACAAAGTCACTGCCTCCACCGAAGAACTCCTATTCGAAGAGATTGGAGAAAAGTTCCTAGTGAGAAGGGAAAATCCGAGTTTATGGATCAAAGAATGAATTGGAAACCTTACCAACACCTTGAGAGATGGATTGGGATCCTAGAACTCGTCCAAGCCACTGCCCTCCATGAAGAACACCTCCAAAACTCTCTCAAGCTCTCAAGGAGAAAAATGAATTTCGGAGTGGTGGATTTAGGGAAGTTTAGGGACTGATTTGGGGGGTGTATGGGCGGTTTAAGGAGTTCCAAGGAAGCCTTAATGGTCTTGGAAACTTATGGAAACTTTACCACAGTCAAAATTCGGATTAAAGGTTCTCCCATTCCACATACACACACCTAACACCAATGTAACCAATGAATCCTCTTTATGTTCATGTATCCTCAAAACTTCTATCTTAATGGATGCTTAATACACTTAAAAATCTATCCAAGAGTGTCCAAATACATCCCTAAGTATCTGATAACCGAAATTGAATTGATTGGAATTGAATCATCTCAAAAATTGAAGCAAAAACGCGTTCAGCGTTCAAATCGCCATCCTGCCGCCGCCGCCGCGCTGGTGGCGCGCCGCCGCGTCGCCGCCGCGCGGCCACCTGAGCGCGTTTTATTTTTTTTATTATTTTTTTAAATATATTATGATTTTTTTTAATCTTTAAAAATCATAATATAAATTATCCATGATTGTTGGATAATCCGATAACTCTCTTCGAGTTGCTATCGTCCGAAAATATTTAATTCCGCTCTTCCGGAATTATTTCGGTTGCGATAGTTAAATCCAATTAATTTTCGGATTTAATCATCGATGTTGATTTCTCGGGTATTACAAACACCCCGGTTTTTGGTCACCCAGGTCGGGATGTCACCGCCACACCTCCCTAGTAAGACACAGTTTCTCCGAGCTTACTAAAAAGATGCAAGGCTAGGTATTGCAGTGTTTAAAATATTTAAAACAATTAAAATAGCCCATACAATATGAATTCAAAATATAATATTATAATGCAGCGGAAGAATAGTATCTAAGTATAAGTATTGCAGCGGAAAATGTAAATAGGGCCAATATGGCCAAAACAAGGGTTAAACAGGCCCGTTTATACTATAGTCTAATGCAAGAAATTAAAATATAAAGTTTCCCAAAAATTCCCCATGCATATACGTGCTCATGCTCATACCACGTACTCTGTAAGAAAAAGGAAATAAATGGTTTGGTCAGCACAACTTGCTCAGTAAGTTAATACATACATGATCGTGGGGTTTCAAAGTCATTCATTAATATTTAAATAAAAGCATGGTAAGAATAAATCATGAATGATTCAATTTAATTATCTAACCAATTTGCATAATTAATTCATGGCACTAATCAATAATACATTTAGCATAATTTGAATAAAAGTCATAATTAATTTAAATAAAGCATTAAATAAATTTAAATGGACAATAAACAAATATTTTAACTATCCCCATTACACCCAAGATTTTGTATTTCAAGTATTTCACGATTGCATCGCGATCTCGTCAAGTTTAGCCGGTAGCCCGGCGGCCGCAACTGTATCTGCCATATCCAGTACCACTCCGGAGCCTCGGGAAACCCAAATGGATATTTTCGAGAGTGTAGGCCATATATCTCATGCCGTTTTGGCAACATATCTCAAATTTCGCTCGGGGTCACCATCGTCCATGAAGACACGAAGTGAATCGTTAGGAGGGCACCCTGCAGAGCACTCACCCCCTAATTTTAATTGATCAAGTTTGTAAGGGGATTCTCCTAAATTCTGATTTCATACATTTATTTCAAAAGACTTTTTTACTCGTTTAAACCTTAAATGCTAATTTCACCGTCTCAACAAGATTTCAAGATTTGACTTGGTCAAAACTACTATTTACTCCAAAATTAATTAAAAATCAGTTTTAAGTCCAAAAATTCTGAAATTTGACTAGTGACTCGAAAACACAGAGATGAACAAGTTTCATGTTTTAAGTTTTTCGATCCGAGATACGGAAGTAAGTCAAAAACGTCGATTTTTAACAGGATGATAATCCATCCAAATTTTCTACACAGCAGTTTCAAAATTTCAAGATCTACCATAGCAAACTAACTTCAAAGTTGATGAAATTTTACAGGGAGATACGTAAGACATATATCTACAACTTTCACGTTCAACTAAAGTTCTGAATCGGTCTAGATCTATTGTCAAAAATGTCTACAAGTTCGGACTAAAGTTGTGTCAAAATTTCAAGATCTAAATTTTGAATAGTTCGGTTTGGGGTCAGTTTCAGGTATCAAAACTTAATGAAAAAGTATGAAATTTTTACAGGAAATAGATCTATGTCTTAGAAACATTTTTTGTGTTTTAAGTTTTCCTGTTTGAATAGGTTTAAGGGTTCGGAAAAATCGTGCAAGAATGCTGCGCCGTGGGTTTTCTTCGTGTTGACAGATTTTAGGTTTCTTGATTAGATCGTTATGTTAGGTGTGTTTTAATTCGCCTAAAACCATAGTAAGATTAACTTACTGATTTTTGGTCGTCCCGGCTCGTCGATTCAGAGGCGTGGCTTCCAGTCCACCGTTTATCTCCTCGGTTCGTCGGGTTCTTCGTTCTAGATTCGATTCGGGGTGTAGAAAAGAAAAGGATGATGTTAGGATTTGTTTTCGAATCAAGAATGTAAAGATATCGGATCAGAACTTACCACAACGTTAGAGGCCTTCCAATTTTCGTCCAAGACAGTCCCTTTGCTCGGTCTTGTGCCTCCGACGACTCCGGAATTAGGGTTTATCGTGTAGAGAGATTTCGTAGGGTTTGAAAAGTGTTCGGGATTACTTGAGAGGGTTATTTATAGATGTAAAGGACTCTAAGGGCATCCAAAGTCTGCCCTAGTAAGCCTTGAGCCGCAAGGTGAGCAACCGAAGTCGAAAAATTCAGATTCGGGCGAGAAAATCTCGCATTGTTTGTTACTGCCACATGGCGCGGGGTTGGCGCGCCGGATAGGGAAAACCCCGCGCGGCCACCGCGCGGTCTCCGCCTGGACTTCGGTCTGGGGGGTCGTGCGATCCGTCGGGCATTTCCTCCTCTCTTTCGGACTTCTATCCCTCTATATACTCGGATTCGAATTTTCGGGATATTTTCGGGCTCCTATTTCCTATCTTAATTTTTACTCGGGTCTCGATTTAATATTGGCCTCGAATTCTCAAGTCCATTAGTGTCGGGTTCCCTTGTACAATTTATTTGATTAATTTATCTTTGACTTTACGGGTATGGGAAATTTAATTCCTTCTTAAACTAAGTTCCATTTCTTATTTCCTTAACTATGTATTATGTTTATTTATTTATTATATTTATTTATTGTTATTGTTTTATTATTATTTATTTATTTTATTTATTTATTTATTTATTTTATGTTGCAAAATTCTCGGGGATTACAATCTACCCTCCTTAATAATCAACTTCGTCCTCGAAGTTGTGTTTCGGCTTTTCTCGTGTTAAAAGCGAATCATTTTGTTTATTTTATTATTTTGTGACTGAACTTAGAATTAAAACTTCTAAGCTGCCTACTTACCCTGTGAAGGGATCAAGCCATAACGTAGTTCAAAACAATTTGAATTTGTTTGGTTTCTTACAAAAGTACATGGGAAAATACGCGGTGTGACATCCTCTCCCCCTTAAGATTACAGTTATGTCCCCATAAATGTGTCGGTGTCAGTTTGGAACAGTGTCGGGTAACGTTCTCTCATGTCTGATTCTAACTCCCATGTTGCTGTTTCGCTTTCATGGTTCGACCAAAGAACCTTGACCATCTTGACAGTTTTATTCTTCGTTACTCTCTCCTTAACGTCTAGAATTCGCACTGGGACTTCTTCATAAGTCAGATCCTCATCGAGTTCGATTACTTCCGGTTGAAGTACATGTGTCGGGTCTGGCACATATTTCTTTAGTTGTGAGACATGGAAGACGTTATGAACTCGATCTAGTTGTGGCGGTAAAGCCAGTCGGTAGGCCAAATTTGCGACTCGTTCTAGAATTTCGTAAGGTCCTATGTATCGAGGACTCAACTTCCCTCGTTTGCCAAAGCGCATCACCCCCTTCATGGGTGATATTTTTAGCAGGACCTTAATCCCACTTGAAGTTCTAGGTCTCGTCGTCTCACGTCAGCATAACCCTTCTGACGGTCTTGAGTGGCTTTCATTTTTCCTTGAATCACCTTTATCTGTTGAGCCATATCTTCGACAAGTTGTGGTTCCACTACCACAGCCTTATTGTTTTGGTCCCACTACCACAGACTTATCGTTTTCTTCCCAGCTCAACAGGCTTCGGCACTTTCGTCTATACAATGCCTCGAAAGGTGCCATGCCAATGCTAGCATGGTAGCTATTGTTATAGGAAAACTCAATTAAGGGTAAATGAGCTTCCCAACTTCCCTTAAACTCCAACACACATGCTCTCAGCATGTCTTCCAGTATTTGGATTGTTCTCTTGGTTTGTCCATCCGTCATTGGGTGGAATGCGGTGCTCATTATGATTTGAGTACCGAGAGCTTTTTGTAACTCCGTCCAAAAATGAGAGACAAATCTACTGTCTCTGTCAGAAATGATGTCATGTGGTACTCCATGTCGTCGTACCACATTATCAATGTAGGCTCGGGCCAATTGGTCCATAGTCCACGTGTCCTTCATCGGGATAAATATGGCCGTCTTCGTTAGCCTATCCACAATCACCCAAATCTTGTTCATGCCTTTAGGTGATCGCGGTAATCCCGAGATAAAGTCCATCGAGATTCTATCCCACTTCCAACTTGGAATCTCCAGTGGTTGCATCAGTCCTAAGGGTTTATGTCTCACTGTCTTAACCTTTTGGCAGGTGAGGCATTTCGCCACGAAGTCTGCCACTTCCTTTTTCATTCCCGGCCACCAGTAGATCTTCTTCAGATCCTTATAAAGTTTGTCACCTCCGGGATGCACTGAATACGGTGTGTTGTGCCCTTCATTCATCAACCTTTGCTTCAACTCGGCACACTTTTGAGGCACACACCATCTCCCTTTGAAGCGAATGCTTCCATCCTCATGGATAGCAAATCCTATTGCCTTATCCTCGGCAATATACTCCTTTATCCTCTCCAATTTCGCGTCGCCCGGTTGGGCGATCTAATCACGTCCAATATTTAAGTTTCTACGATTATGGCATTGATCGTTTCACTCACTGTGCCCGGATGCACAAGTTCCAAATCCAATCTTGCCAAATCCATGTACAATGCCGTCGGAATTACCAACGAGTTTATCACGTGTTGGGTTTTCCGGCTTAGGGCATCGGCTACCACATTCGCCTTCCCCTCGTGGTAGGCTATCTCCAAATCATAATCTTTAATAAGTTCCAACCACCTTCGCTGTCTCAGATTCAACTCCTTCTGAGTGAATATATACTTCAAGCTCTTGTGGTCGGTGAACATTCGACACTTTCGCCCGTAAAGATAATGTCTCCATATCTTTAGAGCGAAAACGACCGCTGCCAACTCCAGGTCGTGTGTCGGGTAATTTGCCACGAGAGGTTTCAGTTGGCGTGATGCATATGCAACGACCTTCGAGTATTGCATCAAGACACAACCTAAACCTTCCTTCGAAGCATCGCTGAAAACTTCAAAGTCACCATTCTTTGATGGTAGCGTCAATACGGGTGTGATTGTAATACCCGAGAATTTTGTAACATAAAAAAATAATTAAATAAATAAACAATAAATAAAATAAATACAATAAATAAATAAATCCAGCAAATAAACAAATAAAGATAAGGAAATGAGAAATGAGATTTAACTTAAAAAGGAATTAAAGGAATTTAATTAAATAAAAAGAATTATTAAACATAAATAAATTGTACAACGAAACCTGACACCAATGAACTCAAGAATTCGAGTCCAAACATGCAATTAGACCCGAGTAAAATTTAAAGAGGAAATAGGAACCCGAAGATATCCCGGAAATCGGAATCCGGGAGCATAGGGGAATAGAAGTCCGAAAGAGAGGAGGAAATGCACGACGGATTGTACGACCCGCCCGGACCGAAGTCCCGGCGAGTGCCGCGCGGTGGCCGCGCGGTGAAGGTGGAAAAGCCGCGCCACGACCGCGCCAAGCGACAGATTCGCAGGTTGCGAGATTCACTCGCCCGAATCTGGATTTTCCGACTTCGGTTGAACACCTTTCGGCTCAAGACTCCCCAAGGCCGACCTTGGACGTCCCTAGGTCATGTTTACCTATAAATAAGACCTCTTGAAAGCTCCGAACACTTTTCAAAACCCTACTATACTCTCTATACACAAAACCCTAGATCCGGAAGTCATCGGAGGCACCAAAACCGAGCGAGGACTGCCGTGGACGAATTTGAGAGATCTCCAATGTCGTGGTAAGTTAGATCCATACCGGCGCAACAGTTTTGTCTAATTTTTCCGAACCCTTAAAAGTCTTCAAATGGAAAAACTTAAAACACAAAAAACGTTCCTAAGACTTAGATCTATCTTCTGTAAAATTTTCGAAATTTTTCATGATGATTTGATATATGAAATCCACCCGAAACCGAACTGCTTGAAATTGGATCTTGAATTTCTTGACAGAACTTAGGTTCGATCTTGATGACGTTTTTGACATTAGTTGTAAGCCGATTTAGATCTTTAGCCGAACATGAAAGTTGTAGAAAAATGTCTTAAGAAGGTCTCTGTAAAATTTCATTGAGTTTGGAGTTGATGTGCTATGGTAGATCTTGATAATCTTGAACTGCTGTACACGAAATTCGGACAGATTAATGATATGACGAAAATTGATGTTTTTGACCTATTTCGGTATCTCGGATTGAAAAAGTTAAAACACAAAAGTTGTTCATCTCAATGTTTCCAAGTCAGTGGTAAAATTTCAGAATTTTTGGAATTAAAATCGATTTTTAATGAATTTTGAAGTAAACTGTGGTTGACCGAGTCAAATCTTGAAATCTTGTTGAAACGGTGAAACTAGGCTTTAAGGTTTAAACGAGTAGAATACTCTGTGAAATAAATACATGAAATCTGAAATTAGGAAATTCTCTTTACAAACTTGATCTTTAAAATTAGGGGGTGAGTGCTATGCAGGGTGCCCTCCTAACGATTCACTTCGAGCCTTTATGGACGATGGTGACCCGCGCGAAATTTTGAGATATGTTGCCAAAACGGCATGAGATATATGACCTACACTCTTGTGAATATCCACATGGGTTTCCCGAGGCTCCGGAGTGGTACTGGGTATGGCAGATGCGGCTGCGGCCGCCGGTTTCCGGCTAAACTTGTTGATATCGCGATGCAATCGTGAAATACTTGAAATACTAAATCTTGGGTGTAATAGAGATAGTTAAATGTTTAATTATTGTCCTTTTAAATTATTAAATGCTTTATTTGAATTAGTTATGGCTTTTATTTAAATTATGCTAAGTTTACTATTGGTTAGTGCCATGATTTAAATTATGAGAATTGGTTATATTATTATATTAAATTATTTATGATTATTATCATGCTTTTATGTAATTATTAAATTAATGGCTTTTATACCCTACGATCATGCATGTGTTAGCTTACTCAGCAAGTTGTGCTGACCAAACCATTTATTTTTCCTTTTTCCTTACAGAGTATGTGGAACAAACATGAGCACGTTCATGCATGGGGGAAACTTTATTTTTGCGAAACTTTATTATTAAATTCTTGCATTAGACATTAGAATAAACGGGCCTGTTTAAACCCGTGTTTTGACCATGTCGGTCTTATTTACATTTCCGCTGCAATATTATACTTAAATATTATTTCCGCTGCATTATGATATTATTATTTTCGAGACTATATTGTATGGGCTGTTTGCAAATGTTTTAAATATTTTTAAATACTGAAATACCTAGCCTTGCATCTCTTTAGTAAGCCGAAGAAACCGTGTCTTACTAGGGAGGTGTGGCGGTGACATCCCGACCTGGGTGACAAAAAATCGGGGTGTTACAGTGGTTGTGAGTCGTTTCTTTAGCTCTTGAAACGCAGCCTCACACGCATCCGTCCACTCGTATTTTACTCTTTTCTTCAGTAGCTGGGTTAGAGGATGTGCGATTTTCGAAAAATCCTTCACGAACCGTCTATGGTACCCGGCTAATCCAAGGAAACTCCTTATCTCAGTTGGGCTCTTTGGCGCTGCCCACTCTGTCACGGCAGAAACTTTTGCCGGATCCACTGAAACTCCATCAGCGGATACTATGTGTCCAAGAAATGCTACCTCCTTCAACCAAAATTCGCATTTGGACAATTTGCCGTACAGTTGATTCTTTCGCAGGGTCTCTAACACTTGGTGCAAGTGCTGGGCATGCTCTTCCTCGCTCTTCGAGTAGATCAGGATGTCATCAATGAACATCACTACACACTGATCTAACAGTTCTCGAAATACATTGTTCATGAGGTTCATGAACATTGCTGGAGCATTTGTTAACCCAAAGGATAACACTGTGAACTCGTAGTGGCCATATCGAGTTCGAAACGCCGTCTTCGGAATGTCTTTCTCGGCGATTCTCAACTGGTGATACCCAGATCGTAAGTCGATCTTTGAGAATACTGAAGCTCCCTTCAGTTGATCAAACAGATCCTCAATTCTCGGCAGAGGGTACTTATGCTTGATGGTCACTTGGTTTAACCCTCGATAATCTATACAAAGACGTAATCCTCCGTCTTTCTTCTTAACAAATAAAACCGGTGCTCCCCATGGGGAAGTACTCGGTCTTATATATCCTTTCTGCAGTAACTCCTCGAGTTGTTCCTTTAACTCATTCATTTCCAGTGGTGCCATCCGGTACGGAACTTTTGAGACAGGCTCGGTTCCCGGAATGAGATCTATCGTGAATTCAAGATCTCGCTCAGGTGGCATGCCCGGAATGTCTTCGGGAAACACATCCGGATATTCTCTTACCACTGGTATGCTGTCAACCTTGTTCTCTTCCGCCTCAAGGTTGTGCACGTAGCACGCATATAGTTCATACCCCTTACGCATCAAGTTACTTAGTTTGAGGGCACTAACGATTTTGTTGCTCCTCTTAGGGGTTTGAGAGTAAAAGATAACTCTCTTTCCCCTACTTTTAGACAGGGTGATATTTTGTTTCTGGCATTCGATCACCGCTTTATACTGGGACAACCAGTCCATCCCCAGTATAATGTCAAAGTCCCTTAAGTTAAATTCTACTAAGTTTGCGAAGAATTCTACGTTCTTGATGACTATAGGAATTCCATTGTATCGTTTAGAGCACGCTACTACTTCTCCTGAAGGCAATTGAATTCCTAAGCTAATTATCTCGCACTTAGGTAGATCTAACTCAGGCACTATTCCTGATGCTATGATTGAGCAACTAGCTCCAGAATCAAATAAGACTCTAAGGGGTGTATTCAAGACATGAAATGTACCTACCATCACTTCTCCTTGTGCGGGCACGTCCGCTTGGTTAACCACGTTAAGCCTCCCCATAGGGCATCCTGGATTGCCCTTCTGATTCTGTTTCGACTGCTGGTTTGGCTGCTGATTTTGGTTCTGAGGTGGTGGAGGACGTTGGTTCTGGTTCTGATTTGGCGGCCTATACTGATTTTGAGGGGGTCTATACTCCTGGTTGTTGTCGTTCCGTCCGTTTTGGTTCTGAGGCTGTTCCGGCCCCGTGACCAAATCTTCCCTCTTTGTTATGTTCTCCATCCTCGTTCGGCACTCTCAATGGATGTGGCCCATTCTACCACACCGAAAGCAGGCGCCCTGCTGAGGGCATCCCCTCGCCAGGTGGGGTCATCCACATCTCGGGCAGGGTGGTACCGGTCCCTCATGGTTAAATCTTCTTCCATTGTTCGATTGTTGTGGCCTATTCAACCCTCCTCGCTGCTCGTTCCTTCCCGTATTGTTCTCGCCTCTCGTGACCCGGTTCCTCTTGTCTTGGGGACCCCGGCTGGACTCCCCACTCACTCTCCTTTTCAGTTGTTGTACTCACGCCACTGCTACAGTGCGGTCGTACACGGCTTGCAGGTTGGGGTAGTGTACCCCTACGATCACCTCGCGCACTGCCAGGTTCAGTCCCATTTCGAATTTCTGAGCTTTCTCCGCATCCGTGGGTACTAGTCTTGGTGCGAACCTCACCAGCTCCTTGAACCGCGTATAGTACTCTTGTACGGTCTGGCCTCCTTGCTTCAGCGACAGAAATTCCTCGTACATCGCTGCCTTAGTACTCAGAGGATAGAATCTATCCCTGAGCAGTTCCATCATTTCCGCCCAAGAGTAGGGCTCGTCCTCTTCAGTCAGTTTTGCTTGAGTCGCCTGCCACCAGTCGTCCGCTTCGCCTCCCAAGTAGTACGAAGCGACGTGCACTCTCTCTCCTTCCGGACACTTGACCGCGCCCAGCAGCTTGTCAAAGGTCCGGATCCATTCCTCCAGTTTTGCTGGATCCTCCTCACCAGCATAGTGGGGTGGCTGGTAGGGATTCACCATTGCCAGATAGTTGGGGCGGAGGTACCGCCACAGCTTGACCCTGATTGACTTGCGCGTTCCCTAGCGCAATCAAGACCTTCTCTATCGTCCGAAGACGATCGCCCACATTGTTCGGTGCGGGGGCGTCCTGCGCACCTTAGGGTTGTTCTCCTACAGGTTGGGCAGGTTCTGTGTCATTTGGTGGCACTTCAGTAGTAGTTTGGGGAGCAGGTTGGGTTTTTGATCTACCTCGTGGTGCCATTCTGTTACAAACTGTGTAAATTAGGACGCGAGAACGTAATATATTGTCTAGACAAGCTACTATGAATGTGCTTGTATTTTCACAAATAATGCTTGATTGGGCTTTAAAGTAACGCAAGGTTTTGTTTTATTTTGTTTAAATGAATAAATCTTGTATTTTATTCCCTTAAAAGAAGCTTTTAATACAAGTAGGAGGATGTACAAAAATAGCAACGTTTCCTTAGGAAAAATAGTATCTACTATAAATAGAATCACTATCGTCTCTAGGCGTCCTCCGGTAGGGTAGCGGGATCCTCCTCCGAGCTTGGCGGCAGTAAGTCGTCAAAGATGTTGTTTAAGTCCTCTCCATGAGCAGCGACGTGTTCCTTCAGTATTAAGTTTTGCGTAGTGAGGGTTTGGACTTGGCGTTCGAGTTGGTTTATGCGGTAGTGGTCCGCCTCTCTTAAGTTGCCCATGTGGTGCAGATTTGCCTCCAATTGAGCTATGCGATGTTTCATTTGTTCTATGGTTTGTTGGGAGTCAAAGTGAGCGTTCATCATTTTGATCATCAAGTTCATCATATCTTGACTAGCCATCTAGCGCAAGCAAAAGATCTAAGTTAGAACGTATCACGCTTCTAAGTTCTCTAAGTTTAGGCAATGCAGTATGCACATGCAAATGATGATTTCCCCCCCAAAACAATTCATGCAATATATATTTTTTTCGAATTTCCATGGGGTTTAAAAGTAAAAATTCATTTCCATGGAACGAATGCTTTAAAAATTTAAAATAGTAGTTAAATCCTTGGACCTCTATATTGGGTCAAAAATAATTATAATTTGGGCTCAAAAATAATTTTGGGCTAGGAAATTATAAAAATAATATTTTGGGCTACTAAAAATAATATCTTTAAAATAATAATAGCTTTAGAAATATTAGTTTAAAAATAATAATGGTTTAAAAATAATAGTTTAAAAATAATAGTTTAAAAATATCCGGGCTCTGATACCAACTTGTAACACCCCGGTTTTTGGTCACCCAGGTCGGGATGTCACTGCCACACCTCCCTAGTAAGACACGGTTTCTCCGAGCTTACTAAAGAGATGCAAGGCTCGGTATTGCAGTGTTTAAAATATTTAAAACAATTAAAATAGCCCATACAATATGAATTCAAAATATAATATTATAATGCAGCGGAAGAATAGTATCTAAGTATAAGTATTGCAGCGGAAAATGTAAATAGGGCCAATTTGGCCAAAACACGGGTTAAACAGGCCCGTTCATACTATAATCTAATGCAAGAAATTAAAATATAAAGTTTCCCAAAAATTCCCCATGCATATACGTGCTCATGCTCATACCACGTACTCTGTAAGAAAAAGGAAATAAATGGTTTGGTCAGCACAACTTGCTCAGTAAGTTAATACATATATGATCGTGGGGTTTCAAAGTCATTCATTAATATTTAAATAAAAGCATGGTAAGAATAAATCATGAATGATTCAATTTAATTATCTAACCAATTTGCATAATTAATTCATGACACTAATCAATAATACATTTAGCATAATTTGAATAAAAGTCATAATATATTTAAATAAAGCATTAAATAAATTTAAATGGACAATAAACAAATATTTTAACTATCCCCATTACACCCAAGATTTTGTATTTCAAGTATTTCACGATTGCATCGCAATCTCGTCAAGTTTAGCCGGTAGCCCGGCGGCCGCAGCCGTATCTGCCATATCCAGTACCACTCCGGAGCCTCGGGAAACCCAAATGGATATTCTCGAGAGTGTAGGCCATATATCTCATGCCTTTTTGGCAACATATCTCAAAAATTTTGCGAGGGGTCACCATCGTCCATGAAGGCACGAAGTGAATCGTTAGGAGGGACCCTGCAGAGCACTCACCCCCTAATTTTAATTGATCAAGTTTGTAAGGGGATTTTCCTAAATTCTGATTTCATACATTTATTTCAAAAAACTTTTCTACTCGTTTCACCGTTTCAACAAGATTTCAAGATTTGACTTGGTCAAAACCACTATTTACTTCAAAATTAATTAAAAATCAGTGTTAAGTCCAAAAATTCTGAAATTTGACCAATGACTCGAAAACACAAATATGAACAAGTTTCATGTTTTAAGTTTTTCGATCCAAGATATGGAAGTAAGTCAAAAACGTCGATTTTTAACAGGATCATAATCCGTTCGAATTTTCTACACAGCAGTTTCAAAATTTCAAGATCTACCATAGCAAACTAAATCCAAATTTGATGAAATTTTACAGGGAGATACATAAGACATATATCTACAACTTTCATGTTCAACTAAAGTTTTGAATCGGTCTAGATCTATTGTCAAAAACGTCTACAAGTTCGGACTAAAGTTCTGTCAAGTTTCAAGATCTAAATTTAGAACAGTTCGGTTTGGGGTCGATTTCAGATATCAAAACTTCATGAACAATTATGAAATTTTTACAGGAGATAGTTCTATGTCTTAGGAATGTTTTCATGTTTTAAGTTTTCCCGTTTGAACAGGTTTAAGGGTTTGGAAAAATCATGCAAGAATGCTGCGCCGTGGGTTTTCTTCGTGTTGACAGATTTTAGGTTTCTTTATTAGATCGTTATGTTAGGTGTGTTTTAATTTGCCCAAAACCATAGTAAGATTAACTTACTGATTTGTGGTCGTCCCGGCTCGTCGATTCGGAGGCGTGGCTTCCAGTCCACTGTTTATCTCATCGGTTCATCGGGTTCTTCGCTCTAGATCCGATTCGGGGTGTAGAAAAGAAAAGGATGATGTTAGGATTCGTTTTCGAATCAAGAATGTAAAGAGATCGGATCAGAACTTACCACAACGTTAGAGGCCTTCCAATTTTCGTCCAAGACAGTCCCTTTGCTCGGTCTCGTGCCTCCGACGACTCCGGAATTAGGGTTTATCGTGTAGAGAGATTTCGTAGGGTTTGAAAAGTGTTCGGGGTTACTTGAGAGGGTTATTTATAGATGTAAAGGACTCTAAGGGCGTCCAAAGTCTGCCCAGTAAGCCTTGAGCCGCAAGGTGAGCAACCGAAGTCGAAAAATCCGGATTCAGGCGAGAAAATCTCGCATTGTTTGTTACTGCCACATGGCGCGGGGTTGGCGCGCTGAATTGTAACATCCCGGATATTTGATTATTTAAATTGATTATCATTGAGTTAAATAAGTGCTTAAATTTAATTTTATGGACTTAAATTTAAATTAGTGAGCTCACATTGATCAAGAGGACAATAGCATTATAGCAATTAAAAGAGTACAAGCTTGGGCCATTAACTAGCTTTAGTATCATTTCTGAGTCCAATAAGTGTTTAGCCCATTGGGCCGACCCGAACTCGGCCCGGCCTGGCAGCCCCTTTAACTAGTGTTGGGGTCAACTTTGGTCTTCATTATTCTCTACCTATTTCCTCCCTCCACCGTTCCCCCCCCCCCCCTTCAATTTCATTTCATAAAAACACCACCCACAACCGTGTGTTTCAAGAGGGAGGGCAAGGAAATGGGTTTTGAAGCATGAGTTGAATCAAGACTTGGGAATTTGAAGGATTGAAGAATAAGAGCTTGTGAATTAGTATGGTAAGTCAATTCTTCCTCTACTTTAACCAATTGAGAGTCAAGAACCATGGATAGGGATTTAATTTTCGGTTTAAATGAATTGTAGGAATTAATCTTTGGGAGTTTGAATTTGGCTAAATTTATGGTTTTTGGACTACATGCAAGAAGATGGGTGAGTAAGTTTATTTAATTTTTGAGTTGATTGTAAGTTGGAAGTATGAAATTGGTAGGGGAGTATGAATTGAGGAGGAAGAAAGGATTTTTAGTTAACTCTTGTCAAATTTCTTGATTGTGTTGTAGTTGATGGAAGTGGAAGAGTAGAGGCTTGAAAAGGAAGAAGATTGGGAGCTTAGAACTTCAATAAATAAGGCAAGAGATAGGGTAATGCTTGAATTGAATAATGGTAGCAAGAAGGGAAATTGAATTGCATTTCTGGACAGTCAGCCTTGGCGTATTTTGACGCCAGGGAGCCATTTTTGGCGTCAACAAGCCTTGTTGACGCCAAGCAGGGGAGTTTTTCCTCCTTCAGTCCTGGCGTCAACTGACGCCAGGAGGCTCTTCTTGGCGTCGGCAGCCTTGCCGACGCAAGCTGTTGAAGATTCCCATTTTTTAGGGTTGGTTTATCTACGCCAGACATCTTGTTTTGGCGTAGTTAGCCTTGTCTACGCCAGAAATTCAAATTTCATGTTTTTGTGACTTCTTACTATTATATCTTCCTTCATATATGGTTATTTATGTGGGAGTATGTTGGAATTTACGAGATACGAACCTAGACAAATTCATAAGTTCATCTTATGTGATTATGCGTTAAAATTGGGATTATATTGTGGTTGCCGTTATGCGAGGCTTGGCAAACCTCAGTCGTATATATATGGATATGTTGAGTTTATTCTATGTGCTTGATTGGGATTTACTCCCTTGACTGGAATTGACCCGTAGGGATATTCAGCTGATATCCCGGGTCTGTGTGTTGTGCGTGTGGCACGATGCGGCAATTGGGGAGTGAACCCTTTGCCATGACCCGCTAGACGCCGCTCTGGTCAGTCACGACTATCCGGCTCCCTCACCAGTGTTATTGGCCCTGCGTAGGCTGTTCGTCCATGGCGGGGGCGACGTTGACGGGCAGTTCATTGTGATGGGAGAGGATGGTGTCCTCTCGCCAATGATGACTGTCGACCATGGTTATTAGGAAACGCGTTAGACATGACTATCTGCTGCATTTAGGATAGATAGACACCTAGGTCATATCATCCATTTCATCATGTCATAACATATATTTGATTGCAGTGGTTGAAGCACCGGTATGGGACGGTGTGATGGTTTGCATTCTCTTACTTATTTATTTAATTATCTTGTTAATGTTGATGATATTATGTGGTTGATGTGTCCCCATCCCCCATTATTCTTTCCCTTGCTCAGTACCCATACTGACCCCTGCTATTTTCTTTTATAGATACTCCTGAGGATGGCGCGGTGCATTGGGCATATTGAAGGGTTGGGGATGAGCGAACATGTTTTATTCCCTTAAATGGTTTTTGCTCACTTAGTTAATGGACATATTATGTGCTTTTATAGTTAATTATTCTGCCTTGAGTTTTAGTATAATTAGAAAGGCCTGTGAACCGTAGTAGTTCAAGACTTCGATCTATTACTGAGTTAATATGTTAACTGATAATTATGAGATTGATAGCAGGGCCGGATGTCCGGATATGTTGTTAAGTTGGTATATATATAATTACTATAATTATGGTGTGGTGGGACTTTTCTGATTCTTCAGGTACTCAGCTTCGTGTTACAGACCCTAAGTTGACTGGCCAACAGCTTAGGTGATGTAGCACGGCAGTGACATCATGGAAATTTTTGGTTTAAAATTTTCGGGACATTACAGAGTGGTATCAGAGCGGTTTGCTCTATTATGTGTTTAAAACTTGATAAAAGTATGCGGTGAGGTGTGCGGGGATTTCATATAGGATAGGTTTTGCATTGTCATATGCTAATTAGATTTATTTTATGTTATTGATTTTCTGTTATATGTACTGCGCACCTTGTATTGAGTCATGGTTTGTAAGATAACCATGGGTAGATAACAAGGATATCCTCAGGGGATATATGATAAAATTCAGTTTGCAACTTATTTAGAAGTTGTTGAACAATTATGTTAATATTATTATTAATTTATGGTATTGTGGTATGTTTGGAGCCGTCTTTGAGGCCAATGCAGGTACAAAATATCTGGGTGACGCGAATGCGAAATATCGACAAGAAGCACACAAACCGCTAAGCGTTAGGTCACCGTCAACAATAATTTCTTCTACAGGCCCCGTACCTTATTGAAGCTGATCAACACTGTTAAATCACTCATGAGGCCATCCGAATGACCCTCATTGATACTCTAGCAGCATTGATATTTTTCTACTGCTTCGATGTCTTAACAGTTCGAATTACTTGTCATCTACAATGGTATATTATCAGTACATTATTTAAAATTTTTCAACTCTTCTACAGTTCCCCAAAAGTATATGTTGCATTCTCACCGACTTCCTTACTTTGTTGGAAGCTTCTTAAGTTTTTGTTTGAGTCAGCTAACCTTTCATTTAGTATTCATTGTTTTAAATTTGTACTACTACTTCATTTTTATTCGAAGTAGAGTCGTTGTGTAACGAACATTCGGGTAGTGCCTTCTATTTTCTACGGAATTATTATTCTTATAATAATTCGGAGTCTATTCGGGTAGTGCCTTCTAATTATTATTCTTATAATAATTCGAAGTCTATATCCGTCAGTATGATTCATGTTGCTAATTTGAATCATCTCATTATTGATTTGCTTATTCAATTATATTGTTCCTTTATATAATAGCTTCCGTCTCAGTATCCTTATTTCTGCAAACAACGATTTTAGTTGTTTAGCATTTTCCTTCTACCAGTATCGGAATATTTTGACTCCCGATATAATCCTGAATTTACCATACCCTTGGGAAGTTGATCTCACTTTCTACCTTGTGTGGGGATTTTTGTTACTTTTTGTGATGCAGGTTCATACCAAGTCAAGAACGTCTATGGAACCGTTGAGATAACTGTAATACCCGAGAATTTTGCAACATAAAATAAATAAATAAATAAATAAACGATAAACATAACATATTACAATAAATAAATAAATATAATAAATAAATAAACATGATAAATAGATAAAGAATCATAAGAGATGAGAAAGGGAATTTAAATTAAAAAGGAATCAAAATTTTGAGAACCCGGGAAGCCGAAGACAATTTAATCAAATAAATGGTTACACGTGAACCCAACACCGATGGACTCAATAACTCGAGTCCAAATGTAAATTTAGACCCGAATAAAATGGCGATAGGAAATAGGAGCCCGAAGATACCCCGGAAATCCGAATCCGAGAACATAGAGGGATAGAAGTCCGAAAGAGAGGAGGAAATGCCCGACGGATCGCACGACCCGCCCGGACCGAAGTCCAGGCGTGGGCCGCGCGGTGGCCGCGCGGTTTTTGGCTAAACGGCGCGCCGAGCCCGCGCCATCGGACAGATTCGCCCGTTGCGAGATTTACTCGCCCGAATCCGGATTTTTCGACTTCGGTTGCTCACCTTGCGACTCAAGGCATCCTAGGGCTGCCTTTGGACGTCCTTTAGGTCCTTTACATCTATAAATAACCATCCTAATCAGCCCCTAACACTTTTCAAAAACCCTACGGGAAATCTCTATACGTATCAAATCCTAATCCCGGAGTCGTCGGAGACACGAAGGCAAGAAAGGAGACTGAGTTGGACGAAAATCCAAGACTCCCGTCGTCGTGGTAAGATCTTGTCCATTCTTTCCCATTCAAGATTCGAAAACAAATCCTAATTAAACCTTTTTTCGATTCTAAACCCCAATCCGGACGCGTTGAGGAAAAACGAAGGATCTCGGAGGGAGAATGAAGGACTGGAAGCCACGCATCCGAATCGACGAGCCGGAACAACCATAAATCAGTAAGTTAATCTTACTATGGTTTGGGAGGAATTAAAATACATCTAATCTAAAGATTTAAATCAAGAACTTAAAAATCTGTCAAACGAAATCTTTAACGGCGCAACGTTTTTGCATGATATTTCCGGCCCCTTAAACCTATTCAAACGAGAAAACTTAAAACATGAAAAACGTTCCTAAGACATAGATCTATCTTCTATAAAAATTTCATAATTTTTCATCATGTTTTGATATTCGAAAACGACCGTGAACAGACCTACCTTCGACTTAGATCTTGAAACGGTGATAGATTCTTTATCCAAACTTGAGGTTGATTTTTACCATAGATCTAGACCGATTTAGAATTGGTGCTAAACATAAGAGTTGTATATCTATATATTAAGAACACGTCCGTAAATTTTTGGAATTTTTCGTTGAGGTTTGATATCGGAATTTGACTCCAAACCGAACTGTTCTAAATTTAGATCTTGAAATCTTGACAGATTCTTGGCCCGAACTTGTTGGCGTTTTTGACAATAGATATAGGGTGAATTAGATCTTTTGTTGAACATGAAACTTGTAGATATATGTCTTAAGAATTCCCCTGTAAAATTTCATCAATTTTGGAGTTGGTTTGCTATGGTAGATCTCGAAATTTAGGAACTGCTGTCGTGAAGATTCGGACAGATTTGTAACCTGATAGAAATCTACGATTTTCACTTACCTCCGTATCTTGGATGGAAAAACTTAAAACATGAAACTTGTTCATCTCTGTGTTTTCGAGTCACCGGTCAAATTTCATACTTTTTGGACTTAAACTCGATTTTTAATAAATTTTGAAGTAAACTGTGGTTTTGACCAAGTCAAATCTTAAAATCTTGTTGAAACTTGTGAAATTGTGAAACTTGTTCTTACCTTGCGGGTTTGATTCCCCAAGGGCGTCTGTGTCCCTACGGGTTCGATTCCCCAGGATGTCTGTGTCAAACCTTGCGGGTTCGATTCCCCAGGGTGTGTTTTCCTGCGGGTTCGATTCCTCAGGATGTGTGTTGATTCCTATGGGTTCAATTCCCTAGGATGTATTTGAGTTCTTGCGGGTTCGATTCCCCAAGGGAGATTGTCTGTCTTCCTGCGGGTTCGATTCCCCAGGACGTGGGTTGATTCCTATGGGTTTGATTCCCTAGGATGCGTTTGAAATTCTTGCGAGTTCGATTCCCCAAGAACAAATCATACTAGATTATATCGAATAAAAGAGGAAGAATGAAATCCTGAAATACTTGAATATTTTCCTTATTTAAATTGTGCCTTTAAATTATGTCTATCGATTATTTTATCATGTGTGTTGAATTATGATCTTGTGGAAATCCCTGTCTTTTAAATTATGCAATTAAATTATTATTGGATGAATAAAATTAAATCATGTTTTGTATGCACATGTTTTCTTTAAATTTAATTAAAGGCTTTGAAACCCCATAATCATGTATGTGTTAACTTACTCAGCAAGTTTTTGCTGACCAAACCATATTATTTCCCTTTTTCTTCCCTTTTTCTTTCAGAGCTGAAGAATATGCATCATCATATGCATACATGGGAATTTTGGGGAACCCTTTATTTTTAAATTTTGCTTTAGACTAGAACTTGCATGAACGGGTCTGTTTAACCCGTGATTAGACCATGTTGGCCCTATATTTAAATTCCGCTGCATTATATATGTAAATATTATTTTCCGCTGCAACTGTAATGATATTATTTTCGAGCTATATTACAATGGGCTGTTTGAATGTTTTAAATTCTGAAAAACCATAGCCTTGCATCTCTTTAGCAAGCTCGGAGAAACCGTGTCTTGCTAGGGAGGTGTGGCTGTGACATCCCGACCTGGGCGACCAAAAACTGGGGTGTTACAGAGTGGTATCAGAGCCCGGAATATTTTCAAACTACTATTTTTAAGCTATTAATATATCTATAGAGCCCGGAATATTTTTAAACCCATTATTATTATTATTATTATTATTATTATTATTATTATTATTATTATTATTATTATTATTATTATTATTATTATTTTTAAACTATTATTTTTAATCCATTATTATTTTTAAATTATTATTGAAGCCCAAATTATTATTTTGAAAGTTTCATAGCCCAAATCATTTTTGAGCCCAAATGATAATAATTTTTGACCCAATATAGAGGTCCAAGAATTTTAACTATTATTTTAAATTTTTAAAGCATTACCTCCATGGAATAATTTTATTTTAAAACCCATGGAAAAAAAAAACATATAGTGCATGAATTATTTTTGGGGGGATCATCATGTGCATGTGCATATTGCATTTTCTATACCTTAGATAACCTAGAAGCGAAGTTGTTCTAACTTAGATCTCCTGCTACACCTAGATAACTTAGACGCTTGACATCAAATTAGGAACGCTAACTAGAGACTGATCTTGCCTTAGTTCTAGATCGCGTTCATCTAAGCGCACACCTACGAATCTCGGCTTTAGCCATTCCTACCCTTGTACAAATTAGAAAATTTCCTTGTGTGGAACAATAAAAAATCAAGTTTTATTAAAACACTCTTTATTCCAAAAATCTTGTTTGGTTTCCCAAACAACAAATCCGAAAATTCGAAATTAGAAATTTACGAAACGTCTTGTTCAAGCGATCTATCTATACAAAGATAAGCTAATCTATACACGTGAATAACAGAAAATGATACCTAGGAAAAAACCGAGGAAGGAAAGTCCAAACGGCACTGATGCTAACCTCCCCAACGTGGCCGACAACAATGGGACTCCTCAGGACCTAGGAGAACGAGCGTCACCTGTGCCCAACAATATGGAAGGACGTTTAAAAACTGTAGAGGAAGTCCTTGTAGCATTAGGAAATGCGGAGGTGCATGGGGCACAAGCAGCAGTACCTCCGCCAGTGGCTCAAATAAACTATCTAGCGTTGGTGAATCCCTATAACCACCACGCTACGATGGGCAAGAGGATCCCGCCAAACTAGAGGGGTGGATCCGTACATTTGATAAGCTCTTGGATGCTATCAAATGCCCTGATGAGGCAAAGCTACGAGTAGCAACCTACTACTTAGGAGGCGAAGCCGATGAGTGGTGGCAAAACCTCCAGAGGAATTTAGAGGAAGCTGAAGAATCTTATTCGTGGAATAAACTTAAGGAGGATCTAAGGGACCGATTCTACCCCATGAGCACCAAGGCGGCAATGTACGAAGAGTTTTTATCACTAAAACAAGGGGGACAGACGGTGCAGGAGTATTACACCCGGTTCAAAGAATTGGTACGATTTGCTACGAGGATAGTACCAACCGACTCTGACAAGGCTCAGAAGTTCGAGATGGGTCTGAACCTTAGTATCCGGGAGATACTTGCAGTAGGCAATTCACGAACCTGCAAATGGTATATGACCGCGCTGTAGCAATTGATCGAGTCCAGCAACTGAAGCGTAAAGAAAATGGGGAGTCGAGCAAGGACTCGCAAGGATTTGAGAAAAAGAATCGGAGCAATAACGATGGACAAGATAGGTCCAATGAGCCAAAGAGGAACGAGAATAAAGATTCCAATAATGGGAGAAGTGGCATACGTCGTACAGACATACCTCGTTGCCAGTAGTGCCACCAAGCCCATCTGGTGCGCGAATGCCCAAGGCGTGGGACATGTTATAGATGTGGTGGGGAAGACCACATGATTAGAGAATGTAATGTTCGTGAGGAGATGATTGAGAAGAGGTTAGATTTGGTAAACCCTCAACAAGGAGATCAAGGAAGAGCTGTAGGACGATGAAGTGATGTTGACCAAGCAGACTTACCAGCTCAGTGAGAAATGATGATATACAACGCTACCCAACCCTATTCCAAATCGACACCACCACAGTTATGGGGACATAATTACAATCTTAAGGGGGAGAGGATGTAATACGCGGTGTCACATCCGTATTTTACCATGCATTTTCGTACATTTTTGTAACCAAACAAATTCAAATTGTTTTGAACTACGTTATGGCTTGATCCCTTCACAGGGTACGTAGGCAGTTTAGAAGTTTTAATTCTAAGTTCAGTCACAAAATAATAAAATAAACAAAAGGATTAGTTCCTAACACGAGAAAAGCCGAATCACAACTTCGGGGACGAAGTTGATTCTTAAGGAGGGTAGACTGTAATACCCGAGAATTTTGCAACATAAAATAAATAAATAAATAAACGATAAACATAACATATTATAATAAATAAATAAATATAATAAATAAATAAACATGATAAATAGATAAAGAATCATAAGAGATGAGAAAGGGAATTTAAATTAAAAAGGAATCAAATTTTTGAGAACCCGGGAAGCCGAAGACAGTTTAATCAAATAAATGGTTACACGTGAACCCAACACCGATGGACTCAATAACTCGAGTCCAAATGTAAATTTAGACCCGAATAAAATGGCGATAGGAAATAGGAGCTCGAAGATAGCCCGGAAATCTGAATCCGAGAACATAGAGGGGTAGAAGTCCGAAAGAGAGGAGAAAATGCCCGACGGATCGCACGACCCGCGTGGACCGAAGTCCAGGCGTGGGCCGCGCGGTGGCCGCGCGGTTTTTGGCTAAACGACGCGCCAAGCCCGCGCCATCGGACAGATTCGCCCGTTGCAAGATTTACTCGCCCGAATCCGGATTTTTCGACTTCGGTTGCTCACCTTGCGACTCAAGACATCCTAGGGCTGCCTTTGGAGGTCCTTTAGGTCCTTTACATCTATAAATAACCATCCTAATCAGCCCCAAACACTTTTCAAAAACCTTACGGGAAATCTCTATACGTATCAAACCCTAATCCCGGAGTCGTCGGAGGCACGAAGGCAAGAAAGGAGACTGAGTTGGACGAAAATCCAAGACTCCCGTCGTCGTGGTAAGATCTTGTCCATTCTTTCCCATTCAAGATTCGAAAACGAATCCTAATTAAACCTCTTTTCGATTCTAAACCCCAATCCGGACACGTTGAGGAAAAACGAAGGATCTCGGAGGGAGAACGAAGGACTGGAAGCCACACCTCCGAATCGACGAGCCGGAACGATCATAAATCAGTAAGTTAATCTTACTATGGTTTGGGAGGAATTAAAATACATCTAATCTAAAGATTTAAATCAAGAACTTAAAAATCTGTCAAACGAAATCTTTAACGGCGCAACATTTTTGCATGATTTTTCCGAACCCTTAAACCTGTTCAAACGAGCAAACTTAAAACACGAAAAATGTTTCTAAGACATAGATCTATCTTCCGTAAAAATTTCATAATTTTTCATCGTGTTTTGATATTCAAAAACGACCGTGAACGGACCTGCCTTCGACTTAGATCTTGAAACAGTGATAGATTCTTTATCCGAACTCGAGGTTGATTTTTACCTTAGATCTAGATCGATTTAGGATTGGTGCTAAACATAAGAGTTGTAGATATATACGTTAAGAACACCTCCATAAATTTTTGGAATTTTTCGTTGAGGTTTGGTATCGGAATTCGACTCCAAACCGAACTGTTCTAAATTTAGATCTTGAAATTTTGATAGATTCTTGGCCCGAATTTGTTGGCATTTTTGACAATAGATATAGGGTGAATTAGATCTTTTGTTGAACATAAAACTTGTAGATATATGTCTTAAGAATTTCCCTGTAAAATTTCATCAATTTTGGAGTTGGTTTGCTATGGTAGATCTCGAAATTTAGGAACTGCTGTCGTGAAGATTCGGACAGATTTGTAACCTGATAGAAATCTACGATTTCCACTTACTTCCGTATCTCGGATCGAAAAATTAAAACATGAAACTTGTTCATCTCTGTGTTTTCGAGTCACCGGTCAAATTTCATAATTTTTGGACTTAAACTCGATTTTTAATAAATTTTGAAGTAAACTGTAGTTTTGACCAAGTCAAATCTTAAAATCTTGTTGAAACTTGTGAAATTGTGAAACTTGTTCTTACCTTGCGGGTTTGATTCCCCAAGGGCGTCTGTGTCCCTACGGGTTCGATTCCCCAGGATGGCTGTGTCAAACCTTGCGGGTTCGATTCCCCAGGGTGTGTTTTCCTGCGGGTTCGATTCCTCAGGATGTGTGTTGATTCCTATGGGTTCAATTCCCTAGGATGTATTTGAGTTCTTGCGGGTTCGATTCCCCAAGGGAGATTGTCTGTCTTCCTGCGGGTTCGATTCCTCAGGACGTGTGTTGATTCCTATGGGTTTGATTCCCTAGGATGCGTTTGAAATTCTTGCGGGTTCGATTCCCCAAGAACAAATCATACTAGATTATATCGAATAAAAGAGGAAGAATGAAATCCTGAAATACTTGAATATTTTCCTTATTTAAATTGTGCCTTTAACTTATGTCTATCGATTATTTTATCATGTGTGTTGAATTATGATCTTGTGGAAATCCTTGTCTTTTAAATTATGCAATTAAATTATTATTGGATGAATAAAATTAAATCATGTCTTGTATGCACATGTTTTCTTTAAATTTAATTAAAGGCTTTGAAACCCCATAATCATGTATGTGTTAACTTACTCAGCAAGTTTTTGCTGACCAAACCATATTATTTCCCTTTTTCTTTCAGAGCTGAAGAATATGCATCATCATATGCATACATGGGAATTTTGGGGAACCCTTTATTCTTAAATTTTGCTTTAGACTAGAACTTGCATGAGCGGGCCTGTTTAACCCGTGATAGGCCATGTTGGCCCTATATTTAAATTCCGCTGCATTATATATGTAAATATTATTTTCCGCTGCAACTGTAATAATATTATTTTCGAGCTATATTACAATGGGCTGTTTGAATGTTTTAAATTCTGAAAAATCATAGCCTTGCATCTCTTTAGCAAGCTCGGAGAAACCGTGTCTTGCTAGGGAGGTGTGGCGGTGACATCCCGACCTGGGTGACCAAAAACCGGGGTGTTACAATAACATTACACTTTATGCACTTGCCATCAGAGATACGAAGCAAAACCTCCCAACAGTGCGAAGCTATTAGCGACTGAGTAAATATGTAAGTGGATTATCCAGAATAGAATTAAGTCCCAACACAATTCAAAGAAATTCTTATGGGATGATTAACGACTTTAACATTTAAGAATTGTGTAAGATATCATCAGAATGAGATGGAATCTAGGAATGTTATCAAGATGAACGCTACAAGCCATAGATTGAGATGGCTCTCGGGATAGAATTCACTATAGTTGGGATCGTTAAGCATGAAATCGGAGTGGATTGTATTAAATTTCCAGCGTTTCAATGAGAAAACATGAGACCGACGAGAGAATTGTGTAAGGAGACGCAACAAAACATAGAGCTTCAGGCCAACATAACGATTGCACCTCAGAAATCGTGATGCAAGCCGTAAAATGTGTGAGAAGAATCACGGCAAGAGCTTGAGACTCGCGGATTACCAACGAATGATGAGCTCATTTAAAGACGACATATCTAATCGACCTGCTGGAAGTCGACGTAGCATTAGAGAAAAGGCTACCGCTTAAAAAGGAATACGTGATATAATTTGGATTTTTGTGACTAAATACAGGGTTGTGTATTTGGTTCCAGTGTAAGAGGGAGAAACATATGGTGATGCTAGGTTTCTCTTACGACATCCAACAACGTTCGAGTTCCCGATTGGCATTGTCTTGGAACTAATTTAAAAGGTACCCTCCCTCCTTCTATTATAGAATGACGAGTCTATTTCTAACCAATAGAACAAGAACGAATAGGTTTCTTTGAAACCTACTGGGTACTATTATCAAGTTTCAAGTGCAATGCTTGGAAGCAATCAATTGTGGTTTTATGCGTAACACTATCATATCTGTAATACCGTTGATCGCTTCAACTTGTTAGTTGAGGCCTCTTCCTAATATAAGGCATTTTGCTATAAAGGAAGATGCCCTACTTGTTTATCTTCATAGGGTTTCATGCACAGTAATGTTAATTTATTAGCATTTTCCCTCCATTAGCATTCAAGGATATGGTTCTCGATGCTATCATGGAATTCCAATATATTGGGGAACTCAACCTTGCTTTCTATTGTGAGATAGAAACCGCTTGTTTATTTCGCAGGCGGCCATTAGTTTCGGTCAAATCAAGGATATCCATCGAACGACTGCAATAATGTCGCACATAGTATACTTAACTCCGAAAACTTGAAAGAACGATTCGTAATATTATCGGGATCGGAACAACAAGATGGCGGTAAATAATCGGAATTGAATTGAGACAGAATGCAGTCCAACATAATTCTAAGGATTGAGTATCTGCGGTAGCAGTGGCGAGCAATGGATACTACACCTCAATATGAGAAGAAATCTAGGAACATTATTAAAACAACAAGCAAAAATGGTGTAATAATATGATACTTGAAGGAACATATACTAAAGTTCATATTGGCAGACAGAAGATCGAGGAATTCATTACAGTTCCAATGTCCCAATTGGGAACCTACATGATTGGGACAACTACTATACGACATGATGTATTGGAACTGAGAAATTAAGGTCGAAAATATGATTCAATCTTGGGAAGTATTCTGTATCATGGAAAAAAAGCTTAAGAGAAGTCGTAGATTGAGCTCGAAACTCACGAACTACAAACGTATAGCAACCTTATCGAAGGACTATTTACCTAATAAGATCGGTTAAACAAAGCATAAGATGTGGATTAAAAAGGAACATGTTGAGACAATATACCGATGACGGATGAGAGGTGATGAATCTTTATGAAATTTCAAGTTCAATTCCCATGTAATTAGGAAGGTCTTCATAACTGTCGTGATTCTCTTATGCGCACAGAGAGCATCTTGATGATGTTTATAGTCAACAGATAACTCATCAAAGAAAGGAGGAAAGAAGATCACCCACGTATGATCTTCTCACCAGCACCAACAATATGACGTTGTGCCTGAATCAACAAACTATAAGTGCAGAATTATGAGTGGAAAGAGTAATTTCTAGGGACGAGTACGGTTGAATCACTGGCTCGTCAAATGAAAGCGAGAGTTGGTGAAATTTCTCAAGAACGGGTTGATAGAAACTCCAGATCTGTACAAATGATATACTGACATGAAGAAATAGGGTATGGAATGGGAGTAATGTTTCCATTCATAAGTTCGGTTGGGAAGTAAAGAAAATCTTGAATCGGGTCCATCTATTCGATAGATTCGCTCTACGCAAGAGCGAATATGATAGGTCCTACATAATTCAAAGGAAGAGTAGTGCATAGAACAAGGCAACATCACGGAGTGTAATGAGATGAATGTGGCAAGAGCCGCAAGTAATGAAAGGGTACAATGATAACGGATGACGATGACCTCCTTAGTTCATATCCTCGAGTCATTCGAGGACGAATGATCCTAAGGGGGAGGGATTGTAACATCCCGGATAATTGATTATTTATATTGATTATCATTGAGTTAAATAAGTGCTTAAGTTTAATTTTATGGACTTAAATTTAAATTGGTGAGCCCACATTGATCAAGAGGACAATAGCATTATAGCAATTAAAAGAGTACAAGCTTGGGCCATTAACTAGCTTTAGTATAATTTTTGAGTTCAATAAGAGTTTAGCCCATTGGGCCGACCCGAACTCGGCCCGGCCCGGCAACCCCTTTAACTAGTGTTGGGGTCAACTTTGGTCTTCATTATTCTCTACCTATTTCCTCTCTCCACCTCCCCCCCCCCCTTCAATTTCATTTCATAAAAACACCACCCCACAACCGTGTGTTTCAAGAGGGAGAGCAAGGAAATGGGTTTTGAAGCATGAATTGAATCAAGACTTGGGAATTTGAAGAATTGAAGAGTAAGAGTAGTATGGTAAGTCAATTCTTCCTCTACTTTAACCAATTGAGAGTCAAGAACCATGGATAGGGATTTAATTTTCGGTTTAAATGAATTGTAGGAATTAATCTTTGGGAGTTTGAATTTGGCTAAATTTATGGTTTTTGGACTACATGCAAGAAGATGGGTGAGTAAGTTTATTTAATTTTTGAGTTGATTGTAAGTTGGAAGTATGAAATTGGTAGGGGAGTATGAATTTAGGAGGAAGAAAGGATTTTTAGTCAACTCTTGTCAAATTTCTTGATTGTGTTGTAGTTGATGGAAGTGGAAGAGTAGAGGCTTGAAAAGGAAGAAGATTGGGAACTTAGAACTTCACTAATAAGGCAAGGGATAGCATAATGCTTGAATTGAATAATGGTAGCAAGATGGGAAATTGAATTGCATTTCTGGACAGTCAGCCTTGGCGTATTTTGACACCAGGGAGCCATTTTTGGCGTCAACAAGCCTAGTTGGCGCCAAGCAGGGGAGTTTTTCCTCCTTCAGTCCTGGCGTCAGTTGACGCCAGGAGGCTCTTCTTGGCGCTGCCGACGCCAGCTGTTGAAGATTCCCATTTTTCAGGGTTGGCGTTTATCTACGCCAGACATCTTGTTTTGGCGTAGTTAGCCTTGTCTACGCCAGAAATTCAAATTTCATATTTTTGTGACTTCTTACTATTATATTTTCCTTGATATATGGTTATTGATGTGGGAGTATGTTGGAACTTACGAGATACGAACCTAGACAAATTCATAAGTTCATCTTATGTGATTTGGCATTAAAATTGGGATTATATGTGGTTGCCGTTATGCGAGGCTTGGAAAACCTCAGTCGTATATATATGGATATGTTGAGTTTATTCTATGTGCTTGATTGGGATTTACTCCCTTGACTGGAATTGACCCGTAGGGATATTCAGCTGATATCCCGGGTCTGTGTGTTGTGCGTGTGGCACGATGCGGCAATTGGGGAGTGAACCCTTTGCCATGACCCGCTAGACGCCGCTCTGGTCAGTGACGACAATCCGGCTCCCTCACCAGTGTTATTGGCCCTGCGTAGGCTGTTCGTCCGCGGTGGGGGCGACGTTGACAGGCAGTTCATTGTGATGGGAGAGGGTGGTGTCCTCTCGCCAATGATGACTGTCGACCATGGTTATTAGGAAACACGTTAGACATGACTATCTGCTGCATTTAGGATAGATAGACACCTAGGTCATATCATCCATTTCATCATGTCATATCATATATTTGATTGCAGTGGTTGAAGCACCGGTATGGGACGGTGTGATGGTTTGCATTCTCTTACTCATTTATTTAATTATCTTGTTAATGTTGATGTTATTATGTGGTTGATGTATCCCCATCCCCCATTATTCTTTCCCTTGCTCAGTACCCGTACTGACCCCTGCTATTTTCTTTCATAGATACTCTTGAGGATGGCGCGGCGCATTGGGCATATTGAAGGGTTGGGGATGAGCGAACATGTTTTATTCCCTTAAATGGTTTTTGCTCACTTAGTTAATGGACATATTATGTGCTTTTATAGTTAATTATTCTGCCTTGAGTTTTAATATAATTAGAAAGACCTGTGAGCCGTAGTAGTTCAAGACTTCGATCTATTACTGAGTTAATATGTTAACTGATAATTATGAGATTGATAGCAGGGCCGGATGCCCGGATATGTTGTTAAGTTGGTATATATATATATATAATTACTATAATTATGGTGTGGTGGGATTTTTCTGATTCTTCAGGTACTCAGCTTCGTGTTACAGACCCTAAGTTGACTGGCCAACAGCTTAGGTGATGTAGCACGGCAGTGACGTCACGGAAATTTTTGGTTTAAAATTTTCGGGACGTTACACGAATAGGGGAAACCTCGCGTGCCACCGCGCGGTCTCCGCCTGGACTTCGGTCCGGGCGGGTCGTGCGATCCGTCGGGCATTTCCTCCTATCTTTCGGACTTCTATCCCTCTATGTACTCGGATTCGAATTTTCGGGATATTTTTGTGCTCCTATTTCCTGTCTTAATTTTTACTCGGGTCTAGATTTAATATTGGCCTCGAATTCTCGAGTCCATTAGTGTCGGGTTCCCTTGTACAATTTATTTGATTAATTTATATTTGACTTTACGGGTATTGGAAATTTAATTCCTTCTTAAACTAAGTTCCATTTCTCATTTCCTTAACTATGTATTATGTTTATTTATTTATTATATTTATTTATTGTTATTATTTTATTTATTGTTTATTTATTTATTTATTTTATTTATTTATTTATTTATTCTATATTGCAAAATTCTCGGGTATTACAGATTGAGTTTGAACCAAGTGCTGCAAGTGGAAGAAGAAACCTTTTTGTGACCACTATTGATGCATCTGGATTTGTGTTTGTGAGTAAATGCAGTACACATATCATCCAAGATAGCATGATTCCACCTATAGCCATGATCACAGACACCAAACACATTCTCCATAAGTAGTTTCTATTAAAAATTAAGCAAGTTCATCCTAAGTGAGGAACACTCTGCCATTAGTGTATACAAACAGTAACCATTTCAAGTGAGACGCGGGGTCATATAAGAAGAAGCTCAATGGTAACATAAGAAATATACACAGCAAACTTATTTGACTAAGATTAGAACATGACCATGCCTGTGCTGCATTAAAATCCACAATTGTAATAACATATTCCATCCATAAAGTAAAATGAAAACTGTATGATGAACAATGAGATCACATAAAGAATGCTGCAAGTAGGATGGTGTTCCACTTTTATAGTATATCATAGAAAAGCATAATGTAGGCAGTGTGACATTATTGTCTTCCTTGCATAGATAACAGCTAAGCGCTACACCTATTAAAACTAACTCGGCACATGCTTAAACTCACCCGATAAATTGTTCAAATAAGTTTATCAGTGTTCGACCTCATGTATCAGCATCACAACACAGAGAGAAGCAATAAGGTAGTAAAGCACAAACTTCTTCTAGGATATGCGAGCAACAGCAACAATTCTGTATCCATCGTTCTGGTAAAACAAACCTTATCGGGATTGTGTATCAATAGTCTTCTGCCTCATTATATCCTCATTTTGTAAAAGGAAAACATTCAAAACACATTCTATAAGTTGTCATTAATATGCCAATGAAGAATATAGGTGAAAATTTGATTTATGCAACATACGCAGCATATAATAGAAATAACTTCGCGTATTTCATCGTAAAGTGTTTGAAAGGGGGTCGTCACATCTTCTAGAGTTGTTATACAATCTGTTCTGAACGGCCATTCCATCTTCCAATGGTGACAATTTTTTTTAAGATAATAATAAAAATACATATATGTGCATAACTTATTCTGAAATGAATGCAGATAGATAAGCCACCTCAACATACTCACGGAAGGACAAAATTTACCTGCAATAATCAAGGAAAGCTCATTTTGATCGTCACCTTCAAGGAAGTCTTTTCGCCTGTTATAGAGCTTAGTATAGAGCTTAGCAAAGGCAGATATAGCTAATTTTATATTATTTTTCCTCTCAAAACGATTGATTGAAAGAAAATTCAACCTGAAAGTAATAAAGGAAAATATTAGATAGACCAGACAATAAGGTTATGATTTCACAGATGCTCAGTTTAGTTTTGGAATAGCTGCATATGATATGCCATAATGGTATGATAATTTCACAATTTAACGTATACCAGAATCATTTGTATTACTTAGTGGCATTAGGTTTATCAAACTGATCCACATTGACAGCTGGGTAGAGCACAACTGGTCTAATTCCTCGAGAATTTAAATGCTTGAAAGTCCTGGAAAATGTAGATGCAGTAAATTTGCTATTTACAAGAATCAAATTGGCCATACCTGCATCAGATCAGGCAGTCCAACAATGAATCAATACTATTACATGGTACATAAGAAAAGTAAACCTGTGTGAGTATAGGATATGAAGGAAGGATAGAGGAACAACACACAAAGAGCCACATATATACACCGCAGATATGCACAGACAGCGTGCAGCCTATAAAAAATATGCCGAGGAAAAAATGCGCCATATACGGAAACTGGAAAGACACCTGAAAATTTAAGAGTTCTTTATTTGCAAATTTGATAACATGTGCATAACCACACCATCAAAATCTTCTGTCCACAAACAAAGAAGAAAATAAAGTAGGCACACACCAGAAAGTGTCTCCTCAAAGCAACGGGTTTTGTCATGGTGTGATGTAAACATATGAACATTATGACCATTAGATGAAAGTTCTACAGCAGCATCAACAATTAACCGTTCTGCTCCACCTATCAATTTGGAAAGCAGATAAAATCAAATAAAAGGAAACAAACTGACCAAACACGGATAAACCAAGCAAGTTGATAATTTGTAGCCCGTTGAGAACGGTGTCATCATATACAACATAACATTATATCTATAATATTATAAAATGCATATAAGCCTCAATAAAACAAATACGAAGAGATGTAATAGAAATATAAATCAAGAATCCTACTTTTGTTTCAAAGGATTAACTTGCGTAAGGGGAAATGGAAGTTGGCTCTTCAAATAGCAATTAGAACAACTGATTGACACAAAACCTAATCTATCTGCAATCTTTTGCAATTGTGGTAAAGCTCATCGGCGATTGGCATTATTTGCCACATACAATTGTCATTATTTCTCATAAAAACCTTCCAAAAGCAACACTATATTCAATGTGATTGAGCCATAGCAGCTACAATATTCAACTGAAATCGAAAAGAGGGCAATTTCCACATAAGGTGTGGATATTATGTTGGTGGCACCCAGACTTCCCCCACAGAACTATCATGGCCACTCCAGCATGAAAAAACCTCAGAAAAATAAGCAATTCAAACATACCAATTAAATAAATAAATAAATCTCAGCACCAATTGAACGTCAAAATTCAATGAAATCTAACAGGAAATTACCTATTCCAAGATCAGGGTGAATAATTGCGATGTTCAACTTAGGTTTGTGTTCTCCTTCCATGGCTGCTTGGGGGGGTTTTGCGATCTTCTCCGTTCAATTTAGTCTATGATGGAGAAATCCTGGCGGGAGGCAAAGGAGGCGAGTGAATTAGGGGGGGCAACGAGGAGGAGGAGAAGGAAGAAGGGAAGAAGAAGAGAAAGGAAAAGGGAAAAGCGGGGAGCCATGAGGAAACGATCATCAGAGAAATGTGAATTGGAATTGGAATTGAGGAAAAGAGAAAAGAAAAATAGTACTGGCTGGTAGTAGTAGTAGTAGAAGAAGAAGAAAATGGCAAAGTGGCCCAGGCGTGAGCGTGATGTGGAATGCGTTTATGCGCATGGGCTCATCATCAGGAGGAGCCTGGTCGTGTAATAAAATAATGTGTGTATAGGTGGTGGACAACGAGAAGTGGCGCAAAGGGGCAATATCAGATACAGATGGAGGCACCACATGAGAGCGCCGGCCGCCGAGTTCGGGAATTTCCACCGGTTTTCATTTCATTTCATTTTCGTCCAAGAATAATAGTCTGATTTTCTTTTTGCTTTTTTCCTTCAATCAACAATTCATATTAGGTACTACTATTACTATAAACAAAATTATGGAGTCTATAGTCTATACCAATCAGGGCATCAAAATATTATAAATTCGATTATTCTAGTGTGGGCCCTCACTTGGTTCTCTGGATTCTATCTGGGGCTTAATTATTAAAATAATATAAATAAATTATTCCATTCTCAAAATAATACCAAATCGCATGTTCAACATGCGACTGAAAAAAATTATATTTTATTGAGTGATCGCCTGTTGAACAGACGATTACATTAAAAAAAGAAAAAAAATCATGTACAGTAGTACTCGCCTGTTGAACAGGCGAGTAGTAAAATAAAAGTTAAAAAATTAGCGAACAGTGCAAATCGCCTGTTCAACTGGCGATTTTGCATTGTTCATAGTTTTGCATTGTTCATAGGTTTCCTAATCAAATTGTTTACTGTGCATGAGGAAAGAAGATGAACAAGTAGATATTTGCACATTGGACGAAGAGGATAAAGTCCACATTTGTAACACCCCGGATTTGGTCACCCAGGCCGGGACGCTACCGCCACACCCTTCCAAACAAGACCCGATCAAATCGAGTTTATTTAAAAGGATGCTAAGGCTTAAGTTGCATCATTAGCTTAAAATATTTAAAAACCATTCAAATAAGCCCGAAATTTAATCAGAATATAACACACATAATAATAATAAGCAGTGCGGAAGCAAAAATAAACAGGGCCAAAACATGCGGCCAAAACCAGAGTCTAAGTCCAATGCATAAATTAAAAATAAATAAAATGCGACAAGTCTTCTTTTAAAAATGGAAATCCCATCCCTCCATGCGATGCTTACTCTGCGAAATCTGAAAGGAAAATAAAACAACAATTTATCAGTACAAAGGTACTGCGTAAGTTAATATATAGCACAACGAATTTTAAAAGTTTTTAGGAGAATATACAAAATAATATATTTATTTAAAAGACGAGTAAATAAATTAATTTAAAATCTCTTACACATATTCCACGAACATTTTACTAATGTTAGTTATGATCGAGGACACCCCATTAGCATATCCTAGGGACGAACCCACAGGACCAACCTTTGGGACTTTATACCCACAAGGACTCAAACATATCCTAGGGACGAACCCTTGGGATCAACCTCTGGGACTCGTACCCACGAGGTAAGTGCATGCAGCGGACCCTATACAGACACACTCCGGAGCCCTAGATAACCCATACGGATACATCTAGGAGTATAGACTCATACATCACAATAAATAAATGCCGTTTTGGCTACAAGAGGGGGCGGCATAATTTTCACCACATTGGGCATCCCACTCGATCAAAACTTACAAAGTTTTAAAACCACATTTTATCATTTCATAATATCTCCACATTTCCAGAATCCATATTCTTCAAAAATGAGTAACACTCGACTCATAGTTCATCGAATATACCAAATAGCCTTTACCGATTAAAAGTAACACTGTGGCAATTTTCAAAATTGCATTTAAAAATGCAACAAATTATTTTTAAAAATTCTGGAAAAATTACAGTAGCTAGAAAACATCCAAATAAGCATTTTTCATAGAAATAGCCATCTCAAAATTCGGACTCTAAACTGGTCATTTTAATCGATTACAGAAAGCCATTGATTTACAATTTCTCTTGCTTCAGTAAATTCGACCATAGTGAGTTCAAAAATTCATAACAATTTCATACGTACTCCAAAAATCATGAAATTTTACAGGTATATTCTAGACACATATTAGAACAAGTTTTATGAAGACATCAAGCACTAAAAACGATCATAGGCAAGAGTGAATCGAACAACAAAACTGACTACATACATACATTAAATCTGTCAACTTATATGCAGAAAATACCAGATCGAATTTGGATGAACAAAACATGTCCAAAAATTATAAAAATTTACAGAGAGCATCTTTAGGACATTAGGAACAAGTTTCATTTTGGAAGGTTCTCCTAAAAATGTACGGATCATGGTCGAATTCACAGAACAATAAAATTGGTCATAGGAAACCCTATTTGACAGATTTTGTCAAATGAAAAGATAAACCTATATCTCGAGTTATACTCAACCAAAACTCCTAAAAATCGACGTGCACAATACTAACTTACTTGAGATGAGTTTAGAACCGAATATCCCCTTGGTGGAATCCTGGAAATCGTCCAACTCGACCCCAACAATCAACACTTCTACCGAATGCACCTATTATGGAGTTGTCGGAGGAAATTCTCAATTCTAGGACAAGGGATTCGAATCTAAGACCAAGGAAAAGAAGTAGAACTCTTACCTACACGTAGGAGAAAGGTTTGGACCACTTGAACACGTCCACACTCCCTGGAAGGATGATGAACAACTCACAAAACTCTCACTACTCTCTCTTGAACTCAAATTTCGGATGGGATGCAAATGAGTGCAATGGAGGCTGAGTAGGGGCTATTTATAGAGGGGTAATTGCTCCAAAAGCTGCCATGGGGTAGTGGGAATGTGAGGGAACAATTTCTAACCCATAACCCCCGAATTAACACCCCCAAACCTCATCCATTTCCCCCACTCCTCTCATAGCTCCATAGGATCCTCCAAGGTGTGTTGTGTGAGCTTAAAGACTAAGTTTGTCGGGTGTTAATGCTTCTCAACCCAATCATAACCCCCCCACAACGTCCACAAGGTCTGATGATTGAATTCAAACCGATTGGAGACGTGCAAAACGAAAATCAATGCAAGAATCCACTTCTAACGCCTGCATAGCAGGTCTGCTGCTGGTGGTGCGCTGGTGGCGCGCCCCGCGCGGCCACCAGGCAGCGTTTTTTTTTTTTCATTTAATATTATGATTTTTAATCTCTTAAAAATCATAATATGAATTATCTGAGATTTTTGGGATAATTCGATACCTCTATCCCGAGTCGCGATTATCCGAAATATTTAATTCCGTTCTCTCGGAATTAATTCGATTTCGATAAATAAATCCAAATTTCTTAACTTTCGGATTTTAAAACCTGATGTCGATTTCTCGGGTATTACAGTCTACCCTCCTTAGAAATCAACTTCGTCCTCGAAGTTGGGTCGCACTCGGACTGATAGTAATGCATGTAATGATTCGCACACATAAAATATTTGAGGTTCGGAAAATTAAATTCTTACCTCGGCGTGCGACGACTCTCTGCGGGGTATCACATCCTCCCCCCCTTAGAACTACAGTTATGTCCCCATAACTGCTCACGAGTCGTGTTGAAAAAGGTTGGGATACTTCTGCTTCATATCCGATTCCAACTCCCACGTCGCTTCTTCGGTACCATGATTAGACCATAGTACCTTTACCATTCTCACGGTCTTGTTTCTTGTGACTCTTTCTTTGACGTCCAGTATCTCGATCGGATACTCCTCATACGTCAGGTCATCATCCAGCTCAATCACATCAGTTTGCAAGACGTGAGTTGGATTGTGCACATATTTCTTCAGCTGAGAAACATGAAACACGTTGTGCACCCGTGATAATTCCGGTGGAAGAGCCAATCGGTAGGCCAAGGTACCTACACGGTCTAAAATCTCGTATGGACCAATGTAACGAGGACTCAGCTTCCCTCGTTTGCCAAATCGCATCACCCCCTTCATGGGTGACACCTTTAGCATAACCTTGTCCCCCACTTGGAATCCCAACTCTTGTCGCCTCGTATCGGCATAGCTCTTTTGGCGATCTTGTGCGGCCTTCATATTTTGTTGGACAATCTGGATCTGTTTACTCATATCTTCAATGAGCTGAGGTCCAACAACTACAGAATTTTCATCCTTTGTCCAGCATAGAGGACTGCGACACTTGCGTCCATAGAGAGCTTCGAACGGTGCCATGCCAATGCTAGCATGGTAACTGTTGTTATACGAGAATTCAATTAGCGGTAAGTGGTTCTCCCAACTTCCCTTGAATTCAAGTACACACGCTCTAAGCATATCTTCAAGTGTTTGTATCGTCCGCTCAGTTTGACCGTCGGTCATAGGATGAAAGGCTGTGCTCATCTTGATCTGGGTTCCCAAGGCTTCTTGTAATTTTGTCCAAAAATTTGAGACAAATCTACTGTCTCGGTCCGAAATAATATCATGTGGCACTCCGTGCCTTCGAACCACATTATCGATATATGCATTGGCTAGTTGATCCATCGACCAATTGTCTTTCATTGGTATAAAGACGACAGTCTTTGTTAACCGATCAACTATTACCCAAATTTTGTTCATCCCTCGAGGAGATCTTGGTAAGCCCGAGACAAAGTCCATGGAAATACTATCCCATTTCCAACTTGGGATCTCCAACGGTTTCACCAATCCCAATGGCTTTTGCCGCTCTGCCTTTACCTTTTGGCAAGTTATGCATTTAGCCACAAAATCTGCAACATCTTTCTTCATTCTCGGCCACCAATAGATTTTCTTCAAATCTTTGTACAGCTTATCACCACCAGGGTGTACTGAATAAGGCGTACTGTGGCCTTCTTCCATCAATTTTTGCTTCAATTTCTCACACTTGTGAGGAACGCACCACCTCCCTTTAAAGCGAATACTCCCGTCATCGTGGACTGTGAATCCTACCGCTTTTCCCTCGTCCATCTTCTCCTTGATCCTTTTGAGATTCTCATCATCCGGCTGAGCTGCCAGAATCTCGTCAAATACGGTAGATTCAATCGTCACGGCATTCACCCTTTCTACCACAGTCCCATAATGGACTAGTTCAGTTTCCAACCTTGCTAAGTCCATATATAGTCCTGACGGTAAAATAAGAGTGTTTGTCGTGTGCTTCGCCTTTCGACTTAATGCGTCTGCCACGACATTTGCTTTTCCTTCGTGATAGGCTATCTCCAGGTCGTAGTCCTTGATTAACTCAAGCCATCTCCGCTGCCTCATATTTAACTCCTTTTGAGTAAATATGTACTTGAGGCTCTTGTGGTCCGTGAACATCCGACATGTTCGTCCGTATAAGTAGTGTCGCCAAATCTTGAGAGCGAACACCAATGCGGCTAATTCTAGATCGTGCGTCGGATAATTCTCCTCATGCGGCTTGAGCTGTCGCAATGCGTAGGAAATAACCCTCTGGTTTTGCATAAGTACACACCCGAGTCCTTCTTTTGAAGCGTCACTGTACACTTCAAAATCTTCCGTTTCTGATGGAAGTATCAGGACTGGCGCTGTTGTAAGTCATTTCTTGAGTTCATGGAAAGACTTTTTGCACTCTGTAGTCCATTCGAACTTTAACCCCTTCTTCAGCAGTTGGGTCATTGGCCTTGCAATCTTGGAGAAATCTTTCACGAATCTTCTGTAGTATCCGGCTAGTCCAAGAAAGCTTCTTACTTCTGTCTGACTCGTCGGTGCCGGCCAATCAATCACTGCCGATATTTTTGCCGAGTTAACCGACACTCCCTTAGCCGATACTATGTGCCCCAAGAATGCGACTTCCTTCATCCAAAACTCGCATTTCGACAGTTTTGCGTACAGCTGATTTCTCCTCAGAGTTCCGAGCACTTGATGCAAGTGTTTCGTATGCTCCTCATCGTCCCTTGAGTAAACTAGAATGTCATCGATGAATACGACGACACAAGAATCTAGCAACTCTCGGAAAACACTATTCATGAGGTTCATGAATACTGCGGGAGCGTTTGTGAGACCAAAGGACATTACGGTGAATTCGTAGTGCCCATATCTCGTACGAAACGCTGTCTTTGGTATATCCTTCTCGGCTATACGCAGTTGGTGGTATCCCGATCTCAGGTCGATCTTGGAAAATACCGAAGCTCCTCTCAGTTGATCGAAAAGGTCTTCGATCCTGGGTAGCGGGTACTTGTTCTTAATCGTGACTTGATTAAGACCTCTGTAGTCTATGCATAACCGAAGCCCACCGTCCTTCTTCTTAACGAATAGGACTGGCGCTCCCCAAGGTGACGTACTCGGTCGAATATAACCTTTTGATAACAACTCTTCTAGTTGTTCCTTCAGCTCTTTCATTTCTGCTGGTGCCATGCGATATGGTGCCTTGGATACCGGTTCGGTTCCAGGTACCAGATCAATCGTGAACTCAATCTCTCGCTCAGGTGGCATCTCTGGAATATCTTCTGGGAAAATGTCAGGATATTCATTTATGACTGGGATCTCGTCGATCTTGTTTCCCTCATCGTTGAGGTTATGCACATAGCATGCATATAAGTGATAGCCTTTCCGTATGAGATTGTAGAACCTCAAGGCATTCACTACCTTAGCGTTTTTCTTTCGAGGCTGCATGTAATACACAACCTTCCTCCCTCGACTCTTGGCTAAGGAAATCTTCTGCTTCTGGCACTCAATAACAGCTTTGTATTGAGTCAGAAAATCCATGCCTAAGATGACGTCGAAGTCCCCAAGATCACACTCAATTAAATTCGCGAAGAATTCTAGATTCTTGATTACTATCGGGGTTCCATCGTATCGTTTCAAACACGATATCACCTTGCCCGATGGTAATTGAATTCCTAAGTTAATGTTCGTAGGCGCTGGTAGATCTAAGGCAGATATAATCCTTGTAGATATTAAAGAACAGCTTGCGCCTGAATCGAATAAAACTTTAACGGGTACGCTTAAAGCAGTAAACGTACCAGTGATCACTTCTCCCTGAGCGGCCAAATCCGCTTGGTTGATCACGTTCAAGCGTCCCACGGCCCCGCCTTGATTTCCCTGCTGGTTGCGATTCTGGGGTGGCCCTTGAGCTTGTTGGAACCTTTGTCCTTGATTGTTATGCTGATTCGGCCCAGTTAGGTGATTCCCAGTTGGACGAATCACTAAGTCCAGCCTCTTCTCGATTGTCTCCTCTCGAATTCTACAATCCCTTCTCAGGTGGCCTTCTCTGCCACACCTATAACAAGACCCAGCTTTCGGGCATTCGCGCACCAGATGCGGAATGTTGCATTGCGGGCATCGGGGTATGAAAGCACCCTGATTCCCAGGCCTCCGATTTCCATTCCCTCCTTGGTTGAACCCTTTGTTCTCAAATCTTCTCTGTCCTTCATTCTTTGCCAGGTCGTTCCCTTTCCTAAAGTTGTTACCATTGTTGTTGCTCCGGTTCCTCTTATCAAATTGATTCGAGCCCTTGCTCGACTCCCCATGGTCCTTGCGCTTTAGCTGTTGTACCCGTGCGATTGCCACTGCACGATCGTAAACAGCCTGCAGAGTTGTGTGCTGTCCGCCAACTAGAATCTCTCTGATGCTGAGGTTTAGCCCCATCTCAAATTTCTGGGCTTTGTCAGCATCAGTCGGTACCAGCCTTGGAGCGAAACGGACGAGTTCCTTGAATCTCGCGTAGTACTCTTGTACTGTCTGAGTACCCTGACGAAGGTTGATAAACTCTTCGTACTTAGCCGTCTTCGTGCTAAGAGGGTAAAATCTCTCTCTCATCATCTCCTTGAATTCTTCCCAAAAATAAACTTGCTCACCATCAGCTAGCCCTCCTTGGTGGTTAAGAAATTCATTATTTATAGAGAAAACAAATACTTGGCGGCTCACAAGCAACATATAGAAAAAGGTTGCCCATCACTCACTCGCTTTTTTTTGAAGGCTCTTTCTATTCTCTTTCGAGTATGGTTCCTCCATAAAAACACGGAACGCCCAGTTTCCCAGAGCAGCTCTCTCCCCAGCCCACAGCAACGTGTGGAATCTGGATCCTTTCATCGAGCACCATTCCTTTGAGATAGAAAGGTGTTCTGACTCTATTGGATCAAGTCAACACCTACGCCTTCGACTAGTTGACTACCGACTATAGAGAGAAAAGACTAAAATAGAGATTGGACTCTCAACCTGTGATTAGCCCCTACTAGACCCTGAAATCCCCGTCCACTCTTTGACTACTCCTTACCCGCATTATTAGATAGAAAAGGGCGAAGTCGCTTCAGCGAGTCTAAAGGCCAAAGAGTGAGATTTGAACGCTACTACGCATTCTTACTAAAAAGAGGTTAGCGTAAGGTAGGTTTGGGTATAGCAGGACTTGAACCTGCGACCATTAGGTTAAAAGCCCAATGCTCTGCCAACTGAGCTATACACCCCAAAAAAGATGTCGTAATAAAAGAAAGAAGGATTGATGCGGAAAAGAAAAGAGGACAGCCCCTCTTCTTCTCATTATATTAAAAGGGCGCGGCTCTGTATGAGGCTCGTACTGCAGAGCAAACGAAGAAAACTATAGGGCACGCATTAGCGCAGCCGTTTTCTTGCAGGAGTGCTAACGCGCCCATGCAATCAAACAATCGGAAAGCCGTCAATCGAGATGAGAAAGATGCGCTCGACGCACCCAACCCATACGACGGGGCGTCGGGCTCTAAAGCCGACCAACCTCAACAAGCACCTTTCTTAGGTTGGTTTCTTGTTTCCACTCATTGAAGGTTCTATCTAAAAAAGAAGGTCAACGGGGGAGACTAAAGTCGCTCTCACTGACACCATCTACGAGAAAGTGAGGTCGTCTTTCTTTCCAGCCACCATACGGTTCGCCTTAAAGCTTTAAAGCCCTATATAGAGAAATTAAGAAAGTGTTCACAACACATACCGAAAGGATACGAATTAAGCCGACCATTAATGACTAGTTCGAACACTTTTTTTAAATATCCGGAACCCATTCCAACATAAGGATTTTTATCCGCTTTTCGGCGTTCGCCCTTGAATCCAAACTATTTTGAACCCGTTGAAGAAGGTCTCTTCACGAACTGTACAATCGATGCCACAAAGAAAGCCAACTCTATTATCAAAGAAATAAGGAAACGGGCGACAATTTGGCACCAGATATCCGGAGGTGTGGAAAGAGCAGCTGTGAGAAGCGGAAAAACCATCAAAGAACGACGATTGTTCGTGGAAGTTTCTACAGAAAGACCCCCCATTTCTATATATACTAGCAAACGGATCACAATTACAGGTACCAGGGAGCATACCGATGGAATGAACGAAATACGAACAGTTAACATAATATGGTCATAGATCTTAGGTTGTAACTTGATCATGAGCGAATTTGTTGATGTTTCACCCATGAAGTATGGAAAGTGCCAAACATTGGGAACTACCCGGGGAAGAGTTAGGAACAGGAACAAGGAGAAGCGAGAACCACTTAAATGGAGGAATCGATTGTATTTCCTCCCTTGTTCCCCATAGCAACTGGGGATCAAAAAGCACAAAATTTGATGATTTATTAAGGGAAAAACGAAGTAAGAGCATGCTATTGAAGACGTTGCAACATATGTCGGGAAGGCCTCCGTTGATTGTGTACGAACAAAATACGAGTCCAAAGGCAGGGTAAGAAAGGGTTTAGCTAATGGAGATATTAACTCTTCCGGGAACCAGTAACGCGTAAACCATGTCAAACAAAGACCAATCAATATCCGAACGGAACGGATTCTCACTTCTCCTAGAATAGTTTCCGGTGCGAAATGAAATGAATAGGATATATATTCCGTAATTCAAAGGAAAAATATCACTACGCTTTCTTTTTCATTACTAAGCCTATGATAGTTAATAAATTCGAAAGCGGAGAAAGAGAAGCTGCAGAAGATTGATGAGGAAGTCATCGTTCTAAAAGCAGATCATAGTTCTGGACTACTCTTAGCACACGCTGATACGGCACGCTTGCCCGCGTTCCATGCTCCTGAATCTGAGTGACGTATGATCTATACGTACGTAGATTCAAAAGCTCTCCTTGCGGAGAATGGAGGAAGCCGCGTAGATCCCTATATCTATAGGAAATGGACTGTGGATCAAATCCATCATCTACCAAGGCAGCTTCCACATATCGTTCAACTATGACTTGAGCGTCGATAATTTCTACCATATGTCGCAGGTCGTTACTCCTACCTCAATTGAGGAGCGAGTACCTTTCATAAAGGATGCTTCTTCTCATTTCATCCGAGAGCAGAGGTTGGGGCAATTCCGGTATAACGGGTTGAGGCACCGGCGCCTCGGGTTGAGGCTGTACTTCGATGGGAGTAAGGGGAGGGGAGAAGGCATTTCTGCCATTACAAGTGGCCATAAAAGGAGTCAAATCGACAAGGCAAGTTATAGAAAGAAAGATAAGGAAGAAAGAAAGATAATAGAAAGGAGATTTGTAGTAGCAGGACCAAAAGTATCTATTTCTGAATAAATCAATAGATAAGGAAAAAAGTACTAAAAGAAGGATATACCGCAGATCGGGATGTAAGTCTGCGATTACTTCTTTCGTTCTTTCAGCGAAGAGCAATAGAAAAGCCGAACAATGAAAAGACAGAAAATGTACGACTTGAGCTAACATGAGAAATGGATACATAGAAAATTTTTCGCCACATCGGGGCCCCTAGGTATCGAACCCAAATCTTCCTTTTAAGACCCCCCGGAGCAAACTTTCTCTTATCTTTTCTACGAGAATTTCTATCGTTTTCCTCCTTCTTCCTGTAACGATGTAGTAGCAGTCTTTCGATATGTGGTTTGGAGTTATTTGTCAACGACCGGGCATATATAACAAAAAGTCTCTTCTTGCTACTTTCCCGGCTTCTATCTCTTATTTTGTGCGGAGTCTCCTTTCTATCTATTAATAAAGCTAGACCTAAGAGTTCCTACCAAAGCAAGGACACAAAGCAAGGGCAGCGTCTTGAGCAGTTGAACCATCCCTCGAGTTAGGTAATTTCTGGCTCGTTTAAAGGACCTAAAGAGTTCTTCTTTCTTAAAAGAGCTTTCTATACTTTATTATGATTGATCTTCTCCTTGCTTAGCTTTTCAATTGACTGAATCAACTATTATCGTATATAAAACTTTCTTTCTTTTTCTTATTCTTGACTTAAGAGCCTGCTTTCATTGATATGAGTCCGCCGCTTCCTTCTACAAACTGAAGAAAGACTTGTCGGAAATCGCTGGTTGGGTTGGTCCTATGATCCCAAAAAAGACGTTCATCGGGAATAATTGTACGTAACATTCTTGAACCGCTTATTTACGATATTTCATTTCTAGTTGGATGAAAGTTATTGTCATGTTGATGCTATTGCTATATTCAAGAATAGAATCTTTTAAAGTTGCTTTAGTCCCATTCTTTAGAATTGTCTTTCAAGTCTGAATTGTGTACTCAAGAGGAAGCGTCACAGCCACCCCTTTATTAATAGATAGAGCGATCTGCAGTAATAGTTTTCCGAGGGCTATTAATAATACATACGCCTTCTATTAGTCTATTAACCCTCAGCATCTAATGATAAGAACTTTCGTGATTGAAGACATAGACAAAGATAGATTTATAGATGGGAAATATGCAATTAATTGCTTTAATGATGACCTTGATTCGCCCTGAGAGCTGACTTCAAGGACCTTTATTCTAGGTGAACTGCTAATGCGGCTGTGGTTTTTATTCCTCCTCCCTTCTAATAACTTTAAAGGAGAATAAGAGCTTGCATAAGCTCTCTGGAAATATAAAAATAAGGCTTTCTTCCCCGATATGCCCTTTCTGGAGGACTGCTATAATAGAATAGGCTTTCTTCGCCCGTGCTTTCTTTCCCTCTTTGCTATCTGCTCTGCTCACTCTTTGTTGACGGCTACTCTTGACTTGACTCTTGACTCCTACTCCTTCCTTGAGGAAGGGGATTACTAAGCCGAATCCGAATCTAATAAGGGAAAGGTAGATTGTGGCTAACACTATTCCGAACCGGTGCCCTTTGTCAAACTATCCATCGCTGTAGGATTCCTATTCAAGATCAAGAATCACACGTAGAAATATGAAGATTTTACTTTTAGGGAGGTATGGGTGGGGAACTTATTGTAGGTAGTATAATGAAACAAAATAGAAATATTCTAATGAAAAATTCTGTAGTTGGAAATTCTAGAAAATCCTTTAGTTTAGTAAATAAAAGATATTTTTCTATGGAAGCAAACGAGCAGTTTAAAAAAAAGTTCATGGAATGTGTCCTTGTAGAATACGATACCCAGTTAGATTATTATCAACAACATTTACCTTCGCCTCAACCTACAGGAAATTTATTAGTGACCAAATAGTTCACAATAGAAGCATACCAAGGAGAAGTGGTAGAGATGGAAAGAGTTCTAAGTGGTGCCCGTTCAAGGTATGATGGAGTCAAGAGAGATCTTCCTTAGCGCGTAGCATATATGATAAATAGTGAAATTCATAAGATTATGAACAGATAAATAGTCAAAGTATGCATAGGAATGGTAAAAGAAAAGAGAAATATGAAGAATAAGTATTCAACTTGAAGTTGACTTAATAGATTTTCCTGCTAATTGCGTAGCCGTTTGGAAAGGTTCTAAAGAAGCCCCAAGTCAAGGTCTTTAAAGAAAGAGAGAAAATGACTTCCTAAAAGGAGTCAAAGCTTTAAAGCAACGAATAAAATTAAAGAAATCCATCTTTAGGAGATGCTTTTCTTCTCATGTATATATAAATGATAAAGAAGGATCGTTTCTGTTTTCTAGTTATGATTGGTCTTTTGTCTTCTTTTCCTTCCTGCTAGCTGATTTGTTTGTTTATATATAGGGCAAATGCAAATGAAATATTTCAGTGGAAAGAAGCTCCTTATCGGATTTAAGAACAATAGATGACATTAAGGCGCTATATTCATTTCATTTCTTTCTCTCGCTTTGTTTAAGGTAATTTCTTGCTCGAGCAAAGCCACTTATTAGAGTCAATAATAATAAGAAAGTAAGGTTAGAGCTATTTATTAGGATGCTTTATTATAGGTTGACGCCATTCTCAACAAATAAGGGTTGGAGCTTCAAGGAATTTCAGATAAGTCTTTGGTTTGACGAGGGAATGGCAGTTGTTAGAGCGGTAAAGACAAGGGACGTGGGATAATGGTAGGAATCGCTCCTAGGAAAGAAGCAGTCGGGGCACCGGGAGATAGGGATTTAGTTATCTACCAACCAACCGGCCGAATAAATTCCAAGAAAGCCATTCTCTTTCTATTATCCCCTCGAGTAAACAATTTATATGCCTTTTCTCGCGGATGAGTCTCTGGAGCCCCCTTAAATGTGCTCTTTATCAGTATTCCATCGCCGCTATCTACTACTTAATTGGTTAATTGGGGTGGGAGAGCTCCAATTAAAGCGCCGGGTACTTTGGAAAAAGATATAATAACGCTTTCCAAGCGGACTGAAGAAGACCCGCCTATTATATTGGTTGAGTAGGAGACACTTTCACTAAGTAAGGCGGCTAGCTAATCCACGGAAAGTAGGGAGGGAGTAGGGGCGTAGCGATCATCAATCTGTACCAGAACCAAAACAAGGTCTTTCTGTGAAAGCTTGCCTAACCTAGGTTGAAAGGGGCGCGCTATAGAGTAAGGTTGCTGGGCAGGCAGAAGCTGCGCGAGGTAGCGAATGCTTAGCTTGAGCCTGAAGTTTGAGTAGTGTGGGAAGCTCCTTTCCGTATTCCGTCTTCCTGCCGGCTAGCAAGACTTCAAAATAGGTATAAGCTTCTTTTTGGCATCTTGTTGCTTCGGAAGGGGAGTCAAAATCTCGTCCTTTCCCTCTCCCTTAACTAATTAATAGGTAGGAGTACATTATGGCAGGAAGAAAGAATTAACAACAGAGTACACTAAGCAATTCATTAACAAAGACCGCTAGGAGGTATACCTATACTGACGGATACATAAAGGATATTCTTATTTTATCTTACCCTCCGGTGAATGAACTCAAGCTTAAGTGTTACCGGTCTATGAACTGATACAGATTCATTGAAATAGCATATATAGAATGAAGGACTGATACCGAAGGAACTCGAACAAGAACAAGCAATTGAAAAGAAATAGCAACTATTTAATTAACTACAGAGTACAGACAGATTGAACTGAACATTTCATTTATTTTATTCTATTCTATCTTTAGTTACAGTCCGCTCTAGAAAGTCACTGATAGCTTCTTCTCGCGAAGAGACAGAGTACACTGATATCGATGAGAGGTATAGAATTACAGACAGAGTGAGATGTAGAACCTTTACTAGATTGAAAGAATCAATGGCAATAGAATTCCTGCTCAGGTTAAATGTAACTCTAAGGCACTTGTTGATGCGCTACTACTATCAGTTCGACTTTAGCAGTTAGGATTTATTTGACTTAGCAGCCTTAGCTTTAGACTAGCCCTTCTGGAAAGAGATTCAATAGCCCTATATAATAAGTAAGAAGTTTCAAAGAGCTAGCATTTCTTCCCACCCGGAGTGATGGTTAGGCCACGGCCAAGAGAACCCTTCTGATACCGTAAGATGCGTTTTACAGCCTGGAGATGTACGATGGTGAAAGCGTGCATGAACTGACAAACTTGATTGAAAGCATAGCTGATGTCAGGTCTGGTGAGAGTGAGGTACTGAAGGGCGCCAACAATGCTACGAGATTCTGTTGCATCAGAGAGAGGAGCACCATCGTATGCAGAGAGCTTTGAGCCAGACGCAAGGGGTGTGGGCCCTATCTATCCCTTAAATAAAGCTTGGAGCCTTCTTTCTAAATGAGGGTGCAAGTAAGCAAGGTGTATTTAGTCTGAGTCAAGACTAGAGAAGTCGATGCCTTTTATCTTAGAGTAAGCAAGGGCTTCGATTCCCAAGAAAGAAATTCTGATCACCAAGATCTTAGTGATTCAAAGCAAAGTGCGTACCCAGTCGCTGAATGAAAGAAAGGAAAGGAGACGAGAGGAGCATTGAGATATCCCATATCCCGTATGCTTGGCATTCCTTTTCTTTTTGGAGTCGAATGCGCTCTTTGTTTCAAAAGCTGGTATTGGCACCCGTAAAGCCTTCCTTTATTATATAGGGGAGAACCACTAATCCCGGAAGACGTAGAGTCTATATCTAAGTCTAAGCTAGTAGTTAGTTGCTCCTATGCTTTTCGCACTCATATCTCCCTTGTCCGTGATAAAGTTCCTCTTTCTGGGATCATCAAATGTCGTATAGCAATGTTCGAAATCGCTTCTGTGTGGTTCATTCTAAGTAGCTAACGGAAAAGGCATAATAAGCAAGTCAGCTGCTTCGGTACGCAAGCCTGCCAGCAAGCATTCTCGATTGAAGCATGAAAGAGAATTGATTAAACCAAATTTCTTTAAAATTTATTTGTTTATTATATAGGGCCTCTCCTCTCCCCCCTCATAAGAAAGCGAGTGTATTACATAACCTCTTCCACGAACGAGAATCTTTGATTACCTTCTTTCGATAATGCGAGTCACTTCATCATTCCTCTATTTGATGTCGATTCATCCACACTTCCATTCCTTGTAGAGGAAGGCTAACTGCTTGCAGGCTGGGAGCTGTATGAGCGGTAACGTCCACGTACGGCTCCGTGAGAAGGGCGGTGGAAGTTTTAACAACCTTGTTGTACCTCACTCTCGTCTTCAATGGGGTCTGCTCTTTTTTTTTTGGGAGAGTATGCCAATATGATCTTAATGAGGTGCGGGGCTTTGCATCTGACATTCGCTGGGCTTCCCCTTTCGCTTTAACACATCCCCTATATGCTGCGTCCCGGCGTTTTTGTGCAATAAACCCCTCCGGCCGAAGACTAGTGGTAGGTGGTCCCGCGGAGCTTTCGGAAAAGGGTAGCCTAGTGTGTAAGCACAGCAATGAACCGCGGCGAACCCTCAGACGACCTATCTAAGATTAGGGGGGAGATCCTCAGTAGTGGTGAACCTTGAACTCTTCCCCTTTACTTTTTCTCTTTATTATATGCTGATACATGTACCGAATGCTCATACGGGAAAGTTTACAGTGTGTTATGAAAGGTCTGGTTGCTCCGAGAAATCTTTTCTTTCTCGTCCACTCAGGGGGGTGCGGACACACCTGCGCGGATTACAGGTGACAGTTACAAGAATGGCGGGGAAGTTAACAGTACCCGACGACATTCAGGGATGGATGTAGACCCATCGGACAGGGAGAATCATTCCGGTCCTGGGAGTTGGCGACCATTCTCAAGAACCAAAAAGCCCTATATAGAAAGCGCGTTATTGAGAAGGGGGAAACCTGGTGAGTCACTGAAACGACGGATAAAAACCTTGATCTATCAATAGAGGGAGCAAAAAACGGGCTTTGCATACCTTTACTTTACAATATGAAGAAAGAAATAAGGATCGAAGTTTAGACCGCTCACAGGAGTTCTACCTATAGAAAATAGCACCAAGCCCCTTCTTCTTAATGCTCTTTACTCTAACTTAATGCTCTCTCTTTCTTCCTTTATGGTGAAAGCAGACAATCCGGCTTAGTCTTTCTTAAGCTGTATGGAGGGAATTTTCTTAATCAATCAAATCAATATGATTAATAACAATAACTGGCAACGTCTTTTTCCCTTTGATGAGAATAGTCTTAACTCAAATTCCAGTGGTACAGCCTCTTTTAGAACGGAGAGCCAATCTACTACTACTATTAGCGATTATAGTTTTCCAGCCTCCGATTGTAGTAAGGGTATTTTTGAAGACCACCCTGGTCTTAACCCTTCCAGTGAACGTATAGTAGAACTGCAATCGGATATAAGGGAGAAAGTCTCGGAGCTTGTTCCGGATCCCCAAAAGGCTCTGGAACTGAGCGAGCACATCCATGGAGACGGGGACTCCGTCTCTTTTATGGAAGATGTTTTAAAGGATTTGACCACAAAGGGAATAGAAAGTGAACATTTTCAGGAAGCCCTAAAACATAAAGGGATAGCGCTGAGCCCGCTTGATCAATTTGAGATTATTCCATGGATTCCTATTCAAGTAGGAGACTTGTATTTCTCATTCACAAATCCATCTTTCTTTATGCTACTCACTCTCAGTTTGATCCTACTTTCTTTTCATTTTGTTACTAAAAAGGGAGGAGGAAAGTCAGTAGCAAATGCTTGGCAATCCTTGGTAGAGCTTATTTATGATTTCGTGCCGAACCTGGTAAAGGAACAAATAGGTGGTCTTTCCGGAACTGTTCAACAAAAGTTTTTCCCTTGCATCTCGGTTACTTTTACTTTTTCGTTATTTCGTAATCTCCAGGGTATGATACCTTATAGCTTCACAGTTACAAGTCATTTTCTCATTACTTTGGGTCTCTCATTTTCTCTTTTTATTGGCATTACTATAGTGGGATTTCAAAAAAATGGGCTTCATTTTTTAAGCTTCTCATTACCCGCAGGAGTCCCACTGCCGTTAGCACCTTTTTTAGTACTCCTTGAGCTAATCCCTCATTGTTTTCGCGCATTAAGCTTAGGAATACGTTTATTTGCTAATATGATGGCCGGTCATAGTTCAGTAAAGATTTTAAGTGGGTCCGCTTGGACTATGCTATGTATGAATGATCTTTTCTATTTCATAGGGGATCCTGGTCCTTTATTTATAGTTCTTGCATTAACCGGTCTGGAATTAGGTGTAGCTATATCACAAGCTCATGTTTCTACGATCTCAATCTGTATTTACTTGAATGATGCTATAAATCTCCATCAAAGTGCTTATTTATTTATAATTGAACAAAAGCGAGGTATTATATTATATAGGGGGCTTTAGTGTTGACCAAACGTCTCTGCGAGTAAAGAGAGGTGAGGCGTGATGTAATTGCCGTTGAAAGTAGAAGATTCATGGAATTCAAACCCAAACGAAAAGGAGGAGTAGGAGGAGTCAGTTTTCTTTGAAGATCGAGGTTTAGCGGACAATTATGCCATTCTACAGAAGTATTCTACAGAAGAAAAGAGCTTTATTTAGAGAGAACAAGGAACGAGTAAGTGGAGAAGAAAGATCTACAGAGATTCTTATCTCATTCCATTCCAGTGGCTCAACCAGTAACCAATGGCGAAAACTCAAAAATCCATGGTTTCCCGGTAGAACCCTATTTCGCCCAAGTTGTTTCGGAACCGGAAAAAAGAAGCGGTTTTTCGCACAGCTTGCTCATAGTGCAGGTCCCACTTGTATATATTATTTGGCCGAAGACGCATCAGACAGATTTACGTTCTTACCTTCTTGGGACTCCATGGACCAAGATCTTCTTTTATTATATGGTCAATACCGATCCACTTTAGCAGATCATATGGATGTAGAAAAAGCTGAAGATTTGGATGAATTGGAAACATCTCTTTTCCATTTCTATTTACCCAGTTCATATCTTTCTTTCGTGTGTTCCCGCGAGGAATTCGATCTCTTCAATCGCTCCATACCACAAAATGCATATAGCAGAGTCAAATAGGTCGAGTCTGAGGTCGGATTTTACGTAGTTAGCTCAGCAGCTTATCTTACCCATCTCTTAGCTCGACTGAAAGTATCAACATATGCTAATTGGGTCCAATCAAAAAGTACACAAGAGCAATGAGCGCCGAAATAGAGAAGGTGTGCAGACCTGGCCGGATAGCCCGAGTAACAATCATTTTCCAAGAAAGAACAAATAATCCCATACTTTTCCTTGGTCAACAACCAAGCCCCTTCTTCTTAATGCTCTTTACTCTAACTTAATGCTCTCCCTTCATTTATCTCTCCTTCCCTATTTCTTTGGTATTGCTACCGCACCAGGAGCTGAAAGCGGTTCAAGATGAGATGTTTTGGCTCACCCAGGCGCTATTCAATTGCCCTTCCACACCTGGGCAGACCATCACATCTTCTACAACTCCTAAAAGTCATAGTTCGACTTTCTTCTTTTTATATAGGGCGAGCTTGGGCATTAACTAGACCTGTTCTCATAGCTATCTATTGGTGCTCTCGGCATAGGAAGTATCGCCCTCAATTACCCGCAAGCGCCCTTGCTAAGCATCCATTTCAAGCCTTGTTCCGTTCCAGCTGATCCAGTCGATTCATCTGTTTCAAGCCCCCTTTACTTTATATACTAAATGCCTAAAAGTAAACGAGAAGTTCTCAACTATGAAACTAGTCTGAGGTTTGTTATTTTGGTTCTATCTTCTTAGTCAAGCGCGCTAACTGCAATCAAAAAAGAGAGCTGAGACTTCTTTATCCTATGTTGGTGATTGAGCTGCAACAATTGTTTCCGCGGGAGCTGCTGTCGGGATTTGAGGGGAAATAGGCGCTATGGAATAGCCCTCCTTTTGCTTTCTCCAATGTCTTTACTGAGCTAGGGTGGGATAAATTCCGTGATTAATGAAATTTGTCAAATATATGATGTCGATAGTTCGTTTTTGAACGAACAGATCTTGGGCTAGCATCTATGCTTTCGGTCTTGATCTCATCCACATTCTCAATTGAATCAAATCCATTTAGTGATCAGTCGACCCCCTCTTTAGCCCTATCTAATAAAGGGGCGCAATCAAACAAGCGTAGCAAAGGAATTCAGTGATAAACTCTACTATGGTTAGTGAGTTCCGGGAGGTAGTCGGGTTGGTATAGTGTACGGAGTGAGCATTCTCTCAACAATAAGTAAAGCATGCGTAGCGCCTTTATTACCGGGAAAAAGGGTTGTACGGAGCGGGGTATTATATTATATAGGGGGACCAGACCCACAAGGGGCCGAAACAAGCAATTCCGCGGTTAGAGTTGTCAACGATCTCTTTTCAAGGTTCCGGAACCAGTATATTCCTATTTCAGTGAGCGCTCTTCAAAAGCTTCATTCGAAACAGGCGCCTAAGCAGCCCATAACCATGCAGCTTACTCGGGAAATGTAACTCCGGGAGAACTTTAGAATAGCACTGTTCGTTCTGCTTGGGCTTTATCTATCTCTATAATGCTGCTACGTCTCCAGCTTTCAATCTCTATCTATTAATAATGCGAGCTCCGTGCGTGAGCAGCGACTAAGCTTAATCCAATCTTTCTTAACATTTTGTACGCTTGAAGGTAATTTCTTGCTCTCGCAAAGCGAGTCCAATCTATATTTTTGCTCGTAAAACGAGAGAAAGAAATTCCTCTACGGCAGGGAGAATAATATAGGGGACGTTTTTATTCCTCTTTTTTACATAAGGAAATGCAAATCAATCAACCGGCGAATCAATTAAATTCGATTTAGCTTACCTAGATGCGGTGCTTGTCCCTCGAAGCGGCTTGAAGGGCAAAGAAAGTCTAATACCATAACGTGGCCTCTACAACCAATAATCAGAGATTTCATTTGGTCTTGCTATCTTACTCAGCTCAGGATTTTCTTTACTTTGGGACTAAGCTAATATTATCATCTTTGATGACGTGTGCAAAGCTGTATCGAACTTCGAAAGAAGTGGAACTTTTTTTCTCTTTATATAATGCTTCCCCTTTGAAAGATTCCTACTCGCAGGCTAACTAGTAGAACTATAAAGCCCTAAACGCCCTTCGTTACGCCCCGCTCCGCACCTTAAGGGGAGAAAGCTGGTTTTGTTGGGTGTAATTTTCATATGCTTAATAACACATGTGATTGGAGAAGTAAAGCCATTCTCTAATAAGGGCATACTGCGCCTCTTATTCCGGAGGTGAGAAACCTTTTTCCCAACCAGCGAGCTTGATAGATTGGACTCGCAAAGCTCGAGCAATAAAAATATATTGGATCTTTTCTATATAATAATGGGGCGAATGGAAACCCCAGGCTATAGTCAGCATCCGATCAACCAATTAGTAAGAAAACTCTCACGAAACTCTACCAACGAAGCTGGTCAATTGAATCAATCCTCTCAAAGTAAAGGGGGTTGACTCGGAAGAAGGAGGGTGCCTTAGGTCAATTAGTATAGAGCCTCCCTCCTCTATACCTTTTCGTTAACCCCCCGGCTTATCCTTCGCTTTTCGGTCTAAAACCTTCTTTTCCCTTCTCTTCCAATCAACCCCAGCGAGTGGAAAATACATGACTCCTTTTCAATAGAAAAGAATAGCCAAACCAACCCAGCTGGCTGGTCAATCTCAGAGATCTTATCGGCCGGCAAACCTACGCTTATTATATAGAAAAGAAAATGCGACCACGGTCCCGACCTTACCAGCACCGGAGGTGTACTAATCAATGAACCCCAGAAACCTACTTTCTTTTCTGACAAAATCAACCAAGCCTTATCAATAAATAGGTCACGACATCTTGTTAATATTGATTGCTCTTTAACTTTTTTTAAGCTGACTTTTTCCATCCATAAACCTAGACCTCGGTAACCTTTGTTACCAAAGCGTCACGACAACATCCAAAGGCCACCTTTGGATTCTTAAGTAGGGGGGCAAGGAGGAGCACGTAGGAATGCCGACCACTACATAAGCCACTAGTGGCTCAGAGAAAGCGAGCAGCACCTTGTATAGGTTGGGCTACGCTTGAAGAAGCGAGCCCCTATCAGAGAAAGCCATTGCGCGCTAGCCTAGTAGCTCCCTACCCCTATACGCTGGCTGTTATCTTAGTTTCCGCGCGCCAACCAACCTCTCCAGACTTCTTTCTATATAGGGCTTTTCTCTGCAAAAATCCTCTCGCAAAGCGAGAGCTACTTCGCGCCTCTACTAAAAGTAGAGCTACTTCGTGCCTCGACTATCTTGTTTTCTCTATAAATAATGCGAGTTCTTTAAACCTTCTCTCACTTCGGAAAGATTTAGCAGTCTTTTTGATGACCTGGTCGAGAGAGTACGATAGATCGGTGTAAAAGATTGAGTTGGATCTGTGAGGTTGGTTATAGTAAATGAGGGGGCATTTACTATAGGGCATTACTTCTTAGCTGATGAGCTGAGGCATTACTTAAAAGCCGGGTTCCTTTGAGGATTATTATCAGTATGAGCCAAAGCCTTTACTTACGCATTTGATTCAAGTTAGTTGCCAAATCTTTCTTTCTATCCATAGGTCGGCTTACGATGATCATGCTTTCTAGTTAGGACTAGTGTCAGAAAGGACTTGATGAGTTGATTCCCGTAGCTGATGTTTCCACTGAAAGCTTTAGATTTAGATTAGATAGAAAGGAAAGACTCTCCGGACTTGGTACGAATACCCGACTACCTTAGACGAGGAAGCTAACCCGCTTTAAGTGAAAAGATGGGCAAATCACATCAGCTCTAAAAAAGGGAAATGAATATAGAAAGCCGGCTGATTGAAGGGATCGAGCACAGGTTAATGTGCGCCTACATAACCCAAACTCTCATATTTCTAATGGGTTTCAGATCAAGATGTAGTTCTAATTACAAATCATCTCAGTAATGAACGCTTCAATTATTCCATACCCCGCTCTCTCGCATTGATCCCAATCTGTTTACGTAAGAATCTGTACTCGCGCATTGATCAATTTACGAACAGAAAATGGAAGAATCTTAAATGGAACAATCTCACTACTGGAAGAACGATAGGACAAGAAAGAGTGGGATCGTAGAAGCTTTAAACTGGGGGGGAAGGCATCCATTCTATTACAATCGTATCAGGTTGAATTGAATTTGGCCTGAGTTTCCCTCGTCATCCGCCGAAAGTCCTCCTTTTCTCTTTGTTGGTTGTGCGAGGTTTTTATTCTTGAGTCACAAGTGATGTCAAAGCTCTCGCTTGGCGCATTTACATTTGTTGTTGAATCAGAGTCAGGTGTGAGGGAATTTTATGTGTATAGGGGTTCCAGTAGTTGCTTACCTTCCGGGTGGACTACGTCTCTCGTCCAGTCGGTCAGTTGTTATCGTAGAGCGTGGGCAATTAATATAGCGCTTTCTGGTTTGGTTTCCTTCCCGATCTAAGCAAATAGGCAACTGCTGGATTAAGGTTGTATAACCGATGCAGTGAGAGAAACCTGTGGACATCGGTACCTTAGATGCCATACCGAAAGGCATTCCACGGCATCCACTTTCTTTAAGCAAGGCCGCTTTCCTAAGCAATTCTTCTCTGCCCAACTCATCCTTTTGCCGTAACAACAACATACTAAGACAAGACTCGGGATGAACGGAACTCCTGCCCTATCTATCTAATAAAATGGCTTGAGAATACCTTAGCGACGAGACGGCTGTGGTTGTATTCTTTCGGCGTGACAGATGGAATTGAGAGCCTTTTCAAGCAGTCCTAAGGGGAAAGGCTAAGGTACTAGTAATTCACTAAGTAGTAGGATAAGGTCCGGAACTCGCAATTACATCGCTCCTTAGATGCCAACTCTGAAAGGCGATAGGATAGGAGAGCTGACGGGAATCAATCAAATGCCTTTCCGGGTCTTTAAGGCAGAAAAGTCCCAAGGCCATATCTAATAAAGGAAATTGAGTTAAGAAGAAGAACTCCAACAACTACGTTGTACGCTGGTATTAGAGAAATAAGCTTTGGAATTCCTTGAGGCGGGATTGAAGTAGAAAAATCCGTATTATGGGGATAGCTTAGAACTCTAAGTGATGCATCTGGCTTTGACTTTTCTTTTCGATGGAAGGCTATTCATGAGGCTCAACTGTCCCGCAAGGGAGTGAGAGGAATGATCTTTATAGTTCCGTCTGTTGCCCCCGCCACGCCCTGAACTTTGACTCTCGAGTGGTGATCAGAGGTCCTATCTTTGGAATAAAAACCTCAGACAGGCCCCTGAAGAGTATATATATAGGGGGGTGATAAAGGAGCGGGAGGCATTAGATTTATATATATAGATAGGGGAAGAAACTCTAATGGAGTCTCGTAATCTAGGATGACCAGGCAATAGCACTTCAGGTAGTTTCGGTGAGATCTGAATAGATATTCACCTTTCTTTCATATTCATCAGGTCATCACCATCCGGACAGAAGTAAGAGAGCAAGCGAAAGGTGTGATGTGAATTGCCTTTACTTAGATAGGTCTCACCCTTCTGAGCAGGAAACGCCTTCTATTTAAAGCCTTCTCATAAGAAGTTCGAAAACCCCTCTCGCTTTGACGAGCATGATATAGAAAGTAAATAATATAACGCTTTTTCTATATCGGGCTTCCTTTTCTCTCGAAGTCAGGAGAGGAATTTGAAGCTCGAGCAAAGATGAAATGAAGGGTACTCTTTTGCCACCTTCTCCAAGCAACATCTTTAGATCAGGACTTGCCACGGTTTTCCCCGGTGACTTATCTTATTGGTTGGGCAACGATGCCTTCTTCTTTCTACTGCAACTTCCTTCACTCAAGCTCGCTTTATTTAGGGTGATTGGAAAAGGGTCCAGGAAATCTCATTTAGTAATAGTTCCTTCAAGCAGCAAATTCGCTAACGCTAACAGGAATCGTAAAAAGGCGAAAGATCATATAAAGAAAAAAGAAGGTTCGATTCCTCCTTAGCACAAGCGCTAAGCGATAAGAATTCCTTACATGTGAACTATTCGTTTTTTTACCTAATGAAAACTACAAAGAAACTAGCTACCTAGCTGCTAGCTCGAAACTGCATAATAGAAAAGGGGGAAGGGACGGATTTGAGACTACCGACGTCTCTAGCGCTGTTGAGCTAGGGTTTGTTCTTATTGTTTTGTGAACAACATTAACTGAACCATTACCTGATTCAGCTAGAGAAGGAATTCCCCGTGTTAGGGGAACTGTAACTGGAGTAGCCTTTCCTATTGATGAGATCAAGCCAAAAACAAGCAACCCAAAGGCTTTCAATTGAGGATCGTCCCCCGGTATGTAGCACGACCGTTAGAGCTTTGACTGCCTTTCCTGAGTGTAGTTCTGTATGGGATAAATCTTCCCGCAGGGGATAAACAATCAACATCTTACTAGCAGCTTCGTTGTTTCCAACCTAAGGTCTATAATAGCCTATAGCTGTTGTGGTTGTAGCTCAATCAGTTAATCTTCGTTCATCCCCTTTTCACTCGGCTGTCTGTTTCCGTTAGCGCTGTGGCAATCGGTGTCGTGTCAAGCACCTTCCCTCCTGTAGTTAAGGAAGCTGCTGATATAGAATCAGTGCTGGGCATATATAACCAAAAATCGGAGTAACCGCCTCCCACTAAAGCAATTGTAGAAGCTCCATCTCCAATTAATGTAGCAGCTTATAACATCCCCCGAGGGGGACTGAACTACCAGAATTCCTTACAACTCGTGCCCCATAGCCTCTCTTTGGCTAGAATAGCTCTCAACATCTTTCCCATCTCTCCTTCGCTCTTTATGGCAACTAGTGAAATGGTTGCGTTATTGCCCCGCGTCTATTCTCTCTCTAATAAAATAAAGCTCAGGGAAGAGAAAATTGGGATGGAATTCAGCTCATGACCACTCCTTAGCTACTTGAGATCATGAAGGAGCTTCTTTTGATATATAATGCAGCCGAAAGAGATGTTAAAGTGGCCTTCTTGGAAGGACGGAGTAAAGGTAGGCTGGCTAGTCGCCTTGGCTTAAGTCGAAAGAAAGAGGTAAGGCAATCAATCGATCCTTAGGAATAAAAACCTTATTTAATAGACAAAGGCCCTTTATTCCATCAATGAAATCAGAGCTAAATAAAGGGAGAGACTTTCTGTAGGCTGTTCAAGAAATCTATCGCTTGCTCGATCCTTGACGAGAATGGAGCCGTGGTACTCCCAATACGTGACCTTCTTAGTGAGGCCTATATTCTATTCTCGATTTCTTTATTTCCCTATGAATCGTATGGTTGGAACAACAGGGCTAAAGAGAATCTTTTTCTCAATTCTAATTGATTAGGCGTATTGTGCCGGTTCTTTTGAGTAATATATCTGGAGATGCCCGTTGATACCTTCTTAACGCCGGTTCGGATACAACCCAACCATTTCAAAATCACCGTTACGCGTGCATCTTTCCTCTTAGCCATGAATCTCCTTTTTCTTTTTGATTTACTCAACACTTCTATTTCAACTCGAAGAACAGGCTTCATCATGCTTGCTTGCCTGTATTCTTGCCCTAGACTCACATTTTCCTACTCTATTGCCTCTATTATTCTATTATTAATATTCATTTAATTCGAATTTGAACCATCTTTCTATCTATTAATAATGCTCGCAGACGTTGAATTCACTTTTATACTTTCTCTTTCGTCCCTTATTCTAAAATAAGAAAAAGGGGAAAAAGAGAAAGGGGGAGGAGGAGGGATTAGTCACAGATATTTGATTGTATCTCTAATCTTCTTCATTCCTTCCGATGCCAATAACTAGAATGAAAAAAAGGGGAATGTCAACGCATCCGGGAAAAAACGATTAATCTCTATCAATAGACCTGCTAAAGCCCCGAACCATAGCGTACTTAGTACTGGGGCAACGGAGGAGAGATATGTTTTTAGATCTCGCATTGAAAAACCTCCTTTTTATTTATTTAAATACATAAAGATGATGCATATATGATCAGATGCATATGTGGTTAGGGGACACTTAGAGTTGTACACAGAATCCCTAATTCAAATTAAAATGTACAACGATCCATAAGGTTTTCCTTTTCTTATTATTATAAGTTAAATGAGACAAAAAAGACGAAATGGGTAGCAAAGTTGTGTTTCTCAATGGAGGAAATAGCTCTATATAAGTAAGGGGAAAATAAGACGGGAATTCTCTACAATGACACTATAGAACGATTCAAGGGATGTGGTTTTATATGATATGTCTCGTCAAAGCGAGAGCAAGAAATTCCCTTTGTTTTGGGCAGTTAAGCCTCGTAAACGCCCCGCACGAAAAGAAACGAGAATGGCCAAGGGTAGAACTAAGCCCCTACTAGATAGATTCATAATGTAATCTTTTATTATTCGGTCCATTTAGGTATTAGTACGGAATAGGAAAAATTCAAATGTTATATCAAGTAGGGCTATAAGTAGGCGCTTTGATATTGCTATAAGGGCTGCTCGCCTTTATACGGCTTGGCCTCGCTATGTCTCCTATTACGTGGTCGACCTATAAATCCAGATATGCTTTCTGCTCGCCCTATATAGAAAGAAGTCAGGAGACTTCTTATCTATTCCTAGAAGCTTACCCTTAAAATAGTATAGGGGGGCAAGCAAGATGAGGTTTGGACTTTCTTTTCTTGTTTACTTGCAACCCCAGCGAGTTCCATACTTGTTAGAGCATTAAAATCAGCAAAGCGCTTCTAGCTAAAATTGCTTCGCTCCTTCCGCCATTCTCTAAATAAGGGGATGCAAATTGCAGCGCTCCTTTATTATGATGCTTTATTATAGGTTGTAGCTCGCTGGGCAATTCCATCACGCCTTATTATGAAACCCCTAAACAATAAAAAAAGCCTTCGTTTTTCTATATCATAAATAATGCTCCTTCCCTACTTTACTTAGGAGCTCGTTCCGTACTCACCCCTATCTCTAAAGGGGCTTATTCGCTGTCTACTAAAGGAGCGTTGGAGTATGCTTTCGCTTCCTTCAATTTAGTGCTTATAGTTGGATTGGTCTTCCCCCTCACTCTACTCCTCTTTTCTTTTCGCTTAAGCTTCCCCGGTTTCTTGGATGAATTGATTGGATACCCGAGAACCATAATCTTTCCTAGGAACAGCTTCTACGACGATAGATAGGGGTCAGCTTTCAAAGGCATCTATGCCCTCTGCCCTCCAAACAGTATGGGAGCCTTTCAACTCGTACTGCTCACACACCTAGATCTTCACGTCCCTTCCTCTACCATAGTGTGAGTTGGTAGCTTCTCCGAAAAGTGAGGTAAGCATCAAATTAATTCGCTTTCAAGAACGTCAACAACACCACGAAAAAGTAAACTATGCTTTATGCTTTATTTAAGGGCAGATCATAGGCGCTATGATAATTAAGGGAGAAGGCCTTTTAAGTATAGTCCTTTTAATTGCCTTGTCTTTTCTCTTTGTGCTTAGTTAGGGCCATTCTCCTTTGAACAAGAAAGAGCTCAATTCCTTTTCTTTTCTATCTATTAAGAATGCCCTGGTATTCTCCGAGAGCTTAGACGCTTAGGGCTTTTTCCTAAAATCTGGTATTCTATAGCACGTCTTCTGATTTCAAACCTGAAAAGAGAAAGAGAGGTTTAAAGATGCTCGACTAATAAGCATTAAGAAGAAGGGGCTTTCTCTCTAATAAAAGAAGGCTCGAGCAAATTTCTCTCTCTAATAAAATAAAGCCATTCTCTAATAAGGGCAATAAATTACCTTGTTTTTCTCTATAAATAATGCTAACTAATGAATTTCTTGCTCTCGCAAAGCCACTTATTAGAGTCAATAATAATAAGAAAGTAAGGTTAGAGACTTTCTATAACGAAAGATTTTTAATGTGGAATCTATATATAGCTCGCTATGGCATATTATAGGTTGTAGCTTACCTTATTATTCGGCTCTCTAATTTTAATACTCGCTCCAAGTATTCCGCTCGTTGGGTTGCAAACTCGTACGAACATTCCAACGAAGGGCCGAGACCAGCTTGCCCTCAGGGGCAGGGTTACGGACAAGGACTGACGTCAATATAGGTAGGGCTCTTCTTTGCTCTTCATTCCTTGGCGCTAGCTATTACGTTGAACCAGTATCCAAAGAAAGGTAAAAGACAGGCATGATGCCTTTGTTAATAGAGAGAGAATAGGGGTCATTGAGGCAGGAGTTCAAAGAGCTTGATGGAATTCAGTTTTGATATATAAGAATGGGGAATGAAATCTGAATTAACATCCATCCTTTATATCTATACGCTAGGAGCGAACTTGGATGTGAGATGAAACTCCTAAGCTTGTGTAGCCCTAGCAAAGGAAGGGTCTTAAACTCATTAGCAGCTGGCTTATTTCTGTACATATATAAAGCATCCCGAACTCCTTTTCTTCAGAAGTCATTCACTGCTTAAGTAGCTATTGCTTCCTTTCTATTGCCCAGTTGAGTTATTCAGCCAATTATCTGATCTACGATCTGCTTTCTTCTTCTTTCTCATAAGTTGCTTTCACTCCCTCAAGAGTTATGAAGGCAGGGTTGCAACCATTTCCTTTGGAGTCCTTACCAGCATAAAAGAGAGCATTATTTAAATAGAGTATATGACTATACTATTGTTCTATTCCCAAGAGGTTGACTAAGAGCAGAGCTAGGAATTGCTATATATCAGCCCCAGGCATCTACCTATTAGTGAAAGGAATCCTTTCTATTATAGAGAAAGGTACGCTTTCCTATTAAAGGGATAAAGAAGCCCTATCTAATCTAAAATAAAGCCTTCAGAACTAGACTGATGAAGTAGACTTCAAGCTGAGCAAGACAAAGACAGAACTAAGCAAGAAGAAGGAACTGATAAAGAGAGTGCGCGTCCCTTCCGTAGTAGACGCTTTAGCAAGTAAGCCCCTATCTAAGTAAAGGCTAGCTGCCTACGTTGATTCTCGTAGATCCTTCCCTATGCTTTTGGGGTGTGGATCGGCTAGAGGAAGAACATTCTGTCGGATCCGGGTAAAGGTAGAAGGCAAATTGAAGATCTACCATGGCTGGAGGAGAGATTCATTCAATCGAGACAGCTGATGTTTTTATTCCACCGAGATCTATTTCATTTATCCCAATTACGACTATACCTACCGGACTGACTGGAATGACTAAACCTGTCAAGTTACGAACCCTTATTTGTTGAGCCGAATAATAAGGCGTGATGGAATTGCCCAGCGAGCTCCATCATTATTTATAGAGAAAAACAAATCAAAAAGTGTCATTTTCCATCTATATGAGACAGAAAAATGGATTGAAATTTTTCGTCTACTGAAAGGAAATAGGCAAAGAAAGTGGAAAATAAGTGTTTTACCGGGATTTTTGGACACTTTCCCATTTTCACTCTATGACGAACCACCGAAATGGTCAAAAAAGTCAACTTTAGCAGCTATATAGAGCATTAAAAAAGCATTTTTCGTTTCATCTAAGGAAAAAAGGTTTATTAACTTTGACAGCTATATGGAGAGACCCTTTTCCATGTTCATCCAGCTGTCGAATGAGGACAAGCGAACTCGGGTAATGCATTCAATGTGATACCTTATTCCCTTAGCCCTGAAACATCTCTTATAATGTGTGAAATCTTAGCTTTTCAACGATCAATAAAAGTGAGAAAACCCGAGTAAAGGAAGGAAATTTCTTGCTCTCGCATTGCGAGAGGGTTGGATCAAGCCGGTCAGTGAATCTTATTATAAAATTGGCTCCGATAACTGCAACTCCTCTTTATGTCTCACGGGAGGAAGTCTAAAAGAAGAGAAAGCAAGCAGCATGAACTTGGCCCTATCGAGTTGGTGGAATGAGTTACCAGAGAGTTCCATCTGTTGATGAGTATTCCCACCCGATGATACTTAAATCAGTGCCTATCGAGGTGCTTCTATGAGTTCAATGAGTTGGTATCGAGTTGAGACCGAATCGACTTCCAAATAAAGGGTTAGCTGTGCTTGCTTTGCCTCCTTTATTTAATATGCTCACAGAATGGGGAGTTGCTGTATATTAGCAGTTAGCAGATAGGAAGAGTAGACGAAGATGATGAAAGAAATACCGGTCTTTTACAGCCTTAGAGAAGACCCAAGAGCTTTATATATGAGAGAGAAAAGGCTGTGATGGTAGGATTCAATGCTGCCGACCATGCATCAGTACTTCTTCCTGCCAGTAGGTTAGTGACTTTAACCCTTATCCTTGCTTTGATTGGATAGAATCCATTGAGCTAGGAGTGATCAGAGAGCTGTATTGTTAGTGAACAGCTGAGTTCATAGAAACTAAACTGATAGCGGTATTGTTAGCAGTCCTGGGACTAATCTTAGCTCGGAGTGATTGAGTTATTCAATGCAATACCTTCTGCCGCCCCCCTTATTAGAGTTTCATAATAAGGCGTGATGGAATTGCCCTATATAGAAAGCAACTAATAGCTAGAACTTTCTTTTTTTAAGAGCCAATAATAAAGCTATATATAATGATGGAAGCATTAAAAATCTTTCGTTATAGAAAGTCTCTAACCTTACTTTCTTATTATTATTGACTCTAATAAGTGGCTTTGCTCGAGCAAGAAATTCATTAAACAAAGTTCGAGCCTTACTTATTATATAGGGCTATAAAAATGCCTCTTTCCCCTTTCTTAATGTCCGTCCTTTTTGCCGGGGAAATATACGTGAGAAGAACTGGCTTCCCCTTTTGGCATAGCCTTCGTGCGTAATACCCATGGGTCACTTCTAAAAGATTGGATTACTTTATATATGGAAAAGGGCAGACTTTCTGAGAGCTACTTAGATCGCAAGCCTTTCGCCCTTCTGTAGACTCTGTTCTTCTTGTCTTAGTGAGTTGTCTCTCTCCTCGGGTGACTGCTTTAATCCATATAAAGCTTTGTAGCTAAGAGTATCGGATGAAATGGGATCAGAGGGCAATTACATCACGCCTTACGCCCTTCTTTCTAAGTTCTAGCTGTGTAGCCTCCGCTAGTCTATTAAGTCAGTTCAGTTAAGAGATAGGAAGAAACTACTATTAAAAAGACAAAGCCTATTGCGCACTGTAGACTATTTATGGTGAGTTACCTACCCGAGCCCGAACTCGCTTAAGGGAAAAAGAGCAAGCAACTGAAGACATCACATCGCTTTCTTCCGTAAAGAAATCCAATTACTTAGCTCTTAACATGCTAGCACGCATAGCTACTTTCTTTCGAAAAGACAAATCAGCCTTTCCCTCGTCCCCTAGGAAAGAGAATTCCCATTACCCGGGAAAGAGAATTAGCATTACCTCTTCAAAAAAGAGTACTACTACTTACTTTGAAACATATTCAATAGCTGCACTTATGCCTCCAACATCAATAGCATCGGAAAAGATCCGCTACAGAACGAATGCGCTGAAACCAAGGGTGAACCGTCGACTCAAGGAAGAAGAGGAAGCCACTCTCACTAATTGCTGCCCATGTTCATCAATCACGCTAGTCGAACTAGAGCGTCAGCCTGCCTTATGATAGGAGGTAGGAGAATGTTAGGAGGGGGAATTAGCACTTCTCTGTCTTCTCGGAGATTTGCGAATCTGAAAAAGAAGTAAAAAGGAATTGTGTAAAAATGGATTGATTTAAATAGAGAATAATGGCATCCCATATTGATTGAATAAAAGTAGACGCTTTTGCTTTTAGCCCTATGTTAATATCAGATAAAGAGCCCTTGTTTTTCTATTAAATAATGCCTAAGTGTAGATTGGATTTCTTTATTGGCATAGCTTGCTCTTTTATTTTACTTTCCTTTCACTCCTAACCCTAAAAAGAAGTGAATCTGGAAGTTCCGTTGCTCCCTGGAGAACTTCTTGTCATCGGATTGAATAGCTGCGGGTTCGTGAAAAGAGTCATTCTGCTGAGGAATGGTAAGACACATGTATTCATTCCGTCTTTTCTTAGCGCGTAGTGTGGAATTGGATATTCTACGATCTTTGCTTACCTTTCTTTCTGTGTCGATGATTCTTGTCTTGGTTGTCCACTCTGCTATGCTATGGCAAAGATTTCTTAATTGTTGAAGCTTTCACTCACCATGCCACTATATCCATAATGACCAATGACCGTCGAGTCGTAAGATCTATGAATTAGCACGTCTATGCTTTATTTAATGAGAAGTGCCGGGGCATTATTTATATATAGATGGAAGAAAGAGCTGATTTTGCCTATGTTTTCCCTTTGTAATCCTATCGTAGTTGAAATATATAAAGGTAGTTTGGAATCCCAAGAATTGAGTTGTCCTCTATTTCTAAAGAATAGGGAAAAAAGATATAGGGTGACATAGGGTTCGAAAGCTATCGGGGTTCTAAAGACAGGTTCGTAAATGTTCGTATTAGCAGGAGGAAGGGTGGATGTAATGAAGATAGCGCCTTCTCTATTTGGATTTTGAGGGATCCATAATATTGAGTAGGCTTCCCGTACTCCTAACATAGGACTAAAAGACAAGAAGAGTGCAACATACTGGGGGGGTCTCTTCCCTTGCTGGTCCTTCTCCTTCCTCTCACTAATGGTTGAATCCTCAAATTTTTCTTTTCTTTGTTCTCAGTTACTCATCAAATGGCACGAAATCATAAAGAAGCTGGAATAACTCAGAAAGGAAAGAGAGAAGAGAGTGTGGTCTAGCTTTATTTTATTAGAGAGCCGAATAATAAGGTAAGCTACAACCCCTTATGTTAGAAATGGCTACAACCAGCGAGCTCCATCATTATTTATAGAGAAAAACAAAGAGCGCTGCAATTTGCATCCCCTTATTTAGAGAATGGCGGAAGGAGCGAAGCATTTAGCCATAGCGAAGCGCAATCTTCTCTAATAAGGGAGAATGCTCGAGCAAGAAATTCCTCTCTTGTCGTCTTTGTAGAGGAAGAATAGGATCTTGGACTGACCTCCTTCGCATAACCTAGAAAGAAAACTAAGTGCGTGCTACTAGTTGGCCTCTAAACTCCTTTCTCATGGACATTCTTTCCCCATGTGGACGAGGTTTTCCCGACTTTCATAGGTCCTTCTTTCGACCTCCTAATGAGAATTGAGGTCCTTGCGCGGGCGTCTCATCCCTAAGACTTGCTTGCTCTGTATGGAGTGTCCCGTGGTTCCTCGAGTGCCAGCCGCAGAGAGGAATGCCATCAACTAGGGCGCTATTGACCACTAACCACTCGCTCGCCGGCTTTTTTCTCATCATATTAGGCTCCGCGTTTCAAGTTCGTTATCCTAACCGTCTCCTCTCCTCCACCGGGAGCCTGGCCCCTTCTTCTATCTTATCTACTGCCTTGCTCCTCGGCTCCATACTGCTCCAGCCGCTCGCTGTAATAGCTTGCTTCTCGGGTGGCTCGCACCCTGGGTGGTGCGGCTGAGCCCTATTGTCTAGTCATAAGCTCAGCAGTCGGCCTATGTTTCCGGGCGCACGCATAAAGGCATGATTAGTTCCACAAATCTCACTGCACTGACCATAGTAAACTCCTTCTCGTTGTACCGAAATAGAGGTCTGATTTAAACGACCAGGTACAGCATCACATTTGACACCTAAGGAAGGTAGAGCCCAACTATGAAGTACATCAGCAGATGTTACAATAAAACGTATATAACTTTTTTCTGGTACAACCACTCTATTGTCCACTTCTAATAAACGTAATTGACCCAATTCTAGATCATCTTCTGGAATCATATAACTGTCAAAAGTGAGTGATTCTGAATCGGAACTGTTATAGTCCGAATACTCATAAGTCCAATACCATTGATGTCCAATAGCTTTGATAGTAATGGCTGGATCTACTACTACCTCGTCCATTGAATATAAGAGAGCAAATGATGGTATAGCAATGAACATCAGGATGATAGACGGAAATATGGTCCACAGAATCTCGATAGTAGTTCCATGAACAATCCTTTGCGGGATTGGATTTTTTTTATGGTGGAAGTGCCATAAAGCGCGACCCAAGATCCATGATACGAAAACAAAAATCAGAATCAAAAAGAAAAAGATATCGTGATGTAAGTCTATAATTCCTTGCATCATAGGTGTTGCTGCGTCTTGAGATCCTAATTGCCATGGTTCTGCTGCATCACAAGGAACAATTGTGAGGAATAGACATGAAAGAACAATCATTTTCTTTGGTTCATTCTTTGTATTGTTATAAGTCTGCTCGCCCTTTCCCAGCGAACGGAATACTTATAGTGAAGCAATTTTAGCTAGGGAGAGACTTTATGTTATATATGTAGTTGCTTGGTTGTTGACCAAGGAAAAACATGGTTTGAATTGGACGTAACATTCTTTTACTGAACATTGCTTTTCGTCTCTTTGATAGCTGGAAGTTCGGAAAAAGTATGAAAGGCTGGAGGACTTTGTACCATCCATTCCGGTGTGGTTGGATTCTGTTCAACAGCCCAAGGACTTTCCGCACATCTTTTGTTCTTTCCACTGCTTGAAGTGATTGTTACGACCACGAAGAAACGACAAATCCCAACTACGGATATATAAGAGCCAAAACTGCTAAGGGCATTCCATCCAGCGTAAGCATCTGGATAATCTGGAATGCGACGTGGCATACCCGAAAGCCCTAAGAAATGCATAGGAAAGAAGGTCAGATTAACCCCGAAAAAAGTGATCCAAAAATGGATTTGACCTAAAGTTTCAGGGTATGTCCGACCAAAGATTTTACCTACCCAATAGTGAAATCCTGCAAATAAAGCAAAAACGGCTCCCATAGAAAGTACATAATGGAAATGTGCAACCACATAATAAGTATCATGTAGAGCAATGTCTAGCCCAGAATTTGCCAGAACTATTCCCGTGAGTCCTCCTATGGTGAACAAAAAGATGAACCCTACAGCAAATAACATGGGTGTTTTGTATTGTATCGAACCCCCCCACATGGTAGCGATCCAACTAAAGATTTTGATTCCAGTGGGGACAGCTATGATCATGGTAGCTGCGGTGAAGTAGGCACGGGTATCAACGTCTAAGCCCACAGTAAACATATGATGAGCCCAAACAAGAAATCCAAGGACGCCTATACTGATCATGGCATAAACCATGCCTAGATACCCGAAAACCGGTTTTCCCGAAAAAGTCGAAACAATATGACTTATGATACCGAATCCGGGCAGAATTAGGATGTAAACTTCAGGGTGCTTCTCTCTTCTACTAATAGAAGCGGATGAATAGAAGAAAGGTGGACTATATCATCAACTTATGTAATTCCATTTGTGACAGAAAGCTAGCCATGCTTTATGGTGAATACTGTCAGGTTTAAATGCTTTGAGATCGTAAAGACTGTAATATTCCTCAATAAGGAAGAATCGTCGTGATTTATGACTTCGGAAAGTACTTGATTTAAAGTAATCTAGCATCATGATAACATCTTTTCGACTTTGTACAGACCAGTTATAGTAACCATTTTGACTACTAGAAAAGTGGATATTTCCTCCAAATACTACCTTATAAGACTCTACATCTTGTAGAAGTTTATTAGTTACTCGAATACTTAGTTGAGGCAGTCGATTCTTCATAGCGATACTAATGGTACCATCAGCATCAAAGAATCCTGCAAACCAATTTGATTGAGCATGACGTGTAATAGGTAGAATTACAGGGATATCCAGTACTTGACAGACACGATGTAGTTGAAGTAGTCGTGCTGAATGTTGAATATGACCATTAATACAATTCATTAGTTTAATCATACCAAGTTGATTATGTAGTCGATAACGATAAGCTTTAGCACCTGATCGCATTTTAATACTTCCACCAAGCATATGTTGGATATATCGTAGTAGTCGTAGATCTTCAAGTCCCATAGTAATTTCAAGAGAAGTATATCCTTGTTTACTAACTTTCATACTTCCATCACCATCGATAATTCCAGCTAGCCACTCACAGAAGGATGACGGATAAGTTGTTGCGCATGTAGTCTCTGAGGTTCCTACTAGACTGCTTTTATGTCGTTGGTTACCTGCTGATTGTGTCTTAGATACTCCATTTTGACTAGATCGGGGTTTTACTAGAAAACCACTTATGAACATAGTAGGAGTCCCATTAAGCAGACAGTCCCAGCATACAGCGCAATGCGTATTCAGATTTGAATCTGAAAAGGGCCATTTCAAACCGAAGAACCGAAAGAGATGCTGGTATAATATTGGGTCTCCCCCTCCAGCAGGATCAAAAAAGGTTGTATTAAAGTTTCGATCAGTTAATAACATGGTAATTGCCCCTGCCAGTACCGGAAGTGATAATAAAAGTGGGAATGCTGTCACTAGAACGGACCAAACAAATAGGGGTGATCTATGCATAGTCATTCCAGGTCCACGCATGTTGGAGATAGTTGTTATAAAATTGATAGAACCTAAAATGGATGAAACACCAGATAGATGAAGACTAGAAATTGCTAAATCAACTGCTCCTCCAGAATGGCTGGTAATACCACTTAAGGGCGGATAGACCGTCCACCCAGTTCCGCTACCCACTTCTACTAAGGCTGAGCTTAATAGGAGCAAGAGACTTGGTGGCAACAACCAGAATGAAATATTATTTAATCGTGGAAATGCCATGTCAGGCGCACCTATCAGAATCGGAACAGACCAATTACCAGATCCACCTATCATTGCCGGCATAACCATAAAAAAGATCATTAAAAAGGCGTGAGCCGTTATTAAAACATTATAAAGTTGATGATTCCCACCAAGAATTTGATCGCCGGGTCGTGCTAATTCCATACGAATCAGTACTGAAAAGCATGTGCCCATCACTCCAGCAATGGCACCGAAGATGAAATATAGAGTCCCTATATCTTTGTGGTTAGTGGAGAACAGCCATCGGACCGGATTTGTCATAAAATGGAAATTCTTTTCTAAAATTCCCTCCATACAGCTTAAGAAAGACTAAGCCGGATTGTCTGCTTTCACCATAAAGGAAGAAAGAGAGAGCATTAAGTTAGAGTAAAGAGCATTAAGAAGAAGGGGCTTGGTGGTTGACTATAGCCTGGGAAAAACATGGTTTGAATTGGACGTAACATTCTTTTGATTCTCTTACGATATTTTTGAATTGCCATTTCCAACTACCTTTCGCTCTTTATGTTCATCCTGCTTTCTATTGATAGGGGTAGGCGTCAACCGATAAGCACAAACAACTTATGAAAGCGATACTAACACCGCTGAGTCAAGCAGGTCAAGCTGAGACACGTACACCCGTAAGCCTCTTCTACTAGTTATCAATATGTATGAGCCTATAAAGCTAGGAAAGAGAGAAAGTAGAGCTTTAAGTAGGAATAGGAGAAAAGCGAATCCTTTAAAGAAAGAAGGATATGATAAGCAGCTCAATCGAGTTTCAATCTCCGAAAAGGAATCCTTTAAAGTCTTTGGCTAGACTTATGCATCAACACTCAATGTTCACATCAACAAGAGACACCAACTCCACAGGCTCAATTGGAAATCCCTCGTAATAGGGCTTGAGCACAAAAGAACATCCCATTAACTACAAACTTCTTCTCCGTTTTCAAAGAATTCTTTTTTATCTTGGTCTTATTTATCCAAAGTATCCACTGCTTTAAACTCAAATTGAATCTCTTTCCATACTTCACAAGCGGCAGCTAGTTCAGGACTCCATTTGCTATCCTCACGGATAATTGCATTACCCTCAGCAGCAAGATCACGTCCTTCATTACGAGCCTGTACACACGCTTCTACAGCCTTTCTTGCTGCTTTTCGTCGAGCTTCTCTTTTCCCTTAAATAAAGCATAAAGCCCATCCTTATTGATCAATCTCCTATCTTTTCAAGTCTCCTTATGTAAGGTTGGTGATCGAATTCCGTATTCTTCTTCAAAGGGTTATTCATCTTCGGTTATTGTCCTTTTTCCGGGGACACCAAGAAAATAAAGAATAATCATCATAAAAACCAAGAATGAAATCCAATCTCATATGCCAGGAAAAGCCAGAAAGCGGACCTTTCTCTCTCTTTTACGAAATTAGTCTAATAAAGATGCATTATTTATATATAGAAATGTTCAAGCAATGAGATCTTAGACATCTTATGCCTTTCTCTATCTTGCTATCTTATCGTCTGATTTCTCAATATGCTATCCAGTGCTTATGCATTTTTCCCATCCTTATTCTATCTTTGCTTTATTTACTGCTTACGGATACAAGAAAAGGTATATTGAAAGATCTTAGTACATACTTGTGCTAAGGAAGAGAACCTGGTTTTCGGGTTTGATTACTAACTCAAAGTCTGCTTACAGGGTTAGCTTACTACGCTGGGTATACTGGATTAGCCGGTTCAACAAAAGAAACTCTCTGCTCAAGCTAACTCCCTGATGCTACAAAGCCTTTATAAGGCGTCTAATCGCGAGTTTTTATGTCATGAAGGGTACAGATACTACAGGTGCCCTAACCTAGTCTTATTTTTCACCTTTTGTTATATATATGGTAGGTGACACTTTCTCCTATTCCAATTTAGCTTATTAGCTACCCATTTAAGGAAGTTTCTTCTTTTCTTACCTTACCTGGTTTTCTTTGCTCTTCTTGAGCTTATTGCTCGTTTCTTTTGCCACATGCTTCCCAAAACCAGAGATGGGACGTTGCCAATTTTCCTTGTGCAGAATTAGGATGAAGCTTTATGATTTAAGGTTAAGGCGGCTGACGAGTTCATTCGCAGAGTGAAACTACTTTCGGTCTTCTTCTTCTCTTACGATATTGATAGTGTTGATTCTTCATCTCCCTCGATCGACTCACTTGATCAAAGCAAGTTCTTCCTTGGGCAGGGATGAAAGAGAAGAGGTTAAGGCCGGGCGAGTAGCAAACTCATCAGAGTTTAGTCACACTTCAGGGAGAGCGAAAGGCGCTATTTGCCCTCTTTCACTTCATCAATAATGCTTTGACTTAACAACTTAAAAGCCAATCACTTACTGGCTTTCAAAGAGACCTAGCCCCTTCTGAGCCAGGATCGTTAGCTACTGGCGGTCTTTCGTGCTTTCCGATCAGGAAAGAGAGCTAGTACAGCACAGAGAAAGGGAGCTTATTTTCGAGCAAGGTAGCGCAGTAGTTGCTTGTTGGCTGTTTCGACTTTGAGAGTGGTAACTGGAGCTAGCGAGTTGTTCTTGTTGTTCAGAACTGGCAATATAAATAAGAAACTTTTGCTTCGCTTAGCCTACTTAGTACCCTTCTTTCACCCTTTTTCGAGCATGTGCTCCTACGTGCAGCTATGGATACTGCGTACCATTCCGATCTGGTATGGAGTTGTCCGGAAAACCAAGCCAGATCTCGAACGGTAATGGTAGTATACCACCAGGTTTTTCAATAGAAGGCTCTTTTTTTAGGACCAGGAACAGGAACTGGTTTTTCTTCCTTTTCAAGCCTTTAGGGATGTGACCAAAATAGCATCATAGAAGACAGAGTAGTAGCCGAACCAAGCAACAACTTTAATAGCGTCATCATCAAAAGAATAAAAACCCTTTCTATCCCCCCTATAAATAGAAAAGGCTATGAACCATAGGAGGGAGAAAGCGGGGCAAAACCATTCTTATTTTGTTCTGTCCAAAGAGGGCAAATAGCGCCTTTTTTAGAAGGCATTCACTGATGTGGTATTGAATTGGAGGATGGGCTGTCAGTCTTAAATAATGACCGCATCTAACAGGAGATAAACCGCTGACTGTTGTTTGGGACATAAGCACTTGGAGTCAAATTGGGCACCTCTGGTTACTTGGAAAGCCAACTTCAATAATGTCTATAAGTTTGGATGGAAAATATCTTGCTATGTAAGTGCTTGACCGCTTTGTGAATCACTTTTTATTTCCTTTCCAATTAGTATCTCACTCTGGAGTCAAATGCATGAACTTATGACTCAGTCCTTATTAATCTGACTTAGTTTTGTAAGTTTATTAATCTTTGTTATTAGAAGCAAATTTATCCATAAACCTAGGGGAAGCATGGATGGAGACTTATGCGTGGTTGAAGTGAAAAGGATGGAAGTCCGCCACTGGAGTAAGAGACTGCATTTGGGTTCCAATATTGCTTCATTGGAGTTTTGCCCTACAGAAAGGTAAATCTTTTTCATAGGTTTCCACCGAAGTTTAGAAGTTATAAACAGAATTTTCAATTTCAGTTTTTGATTTGAAGCATGATATGCTGCTATGTAGTAGTAGTCATGAACAATCAATCTCCTCTAGAGCTTTAAATGAAACGTGTTCGTTTAAACCCATTTGAGAAATACAAGCTGAGCTTGAGTTGAGTTTACATGATTCACTAATATTCAGTATGAGGGCAACACAATCATTTTCACTATAGCAGGTCTAGGTTTCAGCCATTTTGTACTTCTTTTCAAATAGCTCATTTAACTGACTAGATTCTGAGGTTTTTAGCCAAACTCAAGGTAGAACTGAGCTGAGCTTATACAATAGTTCAACCATGAAAGCTCTCAACTCGTCTTTGTTTAGAGCGCTAATCTGCCCCATTTGTCCATGGAAGAGAAGTTTTGCATTGATCTTGTTGCCTCCCTTTGACATGCTTCTGTGGTCTGGTTTCGACATTGCAGGGCAATACTTACTACTTCCAATGAATGGGGAGTAATGGTAACAAAGCTGACTGTTCCCGCTGTTTAAAGGAAAGGTCTCTTCGTCAATACCCTTTCCCTATTCTCTTTATTGAGCCCAAGACTAATGTTTACTTTATCTCTTATGCTTGACCAACTGCAGAATGGCAAATAGATTGACTCCTCCTGGGGTTCTTTCTTGCGTCGATCATTGCATTCTACATATTCTTCGAGAATTCAGATTCATTCTGGAACTTTCCTTTAAATCATAAGGACCAATTTACTAAACCTGAAGGGCCAACCTTTTCGAACAATCCACAATCCAACCCGAATGTGTGGGGACCTGTCGATCTTTGAAGCTCGGGTGAGCCGAGCTCTTAGCAGCTAGTTTAGAAATTTGAAGGTGGAAATGGTGAGTGATTTTTTTGCACTCATCTTGAATCTTCCAGCAATCTTGTATTGTACCCAAAAAAATGTTACTATGGTTGACTAAATAGATTTATTTATATATTCTTATTACATAGTCAACATTGTAAATAAGATTTGCGTGCGACATTGAACCAACCATTCCTTCTCCATTTCTTTATATTAATATATAAATATTCTATTTGGGTTTCTTTATATACTTTGATGGGCGCATTTCGAATTCCATCTCGTTTCGGAGTGGCTTTTGCTTTGAGGGATCGTCTACTTTCCAGGTGGGAAGCTATCTTAGTTAGCTTTGCTCCGTTATTCCATTTCTATTCAGTGATTGTGTGGGCATTTCACTCTTTCTGATATGCATTCTATTCAATATTCATATATTTCAATCTCAATGAAAAAGTAGAAAGACTTTCTATTCCTTGTCTTTATTGGTATCTTTTCCTAATTCTATCCTAAGAAGAAGGAAATAGAACAATGTGTGAAATCCAGATCATCGATTGAAAATAAAGAAAGAGAAAGAAAGAATGGATTTGAAAGGGAAAGTTTTAAATGGCCGAGCAAGAAAGATTTTTTTCTCCTTCGAGAGAGTTGGATTGGAAGAGTCCGCCTTTTTAACGTGTGATTTCCCCCCCTTACTAATTATACGGTAGGAATAGGGATGTTTTTAGTACATATTTTTTAAGCGAACCACTATACTATTAAGTAAGAGTATTTTATTCAGGATCATCTCATTTGGATGAGAAAAATCCGCCAGTCAAGCTTGCCAATAAGATAAGCAGTCTACCCAATTTCATTGCCAATGAATTCCTATTCTTTCTATTGTTGAAAAAAGGTCTTCTCCAGACCAGCAGTCCACTATTGATAAAGGCTCGCTATTGTTCGACTAATAAAAAGTTCTTTGTTTCAAGCAACTAAGATATTGAATTCTTAAATATCCTTTAGTAAAAAGTAAAAAAAACCATAGAATCTCCCTATCCACTTTCTCCAACTTCAACTGTAGAACTAGGACTTCCAGGTTTTGAAGGGTTTTAGAAGGATACTCCTCAAAAAAATGGCTAGCCAGGGCTTTTAGACAGTATATTACCTCTTAGAGATGCAAACTCAGACTTTTCTTATCAGCCCCCTAGAGATGGAAACTAGAACCCCTATCCAAGATCAAAATGGGAGCACTAAGGAGAAGAACGGACGCAGAAGCGATTATCAAAGGATTAGAAATGGAAGGCATTAGCTTTTTTTTTATTGAAAGGAGAAAGAAGAAAAGGCAGTAGCACTGATCTTTGAGGCACCGAGACTGGGGAGAACTGCATCTTCTCCTGCGTCTATGAAAGCGGCTATCCTCTCATCTCTTGCAACAAAGAGAAAAGTCGCGAGATTAGACTATCATACTGGCTAACTAAGATAGCCTATATCTCTACCAAAATTCCCCCGATCACATACAAACATACAAAGTATGCTCAAATTCCCAAAAAAGAGGACTCAAACTGGATCAATGGCAGCATCAAGGTCTGGTCTTAAAACTTCAAAAAGAAACCTTTTTTCAAAACTCTTCCTGCTTACCTTTTTTATCCAATTGTCTCGCCTGGACTCTATTGGTTCCTTTCCTATACTAGATAAGTCCCGTTTTGACTCGGGATCGGCTGGACCTTACGTAAATTCCTGGAAGGAAAGAAATGGATTCGCAACTAGGCTGTTTAAATGGCTCGATAGAATTTTGGTAGAAAAGGGCAGGGCTGGCTAAGAAGAAGTTTTTTCCATAGAGTAGCTGGCTCGATATTCTGATCTTAGGCAAGATTACAAGGGGAAGGCGATCGTATATCAATCCTATTTAGTCCTAGCATATGTTATAAGGCCGGAAGAAAGAGCATCTTTCTATTTTCTTTTTTTAAAGTCTCTTTAGGAACTATCTTTACTTAAAGATAAAGGCGGATCAGATAACCTTGTGAGCTTTAGTCTAACATAAAAGCTCACAAGCTATGGCTAGTATATCATACAAGTTAGAAAGGTTATAACCTGCCTGTTACAGATGGATGACTAGTGCTCCCCTTCCAAAGGGCAAGCGTAAGAGCTAGCCGTCTAAAGCACTACTAAATACTAAGCTGGGAAGCGGTCCAGAGTCAAGCCGAGCCACCTTCAACCTCTAGCATGAAATAAAGATTCCATCAAGCAGCGAGGAAGGAAAAAAAGGGGTTACGGGGCACTCTCATCAAAAATTATAGGTAACTGGCCTTTCAATCGATGCCCTTAGTCTGGAAACTGAATCAAAGACGGGATCTGAGTTCCCTCAAAAAAAGGGCTAGACGAAAAGAAAAAGAACGAGTGTGAAGAGGTACTAAGACTAGATTGCCGACTTTCCAGGAGAAGGGACGAAGGATATAAGACGAACTCAAAAAGTCGTTCAGGAAAGAACCTGTATTACAAGATAACAAAGAGGTCTTGGATTCGGAAAATCGGAAGGACGGCAATGAACATCACGCCTTTGTTGGCTTCATTCATGACTTGGCTTGTACTTGAGATTGGCCACCTTGCCCTTATATGTAGGCGGACTTGTGAAAGCGCCCTAGTATATTCTACTTGTTCAAATAGTTTTGATGGTTCGGTTTACCTTCTTAATATGGTAGCATGCCTTGAATCAAGAATGTCCTTCCCTTCCATTGAGGATTCTGACCTAGCTCGATGATATGCTTTCGGATAGAGAGAATGAGTTCTTTTCTATAAAGAAGTAGGAGAATGCGCTGGTCTTGGAATAAAAACCTATAAGCAAATTTGACCGGCTTTTCTCAATGATCTTAGCTTTGCTCCCCCGAAGCCAACAAGGGAATCGCCATCTTCTGATGATATGGGATGTCGAGAATAGGTTCTTTAAGAAAGGCATGGCTTCAGTTTTTTTCCTCGATCGGCAGCTTCAAATAAAATCCTGTTAGGGTCACGAGAAAGTCAGTAGTCGACTGGGGATTTCCTTATAGAAGGAAGTGTAGCGAAGTCACCTCCGGATCCGGATGAAATTCTTTTTGAGTTCATACCAGCTTTCAATAGAAATCCATCCCTGGTGAGCTTACCAAAATTCTCTCTTGTTTGCTCTTGCTATTACTCTTGTTCAGCCTTGTCGGAACATCGGGTTGCCTAAATTGTCGGATGATGCTATGCGGGGTCGATGCTTGCATACGCACAGAGCTGCTATGCGTCGGATATGTTGGCTTATCGATAAGGTTGCTTTTTCGGTATGAGGGCTCAGTAAGACTTGGGCATTCAAAGAGTGTCAGCCAAGTTCGTTGGCATGTAATGCCTAACTAAAGAAGGAAGAGATGCCTTGGTTTTCTTTCCGCGATGTGGTTTATTCGCCAACTCTTCTTATTAGCAATGAATTACTTTCCCTTGTAATAGTGAATAAATCAGGGAAGTTAGCTACAGTTTCTATTTCTATTTATTGTGAAGCTTGACTCTAAGTACTTATTGAGTACATTTCTGAACTCCTAAAGGAAGAAGGAAACTACTAATAAGTTGACTGAAAGTTGAATATTTACTCTTTCTATTCCAAACCTTAGATTCTTTACTCTTTCTAGTAGAAGCTACCTTTTTTAATAAATGAATAACCAGCGTCTTTTGAGTAGATGGCGGTCCGTATAGATGTAACTGCTTGCTCTTGATAGGACGGGAAAACAAAGATTTCAGTTTGAATCCCTCAAAATGTATTTCTCTCCCAACTCCTCTGGAAAATAACGTTCAATATTATAACGCCCAATGAAGATTGTTCATCAAGGTAATGTTCAATACGCTCAAAAAAAGAATACTCTAATTCGCGCATAATCTGAAGATCCGAATGGATTGAACGCATATTGGCATATGAACCATAGATCAAACGAGCCCTAACTAAACGAAAGCTTCCTTCCTCGCTCTTATAAACAGAAAACCAATCCTCACATTCTTTCATATGTTCCATTATGATCTCTCCTATCTCGATAAAATCTTTACTTTCGTTTTCTTTTTTTTTTTTTTCTATCTATTAATAATGCTCTCCCAAAGAGATAATTTGATCCTTACTGTAAATGCCCCAGACATAAGGAGAAGAATCGACTTTGGTAATGTAAGCTAATACTGTCCCAAAGCCTTTATGAAATTTCACATTGCATTGGCGACCTTCGAATTCGGGAAACGCCGAATGTATTAACCTTGTGCACGTATTCTTGCTACTGTTTTTTGATTGCATTCCAATATGATAATGATAACTCCCCTCCTCTTTATGATGCTCCGTACTAACCACAATAGACACACAGGAAAAGAGCTCGAGCAAGCGAGATACGATCTTCTCTGGACAAACTCCTCTTTTTTCCGCATGTGAAAGAGTGATTAATAGAAACTCACGAAGAGTGCTATTAGATAAAGAGCTATCTTCCGAGTCTTTTGAAAAGATAGAACTTTTTACTTTTTACTTTATATACTCCCTGCTTTAGCTTTTGTGCTAAGAGGAAAGATTCTAAAATGGATAAAGAAACTCGACGCTCTCTTAATCTTAATACTATTTAAGCTCTGTCATTCTTGGAAAAATGCTATATGCTATCTTGACCTGCCAGCCTCCAGGAAAAAAAGGGAAAGAGAATAGCCATACCATAGCTCCAACCCTTCTCAATAGCTCACTCAGTAAAATAGGAACGAAGTAGCGAGAGCGGGAGGCATTAGATTTATATATATAGGGGAAGGTTTGCAAGAAATGCTAATAAGTTAGAATCACAAGTAAGCTACCCTCCCAAAGGGAGAGTAAGTCCTAAGAGGAGTCAGCTAGTAATTAGGTGGGTGTGGCTAGATAAGGAAAGAACCCTATTTTTTCTTCTTGATCGGTCTCCTGATAGCAGATTGTTTATATATAGGGGCCTTCAAGCTGCTTAGTAAGTGTGAATCAGAAGTAACTGTTTGAATTGAGCCAGCCCTAATAATAAGTAAATTGCCTTCAACCAGCAAAGAAGCCTTTTATATATAACCCCCCTCTCCCTCACAGCCCTATCTAAGTAAAGTTGCTCCAGGTTTGAAACAAAAGAGAAAGTGTGGTTGCATTTTCAGTCATAGGTTCATTCCTAGTGCCTATAGTAAAGTAGCCAAGCTAGGGATGAGACTTACCAACTGATCCTAGTGGCTCTGGGTCAGGTCACGAATGGTATTCGATTGATTTGAGCTCTATCGTCCCATCCTCTAACTAAACTAGTCCACCAGCGAGGGTAGGCAACTCACTGAGTAGAGTCTCTAATGTTAGCAGGATCCGCTGCGCTATTGAAAGGCTCTTAGTGCTTCACTATTAAAAGAAAAAGACGTAACTGCCGTTATATATAACCTTGCTTGGATCAGCTCTTCTTTCAGAATAAAAACCTCAAGTTGAAAGAGATATGATCCTCTTATAAGTGGAATAGGGCTATCCCCACTTTCTCTTTATATATATGCTCTTTCCTGTGTTTGAATGCATATAGAAAGTTAGGTCGGAAATAATATTCAATTACATCACGCTTTTTCTATATAAATAATGCTTTATTAAATTAGCTTGACTTGACTATATGACCGCACTATTGAATCCGCTTTGGCACTTGAGGAAGGGGGAATAATCCAATAGTAAATCCACGAAAGGAAAGAACAGTGTTTGGGAGTGGGATTCCCAAGGTGCCTTGTCTAAGGCTGATCTTATCTTCTTTTCCTTTACTTTAGCAGCATCCGGGTTCTCTCTTTTTCCAATACCTTGATATAGAATAATGGGCCGCATTTCAACTTTATATATTAATTAATTAAAGCAGCTCTATGAAGAAGTAGCACTAGAATGGTTTGGGTTTGCTACTTGGGATAGACTTTTATCTGGATGAGGCTCCACTAAATTCTAGTGGATCTGGCAATTCCTCTTGGAAGTTAGAGTCTAAAGCTCTCTTATTTCGTGAAGTGAAGGAGCTGGAGTAGTAGAGATACGGGGAAGTGATGCACTATGATTTACAACAAGAGGTGGAACAGGAGTTATTGTCATAGGGCGTTAATTAATAGTAGTTGGAGGTATAGAAGGGAGAGGTTGGAACTTGTATTCAGATTGTTGTTTACTAGGGAATAAGTGACGAGGAACTCGTGCTTGCCAAAGGTTTCCCCAAGGGTGTCTACTTCTGGATCTCCTTCATCATATCTGTCTTGGAGTTCTCGATCAGGGGATTTGGGTTTTTTCTGCTCTGCTTCTTCAGCAAGTTCTTCCTCCCTCTCTATTATTGAATTTCCTTCCTTTGGACTTTGTTTTCGCTTAGCTGATCTATGACTAGCCTTGCTAGGAGAATTCCTAAAACTTAGCCCCCATTCTTTATCACCAGGCCGGCTTTCCTCCGGGCGGTCTATTAGCTTACTGGTTGCTCTGGTATGTAATCCTCATCTCTTTCCAAGCTAGCTCCGATGCAAGACCCTATATAATATAATAAATAAGCGATAAGGAAGAAGCAGTCCCAGGAAAAAAACCTGATCTGATAACTTGAGAGATGTGAATCATAGCCTAGTCTAGTTTCGTACCCAACAGCTAAAAGTGATGTTAGATTCTACTTGATCTTTATAGAGAATCAGCCTTCGGATCCGAGTTTGAATTGGCTAGGGGGGCATTTCCTTGTCCTAATTAAGTAGATGAAAACAAAGGCAAATGCCATTACCAACCAAGCATTAGATCTTTCACTGGCAATGGATCAAAGCATCGATAAGGAAGGTAGTCGCTACTTCTTTCCAATGATTTACCTTAATTAACATAAAACCTTTAGTTTAAGTGGACTCATAACTAACTCATAGTTCAGACTGACGAAGGAATACTTGGCAAATGATTGAATTCCTTCTCAACCTTTCATTCAGACAGGATCTCATCGAAGAAGCTCATGAGGAAATGCCGAAACAGGGAATGTTTATACAATGATTGATAAGGGCTAAGAGATCACCTGCTGCGGTTAAAAGAGCTTATGCCTAAGCTCCGAGTGAACCCGAAATAGGCCATGCACCGGAAACGAGAGTTGTACGGATTCAGTTCCCTTTCTAGCTAGAATATTCCCATTCATGGTTAATAGGTCAGATGTTTGACAAAATGACAAGGAAGACCTTGGTGATGCGGTTGCGAGACAAAGAAAACGATCAAGAAGATTTGTCCCCTGGACTGGACCTATTCTCTTTAACTGAGATAGAATCAAGCCCTTGGATACTACAAGCCTGCCTGAAATGGATAGTTATAGGGCTTTATTAATAAAGCAAAACTTCGACTCTACTCATATCCAACTTGGATTCAGCTTTCATTAATTCAGTAGTTTAGGACTTATGATAATAATCAAGGTCTATGTACCTAAAAGTATGAAAATGAGTTTATATAGGCAGCCCTAAGAAAATAGGCTTTCTGTGTTAAGATGCCTATTGACTTTCTTCCATGATCTACTTGAAAAGGGAGGAATCCTAGGATGTGGTCAAGCTTTATATATAGGGACGGGAAGCTATTCTTGTTCATCATGCGCCTTGTGTGCTTTGTATTCGGATTCGCTTGGGAATAAACGATCGCGATGTAGCAGGGTCGTGATAACTCTCTTCCAGCGGATCAACAAAGGCGAGATCAGCTCACTTGCCCACCTCCTCCTCTTAGACTGACAGCTTTACCATTAGATACTGAGAAAGACTTTCTACTGATTGCCTAAAATCACTTGATGGAAGAGGCTTTCTTTTTATTAATGCTTCAAGGAGGTCTTTTAACCATTTAGAATACCAAGCATCTCCATCCGCATTTCTTCTATCGGTTCCGGGGCATACCCAGTGGACATTGATTTATTCGTAGGATCGGGATTTCATTTGCTTTCCATTGATTAGAGATTTTTAAGTGACCAGAAAAGAAGTTCCCCTTACGTCATCAACTAGGTCAACAACAAAGCTAAAGCTTATGCCGGAACTCAGAAATCGGGCCGGTTGAAAGAGGAAGAAGTGCTTTAATTTAATAGAAGTACTGGATTCCCTCGGTTGATCTCAATCTCTAATGTTAAGCCTAAGATCCATGAAGTCAAAGCAAGTAGATGGAATGGAACGAGATTCAAAAGGCGATTCTCTTTATTATATGCTGATACTCGCAACTGGATTGGATGTAAACTTTATCCCAAGGGTTGCAAGCAAACTTCTAATCCAATGGATTAGAGGGAAGGCCGGAATCACCGTGTTTTAAAGCTCCTCTGGTCCGCTTTGGCTATTGATCTACTCCTCTTGTTATTGAACTGGCGTGATATAGTCAATTGGCATTACTTTGTCCTCAACCCTAACAGGCACACCCGAAGAAATGAGAAAAATTGTCAGCTTATCTATATTAAACCAACCCCAAACAAGACCAACATAATGTATGGGAAAAATCGGACAAATGGGGAGATAAGCTTATAGAATGCCTTATTCGCATGAAACTTAAGGAAAAGCGCTTTCAAATCCTATCTTTGACCTTTATTTAGAATATTTATTATAGGAAAGCCTCATCTTCAACCTCTTGAACATCGATGCAAGTTTACTTTTTATTTACTTCTTGACTGGAAAAGAAGGAGTGGAAGCCGATGATTTCACAAAACGATGTTTAGGGCTCATTCTCTTGAGTAACTTAACTGTGCCACCTTCCTTCGACTATTGGATTAACTGGGATGGGATAAATGCTCTTTCAACTAATGAAATCCTGCTTACGATTACGCTCGCATATTTCAAAATGTCCTCCTTAGGCCGCATTATTAGATAGAAAAGGGCGAAAAGCGCAGCATCTATTGGTACTTAATTACAGAGAGCTATTCGGACTAATTATTTCTTTAAAAGTTCTTGCCCTAATAGTTGCGATATCCCAACTACTTATATATGGCCCTACTTGAACTTCGATCCGTTACAGATCCAGCCCCATAATAAAAATAGATTGGATTCGATTATGCTAGGGTTTACTTTCTCTTTATTATATGCTTGCTAAGTCTAGCACTCTCAGAAAGCATTTCTGGTTCGTTAGTTAGTTAGACTAAGGGCAAGTTCCACTGCCTAATTCATTGGCCATGGAATAAAAACCTATTGCATGGGATAAAACCTTGACTTATTATATAGGGGGGTTGACAGGGAAAGAAAGGGAAAGGCTAGTAACTTTTCGTTTACTCGTCATCTTTGTAAGCTTTAGTAGTTTCTTTTAGTAGCTTATTTGAAGAAGTAGGGTCCTAACTCTTCTTGGCTAAGATGATTGAACTAGAGAGTTTCTTCCTATTTGGAACGTCTTTTATTGAAAACTAAAGCTGCTAATCTAATAGGATAAGTATGAAAAAGCATAGGCAATAGGCAGCATTCAGTCTTTCCAAGTCTTTCCCCGTACATACAAGATGCTTTCAGCTATTTTCTTCTCAGAGAACTCAAAGGAAGTTTGATTATGAAAGGGCGAAAATCGGTGATTTCGCGGTATCTTAACGTTGCTTTTAGGAGCGCTCTTTTCATCCAACTCGAAATATCGTAAGAGAATCAAATAAGGAAGTTTTTGTTCGCCCTAAGGAATAAGACGGATGCGTTTAGTTTAGGTTTTTTTATCACGAAATTCTCCCACTCTTCAAATTAGAAATGGAATTATGGAAAAATCTCCCAGAGCTGCGAAAGGAATAGCCTTAAATCTTGAGAATGAGAATGTAGGGATTGTTGTCTTTGGTAGTGATACTGCTATTAAAGAAGGAGATCTTGTCAAACGCACTGGATCTATTGTGGATGTTCCCGCGGGACAGGCTATGCTAGGGCGTGTGGTCGACACCTTGATGAAGGTACCTATTGATGGAAGAGGAGCTCTAAGCGATCACGAGCGAAGACGTGTCGAAGTGAAAGCCCCTGGGATTATTGAACGTAAATCTGTGAAAGGGTCGGCTCACGTTTATTCCTTTCTAGTGACTGCTTTGAATTTTTGACTTTCAATTTCCCTAATCGGGATGACTTTTGGTTCGTTCGAACCTAACTTTTTAGTATCTTTTTGTGAGGATTCTCCTCCGCCAACGCCGCCCACCCCCTTAAGTCCGCCGGAGGGCACGGAGGATGAAGCGGGCCTTTCGGGGAACTGGACATCCATCTTCGGATGGTCCGCCTCGTCGTCCTCTTCAAACCCCTCGGTGAATCTACCTTCTGGTAGACCACCAGCTAATGCGCCCGGGGAGGTGGGAGCTGGCCCTTCCAATCAGAACCCCCCAATGGTCGCCTATCCCTATCAACCTGATGAAGTGATTGGGGGAGATTCAGTCAATGCCATCAAACGGCGGCTCTTATCAAATAAAACTTTTCCCTCAGCGCACGAAATAGAGATGGCGCGAATCCACGCCGAGGACATTTTCGAAATGAAAGTCAAAATAATACACCTCATGGCTGTTCTTGATCCGCTGGGGGATTGGACAAGACGGGGAGCTTGCGCTCTCGATAATCCCCGTTCCGCCACGGGGGAGCCTTCCTTACCCAGTCTATATTCCCTTTTTCACACCTTACAAAGTGAGGGAATAGATTCCCCCGACTTTAAGAAACTTACTTTCAAAAGACTCCCACGATTCGATCAGGACGACCATTCTACTTCATAGTAGAAGCTGCTTGATCGATAGGGTCTCAACTATAGAAATTTCCATTGGATGCATGTGAAGCAAGGAAGTTCTTGATAGGCAAGTTCGTTAGATAAGACAATTTATATAAGGACAGCAAGTCAGCCAGCCCTTTTGTTTGAAGGGAGGGCGCAGGTAGAGCTCATCAATCACCAAGCTTTTTTGCTGAATGCCCGCCTTAAAGACAACAGCAACTGCTAGCAAATATATTGGATTACTTTAGCCCGAAAGATAGAAGCCCCCCTTAGAGATAGGGGCTTAAGAATGGAACTTCTATTTCAAGTTTGAAGACCAGTAAATTCCCGAGTAGAACTACTCTAAGATCAAAGCAAATTGACTTTTTTACAGAAGACGCGGGTGTAGGGAGTCTTAAGACTTCGAATTCGATCAGCTTTTTTCATGAAATATCGTAAGAGAATCAAAAGAATGCTACCTCCAATTCAAACCATGTTTTTCCTTGGTCAACAAGTAAGCTCTTCTTCTAAGTCTCTCTCCTAGAGCGGAGCAGTCAAAGAATGAACCAAAGAAAATGATTGTTCTTTCATGTCTATTCCTCACAATTGTTCCTATTTATAAACCACAGCTTACTTGGACGTTTCCAATTTCCCATAGAATATCCGGAGCTTTCCTAGCCACTATCGTCTTCTTTTTTTCATCAAAGCTCATTCTAATCTCCGTTGGTCTCCTTTTAGTCGAGCCTTTTTTTCCTTTTACAATTTCCTCTTTGCATTATTAATAGATAGGGGTATTTGTTCATGGATGAGCTAAGGGAAGCGATCGCTCCCTTTTTGCCTTCGTCCGGAGGAATCGCTGGCGGCAGCGCAGGAGGGGGTGGAGGGTCCGGCGGTAACTCCTTCTTTCTAGGCGCGGACCTAGGTGAAAGTCCTGCGCCTCGCGATTCCTCCCCCGTATCTACCCCTCCGAAGCAGGGGACTTGGCCAAACGAAAGGGAGAAAGAGCTCTTATCTTTTTATCCCGAAAAGGAAAGAGGATTGCGGTCCCAACAACTAAGAGAGATAAACCGCCTCGAATGGTATTATACCCATTTCGAAAATTCACAAAGAATTTATTAAAACTCTTCAAGGGGGGGTTATTTAAAAGGGGATTCGATCTGATTAGATATGTCACTGAAAGAATGTGAATTCGAACTTTTTGGTATTTTCCGTTTCTTCGGATGATATGATGGGTCAATCATTTGCTTCATTTCAGGTGGAGGTTGGTTGAAGATGATCTTACGCGGCGTTCAGAACCAGTCTTGAAGTGAATGAATTAGAAAGAACTCAAATGAAACGACTCCGACTCCTTCTTTTTCTATATCATAAACAGATCTTCTCCTCTACACCAATCACGAGTTTTTCTCTATTCCTCTCGTATATCGTCCTAACGCCCTTAATGCTAGGTTTTTCAAAAGAGTTTTCATGTTATTCCCATTTAGGTCCGATTCGGATCCCTGCGTTGTTTCCTTTTCCTTCCGCACCTTTTCCTCGAAATGAGAAAGAAGGTGGTACATTTTCATTGTATTCTTTTAGTGCTTATTGCTTTAAAAAAATCCTACTTCCACAATTGGCGGGTCCCGGGGTTATTCAAATAAGTCGTGTTTTCTGTGGTTTTCCTATGTTACAACTTCCGTACCAATTCGGTCGATCCGCAATGGATCGGTTAAACATTCCATTAGGGAGCCAGGTCTTGACTCTGATGTGTGGTATTTATTCTCGTTCGGTTCTTGAAATCACATCCAGCAGTGGTTGGAACAGCTCGCAAAGTCCAATCATTTCACCTACTTCATTGCCCCCAACCCTTTCTCGTACCTCTATTAGAAAAGAAGGGTTTCAGGTTCTTTCATCGATTGGTTCTTCTTCTCCGTTCGTATCTCTTTTTCCAACTTCGGTCTCAACTAGTGAAAAAGATTGAATGGCCAATTCGAAGTTGGTAAGGCCGACCCCGGATGTAATCGCCAAGTCTTTTGTCGCGCGATGAACCGGGTAACAAAAGTAAGGATCACGCAAGGGTTTCAGCAGATAAGGTATCTTGTCTGTGATGGTTCGAATCCATCTCCTTACTGTCACTTGTCTTTATTCAGTTAGAAAGAATCTCAGGTCAAAAGTTTAATAAAAGGCTTTCTCACAAACGAATCCTGCTCCACTCTGTAGATATTTCTCAGATCTATTTTCAGAATCGAACTATCGCTTTCTTCATCTTACTATAGAATACCATTTCTTTCTTATTGTATAGGATTGAATAAGGGAAAAAGCTTGATATGTAATGCAAGAAATTGAACTAAAATCCAGGATGCGCAGCAGAGACTCTTCTGCTTATGATATAGAATAAGTTGAGGATGCGAAGCAGAAGAGGAGCGATTCAATTGGGGGACTGAGATGTTCACCTAGCATTCCCTTCTGCGGAGAATCCTTGTTTAGTTCGATGCTTTGACCCCACTTCTTCCTTAGATGTTCTTTGAAATCCTGCTTACGATTACGCTCGCTTACCTAACGGCCTGAATAAGTCAGGTCGAGGGGACTGGGGGTTCTGATCGAGGTGCGGTATGCCCATAAAGAAAGCTTCAATCAATCGTTCCGGCCTTATTTATGGGTAGGGCCCTGCCTTTCCTTAGATGGATTCATCTGATTAACTTGAAAACTACTTCTTCTTCTTAACTGTGCACACCCCCTTCGGATTCCACTTGCAAACAAGACCTCCGAACCTGGGCAAAAGGGCCCTATTTCCCGAATAGAAGAAAGTCACCCACTCATCTGGACACAAGAAACCGTCCCTTAAAACATTCAATTAAGTCATTTTCTGTCTTGCTTATTGATAGGCTGGCATCTTATTGATGAAAAGGAATAAAAACCTTTGCTGTTCCGGAAAAAAGAGCTTTATTTAATATGATATGATTGATGAATGCTTGAATGGGAGTCGTCTTAGCTCAACTCAAATCTGTACGAAACGTAATTCAACTGTGCTTGAAAGCGTTCAGCTGTTGCTGCTACCTAAAAGAAATAGAATAGTATAGGTGATACTTGATAAAAGGTTCGAATTAGGTTCTAATTAGAATACCTAATACCGTATAAGTTCAAACAACCTATTCTAAGCATGCAACGAATAAAGGGGAAATAAGGGGCAACTATCGAAAGGGCTTAGCTTGACTATGATTCCATTCCTTTATTCAGAAAGTCAAGTCAGTTTGCACCAAACCAACCCTAGGTGGAAAGCCTAGAAGGAACGGAAGAGGAGCAATAAGAGTAAGGGGCATTATTAATAGATAGGGGCGAATGTATACTACTTAAGGCTATCAAAAATTTGTTGTCTTTCCAGCTGAGCGAGAGAATAGGAGCGGTCCATGCGACGAGTGGTCCAGTCAAGGCAATAGAGTGCAGGAATAAAAACCTTGTATTCATTTTTCCACTACAACTATCGAAAGGGCTTAGCTTACTTATTATATAAGGCTAGATCGAAAACCTGGAATGATTCCGGACTGCTTACCGGCTTCTAAGGCATTGCA
>JAOANR010000001.1:1237735-1392735 GCA_030278955.1 Hygrophila difformis | reverse complement strand
TTAAAAAGATACATACCAAATGAATCATATCATAGGTACATAGAACCCCTAAGAAGTTATACGCTTGAAACAAGCATTGTCTATGTACTAGGTTGTGCTTTCAATAGTTCAGATCAATCACCTATGGTGAAAACTGTATCAATGATTGATATGCTAGATAAAATTGTTAAAACACAATCCTATAATAGTAGGAATGAGGAAAAAAATATAGGAAAAGGCAGTAAAGTAATAGGAAAAACTTTATTGGAGTATTTAATTCACAATAATTATGTTTCTCTAACTACTCTTAATAATGTTGATGATCAAATGCGCATTCCTAAACAAAAGATATATATACCTAAGAAAACATCATACGTAATATGTATGATCAAGTTGGATAAACTGCCAACGGCTATGAAACTTCCTATGGTTATCCCACCAATTGATTGGAAGCTCCATACAATGGATATGAGTGAAGATTTACAGAAAAAGAAAAAGAAAAAGATCTCATTATCAGATCTGAAAGGCGGATATAGTGATCCAATGAACTTAGCTTTGTATAATAAAATGGGTCTTCTTTCATCAAAGAATCACATAAATTTCAATATTGATATTGAAGTGAATGAAAATAAATGGAATGAAATGATATCCATATTAAATGGACTTCAGAAAGAACCATTCATTATCAATACTAAATTGTTAGATTTCATTAAAAAGAATAGGCCTTTTTTAGAGCAAAAAGGTTTGCTTTCACCTGAAGTATATAAAAATATAGAATTCAAAGAAGCCTTTGATTTTCTGAGATCCTCTTATTACAAGAATGAGAAAATTAAACAATATATTAATATTGAAACTCTCTTAAAGGAGTTAGCTAATAAAGTTCAAACAGCTAGATATGAATCTATAGTACTTGATATATCCTCTGCATACGCAGGCTATGAATTTTATTTACCTGCTTTTATGGATTTCAGAGGTCGAATATACCGCTCAGGTATATTGCATTTTCACGAAAGAGATCTTGTAAAATCACTTATGTTATTTGCTAATAAACGTAATTCAAGTAAAGAAGAAATACAAAAGTCCTCTGACATAATAGCTACATCAGCTGCCTTTAAGTATCAGAAGTTCAGTAATTATGATGAAGCTCTTCAATGGTATAAAGATAAAGAAGAAAGTGATATATTTTCTTCAGATGAAAGTATAATAAACTTCGCCGAGAAAGCCAGCGATCCATTTCAGTTCATGGCCAAAGTATTGTGTAAGAATGAAGAAGATGTTGAACTGATGCCAATATCTCAAGATGCTTCGGCCAGTGCTTATCAGATCATGAGTTATTTTTTACTTAACCAAAAAATGGCTATGATGACAAATCTTTTACCCAGCCCTGATGGTAAGATACAAGATCTATATATGTGCTTGTTAAATGAGTTTAAGGAATACCTTAAAAGTAATCTCCATAAAGAGAATCTGCTAGAGATTATTATCAAATCTTTAGATAGAAAGCTTATTAAACGACTATTCATGCCGTTGGTCTATGGAAAAACCGTAATAAGCATGGAACAGGATATTCGAAACAGCTTTGGTTCTCTTCTTAGTAGAGAGGATTCTTTTAATCTTGCTAAAATGACTAAAGAGTTCTGGAAGGAGAAATATCCAGACATAGTTATTTTTATGCAGTTGATTAGTTCTATCAGTTGGTTAGTTACTACTTTGGATAGAGCTGTTGTCTATATGGTTCCATATTATACAAGCAAGCAAAACTATATGGAATTTGAAAAAGAGCTAATACAGGTTTATGACAGATATAAAAAGAAAAGAAAACGCATTACGATGAATATTCCTACTACTAGGAGAGACAGGAGAAAGACGGTGATCTCTACATGCGCTAACTTTATTCACCAAAAAGATGCCTATATAGCCATGAAGGTGGTGGAATCTTTACTTTCAATTAAAGCTCCTATCTACACTGTTCACGACAACTTTCTAACTACACCTACATACATTGATAAAGTCCCCCATATATATACAAAAGTTTTCATAGATATGGGTAATCCACTTATAATAATAAATAAATTTATTCTACAAAATCTAATTTATCCTTACTATAGGAAAACAGAAGGAATAAATCTAAAATTTGATAAAAACACTAATAAATATGAAGACCCTATTGAATGGGAATATCTTTTGGATATGTTGTCCAAACAAAAAGCTCTTCTAAAAGAAGATAAAGCTGTTATAAAAGAAGAAAAAGAAGAAAAAGAAGAAAAAGATGATATAAAAGATAAGAAAAATGATACATTATGGGATAAGAGAAATGATATATTATGGGATAAGAAAGTTCAAGATTTCCTTGATTCTTACCTATACTATATAAATAAAGTGAATAGAAAAGAATGGAACCATTTTAATAACCAACTAAAAAAAAGAAAAACAAACTTTAGCCTGCACTTTTGATTGCAAATAGACCGTAAATTGAACTACAAAGGTCTGATACCTAAATTTATTATTATTGTTTAGGTTATGTAGGCTGTAACCAATTAAATATAGGTTACTCGACCATAAATCATGTTAATGAACAAAAAAGCTACATTACAGCTGTTAGGAAGTGAATTATACTCTATTTATTTGTATTTTCCTCAACGAATAATTAGCTAAACCGGAAGAGCTTTCAGTATCATCGCTTGTTCTTTTATATTATAATGTAGTAGGGTCGCCACCCTCACCCTACCACGCTTTTTCCACCCCTTATATACACTTTATTGATTATATTCTAATCTCAGATAACAACGCTTGCCCTCCCCTTTACATTATTGATTAACACAATAAAACTATAACAATCTTGTGTATTTTGAACATGTTTTATAGTTCAACTACACTTTCAGGTCTTTCCCATTTTAAGGTTCCTTCATCATTTATGTATAATTTACCTCTCCAAGGTCTTAATATTTTACCTCCACGACTGGCTGTGAGTTCTTTAACATTCAGTCCCCAAGCTGGCATTATGACAGGTTGTTTTAGAACCTTATTGAACGGAGTAATTGATTTTTTGGTCTCAAACCCCACTATAGCCATATTTAACTTCCTTTTCCAGAAACACTTACATTTGTTTTGAACTATAAGATCGCTGATATAAGCGTCAACACCGATGAGTTCAATATTTAGATCCGTTAGTACATAATATAATAAGCCCATGCCCCTAGTTTTATTTTTTCCTTGGATAAAGTCCAACATATTATCTATTTTTACACTATTTACTTCCGTACTATCTACTTTTAGCTTTGATAAATAGAATTCTATCAACTTCTTTAATTTAATATCATTAATAAAATTATCTATTTTTTTCAATATTTGATCAATATCAAAAGTTCCACCACTAGGATGAAATTCGTATAACTTGAAGGAAGTAAACTTAGTTTCTTTAACGGTATTAATAACTTTATCCAAGAAATCGAAACGAATATAATTAGGATTAAAAGGATTATTATCTATCGGTAATTTATGCTTTTTACAATAAATGAATTGTGCCAGTGTATCAAGGATCAAAGGATCAAGATCTGTATCATACGAATAGGAAATATCAAGTTCCGGGGAAGATAGATTATCTGTGAAACTAAAGACCTCAAAAGAGGACAATAGTGGGTAGGCTGATCTATTGTTTTTGTATTGATTCTCAACTAGATTAACATAAACCTCAATATCGTTACATTCCTCCATATTAAATAGAATACACGGTAGATACCCTTTATAACCTTCTTAGCTATAAAGTATTAACTCATTCTATGAGAAGAGTACGAAATAAAGTTTTTGTAGTTGTTAACCTACCAAGTTTATATAAGAGAAACCATAGAAACCCTTTAGATTCTTCTGTATTCTAATACTATTCTATTATCTAAAATAGGATAATATCAAAACAATCAAGAATCACACTAAACCACAGAAAATCTATTTTATCTAATAGAACAAGCGTACGATCGCATCTAAAACATCTCTAAAATAGAATAATAAGCGTAAGATAGCATCTCTCTATAGCGTAAGAAGCCATCTAAACCCTGCAGAGCGTAAGATCCCTGCTAAACTCAAGAAAAAACAGCTAAAATATCTTTGGTTCAGGCCTATAAGCTCTTATATAGGCATAACTACTCGATTTCATAAGCGTAATCAGACAAAGGAAGAGACTTCGATTATCCATTACTTATACAATTGCCCGGGTTGTGATGATGATTTCATAATAAGGTAAGCGGGAATACGCTGGGGAAGCAGCGCCGAAAGAGATAGGACCGAGGAAAGAGCTGGCATCAAGAACTGGTAAGCAAAGCGAGAGCAATAAATTACCTTTTCCTAATCGATTGGCAGCAGTGTAATGGGATAATGAAGAAAACTCCGCCTATATCGCTTAGTAGGCTTTCACTTTGCCGTGGAATGGGGCGCTTATTATATAAGGCTATTGAAATGGTTCGAATTCCGTTGAGTCTCGTGTGTCAGGATTGGAGGAGCCGCCAACCTTATTATCTGGGGAATCAACAAAAGCGTAGTAGGTTTCACGAAGTCATCCCGTCAGCCCTATAAGTATAAGTAAGTAATTCCAATAAGTAAGTAATTCCAACATCCCTGACTTTCTAAAGTGGGGAAAGCATGGATGAGAACTTCCGAAACAAGGTTTAATAAAATTCAAGCCCCTATATAATATAATAAATAAGGCATGCCCCCCCTTTCCAAAAGTTCCATATCCCACACCAGCTTAAGAAAGTCTAGTTGAGGAAGCATAAAGAAAGTAAAGTAGCACATCTAGGGGCCGGCAGTTAGTTGTGAGAAGTCAATCGCTCACGGAATGACTCTTTTCACGAAAGTCTTAGCCTTGCTTGACTAAAGCCCCCTATAGAATATAATACCTCGTCGCTCTCGAAAGTAGAGGACATCTTCTAGTAAGAGTCCGGCTTCCTTATTTATTACCCTTTCTTAGAGCTTTCGGAAGTTCTTTTCCGTTTTATTCAGTGTGAAAGTGAGAGGTAGGAGGGAGTTCTAATTACTGTCCTGAGTTCTTGTCCCTCATTCGGTAAGCTAGAATCTTCAGGGTAGCACTTCTGTAGTTGAGAATTTACACGAGTTGAAAGGGAATCTACTTCTTAAGGAATTTCTTACTATTAGTTCTTTTAGTTTAATGCAGGTTAAAGAGCTATAGGAACAAAATAGAAGACGCCCGCGCGTGAAGCTCTTAGCGGCAGAAAAGCAAGTCCTAAATCCCTTTAATTAAATAGGTAGCTCAAGTCGCAAGCGAACTCAGGGGAGCTTTATTATATTAGTGGGGATGCCGGCGGATTCAATTGCTCTCTATTCAATGGATTGAATCTAGTTGCGTGAAGGAGCATAAGCGCTAAACTGATCTAAAGGAAATGTACCTAAGCCGGAGGTTGTGGCGTAGGAAGAGTGTTCGCTCTTTCCCTCAAGGGAACCACTATGATTAATCTAAATAAGGCCCTAATAATAAGTAAATTTCCATCTATGTTGAGACAAATCCCGAATCCATTCAATTAGATGTCTGTGCTAGATGCGCAAGTCCTGTCCTTGATGAAGGGTCTGTGATCCATCCCCATATCTGTGAATCTTTACCGGTATCCCTTCTGAACATCTTGTGTAAAATCAGTTTCCCTCTGATCCTCTTTCTTTCACTGGGCGATTATATCACGCCTCACAACTGCAGGGATTGGATCATCTATATAGTTTCTATTCTGCTTTGAAAGCGCTTCTCTGCTCCTTGCAAAGGCTTCCTCTTGACCCAAAGCACAGTTTCAGTATGGACTTCCCGTTGGGGGAATGCGAGACCTCATCTGAATAGGTTTGTCTCACCGTTCCTGTTGATTTGACTTGGTTCTGCTTCCTCTATTTTCTTTTGAATACCGAGTCGGGTTCTTCTCCTACCTATATCGAATAGAACATGCCGAGCCAAATCTTCTTCATGTAAAACCTGCTTGATTTAGGTACGCTTTTATGAAAGCATGTGCTATGGCTCAAATCCGTAGTCAATCCGATTTCCGATAGGAGCAGTTGACATAATATAGAATGCACATCCAAATTTTCCCATTATTTTCATATCCGTAATAGTGCGAAAAGAAGTTCCAAGAGATGGACTTGCTGGGGCAGTTACTAGCCGTATAGTTGCAGTTCCCTATTGATAAGCTTAAACAACTCCTTATTATGCTTTTGGAATCAATTACCCAGTCAACCTCCCTTAATCTCTTTTCTATTCCAATTTATGGATTATTATATGATGATTTTTGAACTTTTCATACTTCTCTTTCGTTTCTTTGAGTCAGTCCGTATATAGAAAGGGGGGTTAGGAATTATTAAACACAGGTTGGTCGAGCATATTATTTCCTAGGGTGCAGCTCTGTTCCCTAGTTATTGTATAAGAGAGTCGTGCTTCTCTTCCTCTTCCCCTTACCTTTCTATCTATTAATAATGCTCTCGAACCTGCAGATTGCTGCTATCCCCCGAAGAGAATAGACGAAGAGGTTCTTCCCATTATGGAATGCAAGAGCAAAAGCGGAAATCCCAGTATTGGTTGAGAAGGGTCAGCGCATCCAAGCGGAGCTAAGAGGTGGTGCATTTCTGAGTCACTGAGGAACCAAGTCTATCCCCGAGTGGTCAACCCTGTTGTTTACTTGAATTGCCCCTATATATAAACAATCTGTCAACCCAGGTCTTGTTTTGTTTTGTCCAATCGAGTGGGTATTGTGTCCCCTTAAGTTATAAGGATAAGGTAGGCCGCTTATTCCCATCCAAAAACCGGATCCCTAGGCCAACCCTACAGGAAAGCTACTTAAGAAGACAGAACCCCGAGGGAAATAGTGAATCATAGGTACTTACCCTCGTTACTAAGATGGGTATATCCGGGTTTCTAGGACCCTACTTCCTAATAGCTAGGCAGACTCGCAGGAAGATGCTCCTGATAGTGCGCATTTGTATTAGTACAAAAATGGATCTATGCCCTTCTGCATTACCAAGCTTTTATTAGATAGGGGAGAAGAAGGGCTTACCTCACTCACTTGGAAGGGAGTTGGTAATATTCAATATTGACTCGACCTGTGCTCACCTATCCGGAATTGGGTCAGAGAAAGAAATTTGTTCATCCACCCATTTCTATCAAAGGTTTCGCGGCACCAAACATTAAGATCTTTATCCCTGTCTCCCGCCTATATAATAAGGGGATTGCGGGGTCTTCTCAACGATTGAGATCTATGCTGCTGGTATGATCCAGCCCCTGTCTCTGTAACAAATTTCGCCACGGGAAAAAGCTTTAGTAAAGCAGTACTGAAAGACCTCTTTTTTTTCTTTCTCCCTAACTTCTTCTTATCCCGCCCATGCCCTACGACTACTAGGTCACTCACTAACTTCCTTAAGAGGTGCCTAATCAGGATATTGCTTCAGGAAATTCATTAACAGCTTATTCTGATTTAATGCCAAACCTCCTTCTCTTTAAACCGGGTATTCCCACTATGTCTAGATTTGGGGCCTATTGCTTTGATTCAAAGCTGATTCAATAGCGGCAAATTCTATCCTTATAGCTTAAGGGTCCGAGAACAAAGATTAAGAAGACTGGAGGATAGCACGTGGGATCTTCTTCTTTATTAAAGACGGTAGAACCAAAGGCAACTGCTTCAACAATCGCTTATTTCACAGCGCCTTGATCTTCTAGCCTTTTGCCTGCTTTTCTTAGTCCTTTTCCGCTTGATCGCTCACTCGCCTCCTCAGGTATCTTCCTTACAGACAAGACCTAGATTTACTTAATATAATACGCTTAGGTTTATTAGATAGGGGGGCAATAACTAGTCTTTCCATTCATCCATCTATCCCCTCTTCGGGCCCATGAAAAAATGGTGACAGGAGCGAAGCGGTGAGGTGAAAGGGAGCTGGAAATCGAGGAACTTCTTCCCACACTAAGAAGAGTCATAAAAACCTAACTTCAGGCCTTCCTCTCACACTTCCTTAAGTAGGGGTCTGCTCTGCTTTTTGGGCGAGATACCGGTTTGCTGGCCAACAACCATAAAAAAGTCTTTTTAGCTTTAGCGAGGCTCGATGGAATTGAGCTCGAACGAGGATCCCTTTGAAGAAGGAATTGAGAGTCATATTCAATCGCCCGGGAATCCTCTTTTTTGAAGTAAGTTTGGAAAGATTAAGCCAAGCTATTTGGCAAGGTAAGTCAAGTAGTTCATATTGAAAGATTCTTCTCCGAGCTAGAAACCGCATTTCAGTGAGCTCTTCAGACAATGTTCTACAAGCAGCTAAAGCTTTAGCACTTTTTCCTTCTTGAGCAGCTGCGCCCAACCAAATACATCTGTGCCATGATCAAGAACAACATTAGAAAAAGCTTCCCTATCTCTATAAGGCTGCTAATGCTAATGATGATTCCTCATGAACTACTTGACTTACCTTGCATTATTTATATATAGATGGAAGAGCCCATTATTAAAAGACATAAAGGGCCTTTAGCGGGACTGTTGTCAACAATCCTGATGCCAGCGTTCCTAGCGGGCAGATACAACCGATTCGCGTAAACGGAGCGAAAGTGGACCTGAGCCCAAAGCAAAGTGGTGCGCAGTGATTTAGGAGCGCTGTTTTCATCTTTCTTTTTTTGTTGACTTCTATTTAGTTAGACCCCGTTTTTTCTATCTATTAATAATGCTTTACAACACTTGGAAAAAAAAGCTTGACTTAGCTCAAGCAATGCCCATTTCTTTTCTTTCTTGATTGAATGCCGGCCGGAACTGACTGAATCTATCTTACCGGAGAATCTGTTGCTAGCCTGAACAGCCGTATTCAATGCCGGATTAACTTATTATTATAGTAAGGGGCCGGTATTAACAAATATTGCTTGAGTATTACTGACTTTTTTATATATAGGGCAATATTCTGTATATAAAGCTTCTTGAACTGACTTCTCACATAATCACATAGTAGAGAAGAATGCTGCTATTCGGAGAATCTTGCAAGCGTACTTCAATCTCTCGTTGGTGCACACTCTGGACTTGTCGATCGTTATTCTATATGATAAGTGAAGGAATGCTGGATCTTTGCACGAATAAGCTGTGGGGAGAGTTCTTTGAACTCGATTCGCCGTGTGTGATAGAATTGTTTTCAGGAATAGAAACATGGAATGCGGCGGGCACCTTATTTAAGGTAGAGATTCATCCACAAGAGCAGAGAGATCAGAAAGAAGTAGGCTTTTCTCTTAGATAGGGCATTACCTCATGGCTTCCCTGAACCGGTGTTACCACGAGAGTGGATCGGAGAATAGAAAGAGCTTAAATAGTATAGGGTGGCTTTTATGGGTATACAAGACCTGATAAGAGAAGTTTAGTTCAAAGTCTCTCCTAACATGGTAGCCCTTAAAGCGGGGCTGGGCTCGGGAATTCTATTTAGGTTGCTCCCTTCTAAAGCCCTTCCTCAAGCAAGCTAAAGGCTGATTAATCACTTCTACAAGAATGTCGCAAGAAGTGTCTACTTGATGAGAATCGGAAGGTTTCAACGAACTAGGACTCAACGAATTCATTTATTAGGGGGGAGTTTACTCAAATACGGGTAGCGTGGACTCTAAGCTGGCATTGACTCGATCAGGGAATATCCGGCTCTATATAGTCTAAAAGGGCAAGGAAGGGGGCAAGACTTCTTGGCTGAGTTCGATATGTGTATCGAGTATAAGCCAGGACGCACGCTTCTTTATGAAGAAGTACTAACAAATCCCCTTCTATTAAAAATTCTTCTATGAAAAGAAGGAATGTAGCGTGGTAAGCATTATAACGAACGAGGGTGAATGACACAGGAAAGGGGACCGCAAAATAGTGATCGAAAGTCCCTGTTAGTACTATATCATAACATAAGACATACAGAAGAATACTTAAAATATAGACAACATTTAGCCAGCTTTAAAAAGTCAAAATGCCTTGTTCATAATGCCCAGCTACGCTTCCTCCTTTCTTTCTAATGAACTTACGTAGATAGATCGCTATTCAATAGAAAGATCTCTTGCTGTAATGACTAGGGGGTTCTCATGAACTAGTTTCAAAGTTATGCTAAAGGGAATGAATTCTATAGGCATGGTAGAATAGATTGAGAGCCATAGAACGCCTAGAGCTAAACATGCTAGCAGTAGTGTAATCCTTCCTTCTCCCTAGTGTGAAGCCATACTCCTAAAGAGCGAGTGTTCAGTTCTGACTATAGCTGCAACCTATACCCGTATTTAGAAAGAAAACCAATGCCCCGGCCTATACCATATTCGATGCAGGGAACTTCTTTCGTCAGCCTAAGGTTTCACATTGCCCTATATAATAAGTACGGGTCCAAAGCATTATTCTATAGAAAAGAAAAGTGCTAACCAACCTCTAAGAATCAACTCCTTCGCTAATTCGAAAGAGAAGAGGAAGCTTTTTGTGGGAAAGCGTAATGACTTTAGAGGCAATTCCACGTTGAAGCAGGAAGTTTGAATTTAGCGATAAGGGGGAAGTTTCCAAATAAAATAATAGCAATCAGCGGGTCAATTGTCTATTTACTTGAATCTCATCGTAAGCAAAAGCTTTGACTTCTGAACAACTATGAAAGACCGGTTGATGTTTGTCGTCGTAATCATAAAGTATCGAATACCCTCGCTAGGGGTTTGAGTTCCAACTAGCAGCAAAAGGGCTTTTCTTCAAGGGCTTCGTCTTACTTAAGCAATTTAGAAAAGATACTTTTCCACGTCCCTTGTCTTTACCGCTCTAACAACTGCCAACGAATTAGCACTACATTACTTCATCGATTTCAACTCTCTAAAGGAAGGTTTGAAGACACTCTAAAAGCACTTATCTCCTCTCTCGTTAGCTACTGGTTAAACTACGGCGCAGTAACTAGAAAGTCTTCTCTTTTTGAAATACCAATACGCGAATAAAAGGAAGACAAAATGCCGCTTTCCAACATCGAACTCCTCTCTGAAAAATGCACATACACCTTGCGGTCAAGCTGCGAACTCCCTATCTCAACAATAAGGATTCAAAAGGAAGGCAAGAAAGCATGGGCTTTCAACACAACATAAAAGCAAGGCACATCGGATCTTTCGACTCAGCGCCCTATATATAATAAAAAAGGAAGTACTCGCCCTAATAATAAAGAAATTCCTCATCGGCATCTGGCTTGAAAGGAAATTGGCATGGTTTCCCCTTCTTTGTAGTATCATCACCGGCCCCTGGAAGACCCTCCCAAACAAAGAGCAGGCACGACTTATCTTAATTAAGCTTTTCATGCCGGTTGAATCTGGAGTTTCAAGGCGTGATGTAATTCTATTTTTCAGTTTCTTATTTCATAAAAGCAGCATGAGGATCCAAGGATTCAACCAAGGGAGCCAGAGATCATTAGGGACTATTCGGCTAAGACTGCAAATTGATGAGCTAGTAACGGAGTCTCTGTTCCACATCATTGAAGCCAAGACCTCCTAGTACTTCTGGGAAGACCGTGGATTCATGTAAAAGTGAGTAAAAAACCGGATAAAAACCTGGCCTAATTGAGGGTTGTAGGCTATTCCCTATCTTTCGGATAAAAAAAGTCATGGTGTTTTTATTATAATTTAAGGTGAACCGGGCTAATTCTTGTATGTAGTAAATTTCTCTAAAGGGTAGAAATCTAGGGGTATATGTATTTTCCACTCGCTGGGGTTGATTGGAAGAGAAGGGAAAAGAAGGTTTTAGACCGAAAAGCGAAGGATAAGCCGGGGGGTTAACGAAAAGGTATAGAGGAGGGAGGCTCTATACTAATTGACCTAAGGCACCCTCCTTCTTCCGAGTCAACCCCCTTTACTTTGAGAGGATTGATTCAATTGACCAGCTTCGTTGGTAGAGTTTCGTGAGAGTTTTCTTACTAATTGGTTGATCGGATGCTGACTATAGCCTGGGGTTTCCATTCGCCCCATTATTCTATATCAAAGATCCAATATATTTTTATTGCTCGAGCTTTGCGAGTCCAATCTATCAAGCTCGCTGGTTGGGAAAAAGGTTTCTCACCTCCGGAATAAGAGGCGCAGTATGCCCTTATTAGAGAATGGCTTTACTTCTCCAATCACATGTGTTATTAAGCATATGAAAATTACACCCAACAAAACCAGCTTTCTCCCCTTAAGGTGCGGAGCGGGGCGTAACGAAGGGCGTTTAGGGCTTTATAGTTCTACTAGTTAGCCTGCGAGTAGGAATCTTTCAAAGGGGAAGCATTATATAAAGAGAAAAAAAGTTCCACTTCTTTCGAAGTTCGATACAGCTTTGCACACGTCATCAAAGATGATAATATTAGCTTAGTCCCAAAGTAAAGAAAATCCTGAGCTGAGTAAGATAGCAAGACCAAATGAAATCTCTGATTATTGGTTGTAGAGGCCACGTTATGGTATTAGACTTTCTTTGCCCTTCAAGCCGCTTCGAGGGACAAGCACCGCATCTAGGTAAGCTAAATCGAATTTAATTGATTCGCCGGTTGATTGATTTGCATTTCCTTATGTAAAAAAGAGGAATAAAAACGTCCCCTATATTATTCTCCCTGCCGTAGAGGAATTTCTTTCTCTCGTTTTACGAGCAAAAATATAGATTGGACTCGCTTTGCGAGAGCAAGAAATTACCTTCAAGCGTACAAAATGTTAAGAAAGATTGGATTAAGCTTAGTCGCTGCTCACGCACGGAGCTCGCATTATTAATAGATAGAGATTGAAAGCTGGAGACGTAGCAGCCTTATAGAGATAGATAAAGCCCAAGCAGAACGAACAGTGCTATTCTAAAGTTCTCCCGGAGTTACATTTCCCGAGTAAGCTGCATGGTTATGGGCTGCTTAGGCGCCTGTTTCGAATGAAGCTTTTGAAGAGCGCTCACTGAAATAGGAATATACTGGTTCCGGAACCTTGAAAAGAGATCGTTGACAACTCTAACCGCGGAATTGCTTGTTTCGGCCCCTTGTGGGTCTGGTCCCCCTATAGAATATAATACCCCGCTCCGTACAACCCTTTTTCCCGGTAATAAAGGCGCTACGCATGCTTTACTTATTGTTGAGAGAATGCTCACTCCGTACACTATACCAACCCGACTACCTCCCGGAACTCACTAACCATAGTAGAGTTTATCACTGAATTCCTTTGCTACGCTTGTTTGATTGCGCCCCTTTATTAGATAGGGCTAAAGAGGGGGTCGACTGATCACTAAATGGATTTGATTCAATTGAGAATGTGGATGAGATCAAGACCGAAAGCATAGATGCTAGCCCAAGATCTGTTCGTTCAAAAACGAACTATCGACATCATATATTTGACAAATTTCATTAATCACGGAATTTATCCCACCCTAGCTCAGTAAAGACATTGGAGAAAGCAAAAGGAGGGCTATTCCATAGCGCCTATTTCCCCTCAAATCCCGACAGCAGCTCCCGCGGAAACAATTGTTGCAGCTCAATCACCAACATAGGATAAAGAAGTCTCAGCTCTCTTTTTTGATTGCAGTTAGCGCGCTTGACTAAGAAGATAGAACCAAAATAACAAACCTCAGACTAGTTTCATAGTTGAGAACTTCTCGTTTACTTTTAGGCATTTAGTATATAAAGTAAAGGGGGCTTGAAACAGATGAATCGACTGGATCAGCTGGAACGGAACAAGGCTTGAAATGGATGCTTAGCAAGGGCGCTTGCGGGTAATTGAGGGCGATACTTCCTATGCCGAGAGCACCAATAGATAGCTATGAGAACAGGTCTAGTTAATGCCCAAGCTCGCCCTATATAAAAAGAAGAAAGTCGAACTATGACTTTTAGGAGTTGTAGAAGATGTGATGGTCTGCCCAGGTGTGGAAGGGCAATTGAATAGCGCCTGGGTGAGCCAAAACATCTCATCTTGAACCGCTTTCAGCTCCTGGTGCGGTAGCAATACCAAAGAAATAGGGAAGGAGAGATAAATGAAGGGAGAGCATTAAGTTAGAGTAAAGAGCATTAAGAAGAAGGGGCTTGGTTGTTGACCAAGGAAAAGTATGGGATTATTTGTTCTTTCTTGGAAAATGATTGTTACTCGGGCTATCCGGCCAGGTCTGCACACCTTCTCTATTTCGGCGCTCATTGCTCTTGTGTACTTTTTGATTGGACCCAATTAGCATATGTTGATACTTTCAGTCGAGCTAAGAGATGGGTAAGATAAGCTGCTGAGCTAACTACGTAAAATCCGACCTCAGACTCGACCTATTTGACTCTGCTATATGCATTTTGTGGTATGGAGAGATTGAAGAGATCGAATTCCTCGCGGGAACACACGAAAGAAAGATATGAACTGGGTAAATAGAAATGGAAAAGAGATGTTTCCAATTCATCCAAATCTTCAGCTTTTTCTACATCCATATGATCTGCTAAAGTGGATCGGTATTGACCATATAATAAAAGAAGATCTTGGTCCATGGAGTCCCAAGAAGGTAAGAACGTAAATCTGTCTGATGCGTCTTCGGCCAAATAATATATACAAGTGGGACCTGCACTATGAGCAAGCTGTGCGAAAAACCGCTTCTTTTTTCCGGTTCCGAAACAACTTGGGCGAAATAGGGTTCTACCGGGAAACCATGGATTTTTGAGTTTTCGCCATTGGTTACTGGTTGAGCCACTGGAATGGAATGAGATAAGAATCTCTGTAGATCTTTCTTCTCCACTTACTCGTTCCTTGTTCTCTCTAAATAAAGCTCTTTTCTTCTGTAGAATACTTCTGTAGAATGGCATAATTGTCCGCTAAACCTCGATCTTCAAAGAAAACTGACTCCTCCTACTCCTCCTTTTCGTTTGGGTTTGAATTCCATGAATCTTCTCTCTTATCGTCTTGGTATTGGATCCGCTCCCCTTGCATAGTTAATTCGATTCGTCTTCTTTATTCTTAAGAGAACCCCCCACCCGAATCATTTTTAAGACCCCCAAGCCCTCTCGAATGAGTTCTACTATAGAAACTTTCAACGTAGACCCGGGGACAAATCTTTCACTCACTGAGAAGTGAAAACCTGTGACTAGATCGTCCTGAAGACGGATGCGACGGGAAGAAGTGGCATTTGGAAGTGTTGCTGACTTAACATTTAGGTTTCGGCATAAGAAAGCTTGCACTGTCTTTTCGCACTTAGGCGCACAGCGTGCCATTGGTAATGATTCTACTACGGTGCCACAAATTCGCAAGCTGATCCTAAGTAATCGTTGTTGTTCATTGGATTCCGGAGGAACTACTTCGTTAGGATTGGGGAATTGCTGCGATTCTTCCTGAATAGCCTGGATTCTCCCGTCGAGAGTCATTTTGAAAGTCTTTCCTAAACTCTTCCGACTGAATATGATAAAGCCTATAAAACAACGAGCTACTATCATTTCTTCATTATAGATTGAGATCTTCTTCGAACTTGATGCACAAATAGATAGAATAGCAGCAAATAGCATCTTTCTAGCCTGCATATTCGTGGAACTTTTGATCATTTCTCAACCCTTATCTCTATCTTTCAGCAACTTCACGGGAAGTTAATAGGTTCGGACTTGAGAATCGGATGTGCTCGCCCAGCGAGAAAGGCGGCTTACTAAAAAAGCCCTGCCAACCAAGAAAAAGAAAGAAGAAAACGAAAAGAGAAGATAACTTCATATTTTGGTAACTCTCTAGGAGTCATGTTTAACCTTGAATGCTATTAATAGATTCTACAGCAATAGTCCCTCGGACTCGGAAAGTAATAACGAAAATGGCTAACCCAATAGCAGATTCCGCAGCTGCCACCGTTGAAACCAATGAAGCAAATGATTGACCCATCATATCATCCGAAGAAACGGAAAATACCAAAAAGTTCGAATTCACAGCTAATAACATTGATTCAATTGGCATTGACATAATAGGAATATTTCGTCTATTAAGGAGGATTCCCCGAATACCTGAAATAGAGATGATCATAGAAAATGTAAAATATTTAATAGGATCCGTGTCGGGAACGTAGAAGGTAAGAAAAATTCAAATGTTATAACTAAAAAAAAGCACCTAAGTCGTCCCCCCCATTACATCAAGAGATTCAAAAATATATTGGATCTCTCTCATTTAGAAAGCCTACCCTTCAAGAAATTGTAGAACTTGGAGAAAGTATTCACTTTCCGTTCCATGATTCACTAAACCCATGTATACATGGTTGATAAATTCTATGTTGTCCACGCTAAACAAAACAAGCTCGGCGGCTTGCGGTAAATTCACCGCAGCTGGTGCTGGGAAGTTACCTACTCCCATAGGAGTAGTGTCCCTATAGACACTATAGACAATGGACAGCCGATCCACTATTTGCTCTTTGAGAACTGAAACTGTTAGATTTCTGACTTCCGTAGTCATATTGAGACTATGAAGTTCATGGATTATTTGGCCAGCTCTAACCGCTACTAGAATAGCTATAGGCAAAGCCAAACCCAGGTTTAAAATGAAATGTGAAATAATTAGATCCATGATTTCTTCCTTCTTTGATTCGATTCCCTCCATACAGCTTAATTAAGAAAGACGAAGCATATATATAGGGCGAGTAGTGAAGAAAGAGAGTTTTTTTTGTGGTTGACTATAGCCTGGGAAAATACATGGTTTGAATTGGACGTAACATTCTTTTGATTCTCTTACGATATTTCATGATTAGGAAAAATTCACACCTTTATGAAAGCAGACTATAAGCTAAAAAAGCAGGTGATGAAGCTATGACATTCATATATAAGCTTCTTATGAATTCTCTATATGGTAGGTTTGGTATGAATCCTGAAAGTACTGTAACAGAGATCTGCAATCAACAGAAATATGAAGATATGATGAAGATGGATAATTTTCAATCAGCAGAGAAGCTTACCGATCATTATTATATTGTAAATTATATCGTAAATAGTACTACAGTGGACGACACTGAGTGGAAGGCTCCTAAGATGTCGGCCGTTCAATTGTCAGCAGCAATAACTGCTTGTGCTCGTATTTACATGTATCCTTTTATTTCCAGACCAGACTGTTATTACACTGATACAGACTCTATCATTCTAGGAAGTCCTTTATCTGACGATTTCATTTCATCCATGTAATTAGGTAAGTTTAAACTGGAATGTAATGTAAGGAAAGGAATATTCTTAGCCCCTAAGAGTTATATGTTAGACATAGAAGATGATCGAAATATTATTCGACACAAAGGACCTGCTAAAGAGTTAGTCACATCAGATTGATTTCAAAGGCAATTAGCAAATTTCTCTCTAACTGAGCAGATACCCATTTCAGCAAACTTCAGAATAGATTGGAAAGAACTCAGGATTGTCAAAAAAGATTGACTCCTCAAACCACTAGATACACCACTAAAAAGCTACCACAGAGTCACAAAAGAGAGAATGTCTATGATTCAAATAATGTATGGATAGACACACGACCTATAGATGTAATAGACTTAGGAAGTCAAGATGCTACCACTATTTTCAAATATGAACTATTGCGGAATAATGATGAATCAGTCAGCCTTGCTCCTCTATTAAGTAATGCCTCTAATGAAGATAAAAAAGGCCGACTACAATACAATTACAAGCCCAAGAAAATCCTAAATCGAAGGAAAGTCTCTGTGCCGACGAATAAATGACAAAAAATGAGCAGGGCCCTACCTTTTCTCCCTACTCTCCGGTTCATCTTAAGACCGGTCCATTTTAGTGCATAACAGGGCAAAAAAAGCGCCTGTGTCAATTAGTTTTAATAATGAACACTGTAATTTGTACTTCGGTTCTCTAGAAGTGTCTTAAATTGAGACCACTTCTGAAGGATATTAGAAGGGTCCTTTGAATCAATCGCTTGATTATTACACACCGCCTCTACATAGGTGTTGTAATACTTAACAAATTCTGAGACCTTAGTATCCCATATTTTTCTTTTTCCTTTACTTTAATATTTGTCAGGTATAATGAAATGAAATAAATCAGTCAGATATTCAGCAGGGATTGGGAATAGGATTAAGAAATCTTTCCAGTGTTCTGGGAAAGAAGGATTCTGATAGTAAGGATGAATCAGATTTCTATCAATCAAATCATTAATGAAGTGAAGTGGATGGCCCATCTCAATAAAGACTTTGGTATATATATCATGAACTATTTTAGCGTAAGGTGCTGTAGTTATAAAATTATCATGAACGGTATATATAGGTGCACCTTCCCTCAATAATGATTCTACAACTTTTAAGGCTATGTATGCATCCTTCTGATGAATAAAGTTAGCGCATGCAGAAGATTGAGTCTTTCGCTTATCTCTATTCGTAGTAGGTACACTGAGAGTAACCCGTCTTCTTTTTTTTCTATCCCTTTCATAAACGATTCTAACTTCTTTTTCGAAAGACATATAATCCTGTAAAGTTTGAAAAAAGGGTATGCTATATACTACAGCTCTATCCCTTACTGAACAAAACCAACTAAGGAGGGATATCAACTTCATCAAATTGTCTATATCTGGATATTTCAAGGTCCAAAAATCATTGCTAAGTTTAGCTATCCTTTTGACTTAACAAGTCCTCATATTTATCCCTAATATCCTCATTCATGCTAATCACAGTCTTCCCATATATCAAAAGCATGAATAACCTTTTAATGAGCTTTCTATCTAATTTGGATTCAATGATCTCCTTCTTTGACTTCTCCTGGATATGATGATGCAAAAATTCCTTAAACTCTTTGAGTAGGTACTGGTATACATCTTGGATTTTCCCATCTGGGTGTGGAATAAGATTCGTTTTCCTAGCCATTTCTTCGTTAAGCATGAAATAACTCATGATCTGATAAGCACTAGCAGCAGCATCTTGAGTTATTGGAAGTCTATCATATTCATGAACATCATCATAACACAGGACCTTAGCTATGAACTGAAAAGGTTTTTATTCCTTAGAGAAAGAGATTAAACTATCATCCGAAGCATAGATTATACTCTTCTTTTCTTTATACCATTGAAGAGCATCATCATAATGATAGAATTTCTGATACTTAAAGGCTGCAGAAGATGCTACAATGTCCTTTGTCAACAGGTTACTTCCTTCTTCATGCTGATTATTAGCAAAGACTAAGAGACTCCTAGCCAAATCACGCTCGTGGAAGTGTATAATCCCAGAGCGGTAGATTCTACCACGGAAGTCCATAAAGGCGGGCAGATAAAAGACAAAATCCTCGTATGCGGACGCTAGCCTGATTCTGAAATCTTCATACCTAGCCGCCTGCACCTGTTTAGCTAATTCTTTTAAGAGAACACTAAGGCGTGATGTTAATTGCCCTTTATAGGATTATTATGGAAATAAGATATCCTCAGAAGGTCGTTGGCATCTTTCAAATTCACGTGTGCTAGTATTTCGGGCATCAAAAGTCCTTCTTTTTCTAAAGTAGCACGATTATTCTTAATGAAGTCCAAAAATACACTATTTATATGAAAACTTTTACATTGAAGTCCATTCAATATTTTACAAACTTCCTTATAATTAGATTCATGTAATTCTATATTAAAATTGCTTAGGTTATGAGAGGATATAAGACTATACCTATTATAGATATCTAACGTAGGTTCGCTTAAGTAACCACCTCTCATATCCGATAACATAAAGGTATCCTTCTTTTTAGATTCGTGGAACATAAAATCCATTTTTGATACGTGTTTTCGCTTGCAAAAAATTCATTCTTTTCAACGGGAGAAGACTTAACTCAAAATTACATACCGCTAATAAATTCGATTTTACATAACCCTTTCCTTTCTCTTTCACAACAGCCTTCTTATCATCTGTTGATAAGGTCTCAATATGGATCAATTGTCTTTCGATCATGAACTCTAACAATTTAGTCCCTATTTCAAATTTATGACCTTTTTGATTCTTTAAATCCCCTTCATTACTACTAACCTCCTGGTTGTTTTTACTAATTAGATTAGCGTGTGTTCGTCCTATATAGAAAGGGGATGAACAAGGCTATCTAGCTTATTCAACAAACAAAGTAGATACCCTAACAACCGCGGTGTTTTGAATACAATTGTACAACAATCCCAGGACATATATAATGATAGCTTCAAGCGTATATTGACCTAAAGGTTCTATAGTACTATTATATATATTGATAGGTAGATGTTTATCTAAATAATATTTAGCACATATCTTATCCTTTCCTATCAATTTTTTGATTAAGTTTGGCCTTTCTTTAAATATATTATACTCATCAAACTTCATAGTTAAATCTTCGATCTTGATCTGTAACTCAGATAACTCCATCTCTGATACATCTCTAGTTTTATTGTGTATTTTTATAGTATTTTTGTAATCCTCCAACAGGTGAATAACATTTATTTTCATACTATTTTCTTCCCTTTTTCTTTTCTATATAATAAGGCTTTAATCCTTTAGCTTCTATATCCTTCGCTGATCAACAAGGTTCATGCCGCTTACTTATGCTTCCGCTCTATCCAAGTAAAGCCAGATTGTCTGCTTTCACCATAAAGGAAGAAAGAATCCGCTTTTCCTAAAACTTTATTCCTTCATCAAGATAGCGACTAACATTTAGAGAGCGTCTGTCTCGGGTAATCGTTTCGCTTTACCAAAAAAAGAAATGTGTTAGCTCTTTTATTTTTTTGATTGCTTTCCATTCCTCAAGTCGGCATCTGGCTTGAAAGGAAACTTCTGCCTACCTATGCTCGTCTGCGGCCAAATCCCAGTCTATGTCCAGTTCAGGCTTCGGCGTAAAAGGAAAGAAAGGTTCGCATAGCGTGGTGAAAGAAGAGTCTTTGTACGAGATCAGCTAGTCCCTTGATTCTTTCTTCTTCGTGAAGTGGAATTCGGACGGATTGATTCTTTTTCGCTAGTAACTGTAACCAGGAGCCAATCCAAGTCGCTGCTTGGGAGATTGGTGCTTTAACGAGGCGGGTAAAGATATCAGATATTGATGTGTAAGGGCTTATTTCAAAGATTGAGCAAAGAGAGCAAACTCAATAGAAAGGTGTGGCATAAATCCAAGTCTATGCCTCTTCAGATTGCTTGCTGATTGATATTCTTTCTTCTTTCTTTCTTCGTCTTTACAAATAAAAAAATAGGAGTAGTTCGCTTTCTTCGGCTTGCTTTATTAGGGCGTCGAAAAGAAGACTCGGGACAAGAAGAGGGCGGGCTTTTAAAGAAGAATCGTTTTTGATTGAATCTCGATTGGTTACTTCCGAGCGGTTTAGACCTCCCAATGTCTTTCTTTTTAAAGGCATGGATCAGTAGCACTCTTTACCGCATGCCTGCCGCGGGCTCTTTCTTCTACGAGTTTGTCATCGAGTCCGAACATCAGTCCAGGCATAATAATATGAAGAAGAGCCTATTCCTTTTACTTCTTACTTCTTGCAGGATCAATTCATTACTAGTAAGATCAGCTGGTTAAGAAATTTCTTACCTGAGGGCTATTACATAGCGCCTGATATGGATGAACTCTGTATAAAATCTTTCTAGAGGGGGGAGCTGTCATCTTGAAATTGGTTTTCTAAGGCGGCAGCGATAGTCCTTCATAGGCTGTTTGTTCTCTCTGTCCCAGAGAGAGTATATGACTAGAATGTGGCTTTCTATCTAACTATCGGTAACGGAAGGGCTTTCTCTCGTTTCGGGCACTCTCCTCATTCTTTCGTTAGGGCGCCCCCTAATAAAATAATAAGTCAATTGCCCCCGTATAGCGACTCTCTGCAGCTTTGACTTAGCTGCAAACATCTAACCTGCCTTTGTATCTGCTATGAATGAATCTACAAGCTATCTGGTCCACTCTCTATAAGACATCGATCTCATCTTTCCACCCAAACATTGAATAAAAGCATATATATGGGAAAAAGAAAGGGTGAACTAGTGGTCTTCTACTTCCTCACAAAGGGATGAAAGTCGCTGCCCTGCTCTAGCTTTAAAGGTAGTTACATATCGGTATGGAAAATTAGATGCCATTTGAATTCACTTTTGATTAGTGCGATAGCTGTACCCTAAAGGACACTGAGAGTGCTATATCGTCTTGATATCTTCCTCGATAGCCTATACAGGATTGAGACAGCCGAAGGAACTTGAAGACTTGAAGAGTCATACGCTTACTTCTTGGCATGACCCACGTAAAATAGAGTTGGCGTATCAGGATTAGTTAGACATTATTAGATTAGGGGGATTCGATAGCACAGAGCATTACGGCGACTCACGTAGGTACGGGCGGAAAGACAGAAAGGAGATATTCTCAGAGGACGTACGTATATATAGGAAAGCAAGGGCTCTTTCTTTTATCTAGAAAGAATGGTCTGACCTTTGAGCGATGGAGTGAACCGTGCCAAACCTGTGAGATGCTTGACCGTGTCCTAACTCTCTTGCATATATCTTAAGAAAAGCATACTCCGCTTACTTTTTGAAAAATTCAATACTAAATTATTCAAATTTTCCTCCTTCTTGTCTATCTTAATTCAATATGCGAGCCTTCCTTTGAGGATAGATTGACTCCGGCTGCTGAACACCCAATCGCAGGGAATGCATTTGGGCTTCCTCCTCTTCTATCCCATCCTCCATTCTATAAGGCTTTCTTCTTTCTTGCCGGTCCTTCCCCGCGCATTGATTGATCGAGAAGTCAAACCTATTCTTCTTACTTCTTCAAATGACTCTTCATCTCGATCAATGGTCAAAGTGGGCACGTACTTGTGTCTATTTCTTCTACTTACTTGGCTTACATCCGTCAAGTCCGATGCTGAGATGGTGTCACCTATTAAGAGGAAAAGCTCAATCAACTAATACCTTCGATAGGACCAAGACTATGGATGGTGTAGCTGCGCATATTCCTAGTCTTTTTTTCCGGGCAAATCTATTGGATTAGGACGATAGACTTGCAGAGGACTAGTCCGTTGAAGAAAGTAGGAGTGCGTAATACCCGCTTCTTCACTTCGGATGATTGGATTCTGGGTAGGGTTTTCAGTCAGTTTCATTCTTCAAAGCTTGACTCTACGTTGGAAAGAGAACTCACTCTATCTTCTTTTGACCCTATTGGTGGATTCATAGAACCTTGATGATCAATTCTCTGATCTTACTATTACCCTTCAACTGCAATTGCATAGCCACCAGGAACTGCATCTCAATCAAACAAAAGGAAAGAGATTGGGATAGGCTTAGCAATATATTCACTAACAAGGGAATCCAAATCATCTTTCAACCTGAAAACGAGCTGTCTTTACTCTTTCTCTTCAAAAAAGAAAGCTCTTCCTTTACACGGGTTTTTAAGGGTTGGGCGTAATCTTGTTCAGTTCCTCTTCCTTATTCTTCTTTCTCCCCGCTGCACTTGTTAATGAATTGCTCTGCTGGCACCTATTCACAGTTGGTTGTCGATCGTATAGAAACGTATTCTTCTCTTGGGTTTGCTTTCTCTTCTCTAAATAAAGCGACTTACATCCATGAATAAATTATTGGATCTCTTCTTTCTGAGAAATTAGCTTGGGAAATTCAGAGTTCCATTAACATCTTCCTCCCTCTTGAGAATTCACTAAAGAAGAAGCTTCCTCCCATGAGTTCATTATCAGTGATATCTCTTTTAGTCCGGTCTTCTTTTCTCTTTTGAGTCAGGCGACAGGAAATTGGGTTTTTTGAATATCTCTCTTCTGGCCTGCATTATTAGGAAAGGATCGATCTTTTACGTGCAAGTAGTCAAACTGAGGGGCAGCCGGATTCATCATGTCAATTGGGGGAAGGTGACATAACCAAAGAGCAGGGGAGGGCTAAGCATAAAAAGACTCAGGAAAGCAGATTAAAGCTTGGGCAGTTTTAGCTAAAAGAGTTTATATATAGGGGGGACATGATACAGAACAAAAAGTCTCTCTGGGTTGAGGTGATCAAAGGGAAATATTGCAGAAACCAAGAAGTGAATTTTCAATACAGACCTGGGTCTTCTCATGTGTGGCGCAGCATTCTAGCAGGACATGATGTGCCCCTAATGGACTAGGCGGCTAGACCCTGAAATCCCCGTCCACATTCTTAGAGAAAACTCTCCTCTAGACTAAGACACGTGCATAGGCAAGGATCATGGATGAGCAAGTTCAGGCGCAAGAAGAAATGAGAGGGGAAAGAAGTGACTTGAGAGACCAGCTAGCCGAGATTGTGAGCTTGCTCAGTGAGAAAGCTTTTGACTTAAAATTCTTCCTAACTTCACTTCTCTTTCCGAGAAGTCATATCTTCTGAAAGCATTGAGTATAGAAAGTAAAAAGTAAAAGGATCTATCTTTCTTTCCTGACTTATTTAGTAGTTCTAAAAACTATTCTTTCTTAGGAAGAAAGAGAAGACATTTCTTAGCTCAATTTGCTCCCTTCCCTGCTACTATTGAAGTAGTCTCGCTTCTTCCAAGTCGAATTTATGGGCTCATTTTAGCTGCTTTAGCTCATTCGTTCGAGAGAACCACATTTCACAGGAACCGAGAACGCCTCTTACTTTCTTTCTATATAGGGCAGGTTCCCGCGCCTTTGCTACTATTGAATCGGTAGAGCCCGATCCAATTACCTTCGCTAACTTGGGGTTAGAGGACAGCTCACATCAATTTTCTTTTTATTTCCGGGCACTAGGAAGACTAATGAACCAGTTAATGCTACTATTTAGTAGAAGGGAGCTCCTCCCCTCTTTCAAGCTACTTTCTCGTTGATTGAAAGACCTTTTCTCGATCTCGATACGGAAAGGATTCAGTAACTTATTAGTTCTATTGATACGAATAGCAAGAAAAGCACTGCTAACAAGCACACCCCGGGCCCCCTATTCTTTCTAGCCAGGCTCGTTGAGGCCTACTTTTTTACTATTTCTCGGTTCTGATAACTATTCTATTCTTAGACTAAATAGTAGGAATACTACAGATTCTTTCCTTTACTCCTGGAACAGGGCAGATTCTACGTATAGATACGAAATCGAACTACTGAAAAACCAATGGGAACTAGCTACCAATAGGTACAGGTACAAGAACAAGGAATAGTAAGTCTTTAGACTCATGAACTTCTTTCTTAGTTTGGACTCACTCATTAGCTCATTGGGAGTTCACTCCTTACTTCTTCCTTAGCTGCAAGTAAGACTTCTATCTAGTAGTTCTGAGAGCTCTAGCTCTTTAAAAGGACTCATTTACGGGCTCCTTTGTACAAGGAAAGCCGACCCTATTTAGCTGCCTTTTCTCGTTTGATAAAAGCCAAATTCAATACTGCCTTCCTTTCGACTTACTTGTTTTTCTCTATAAAGGACCAGAAAGACCCTGATTTCCTAACATGTGGAATACAAGCCTGCTCCCACCAGCTCTTTCCGGAGATTAGGAATAGAAATTGCCCCTTTCTTGGGATATTAAGGTAGTAGGGAACTCGTAACATTGAAACACATTCATTGAATCCAAATCGTGTATTTTCACTCGATTAATCGAAAATATGTAAGATAGTATGTGATCGTAGAACCCCTATGGAGAGGCTGGACTCTAATCAGATGGCTCCATACGGATATGCTATTTCACGGCAACGGTTAGTTTTCTTTAAAGCAACGAATAACAACAACGAATAGTAACTACTTTGAAATCCTTCTTCTTTTGATATCATTAGGAGCTTATACGAATAGGATAGATTTTTATACTTTATGAATAGTAACGAATAGGAACAGCTGCAACAAAAGCAACGAATAGAAAGCAAGAGCAAGGAACAAGAACAGGGAATAGCAAGGAAAAGGAATATTAATTTCAATCACATCGGAACTTCAACAACAAGGATTGTTTAGGTCTTAACTCCTTCCTATTTCTTTATGTTTTTTTATTATTCTATTTCTTTTTTTTATGTATTCAATGCTTTTGTTAGATTTATTAAATAGGGGTTTGTGAAAGTGTATTAGTTCTTCTGTTGTTTGTGTTGTGTTAAGATATATATTATTTCTTCATCAGTTTTTAAGCTAAACTCTATAGAACTCATGTCTAAAGGGAGCAGCAATCGTCTTATGCATAGGGTATGCATTTTTTGTTAGTAACAAAGAAAGAAGAACAATTCACCGAAAGGGAAGACGATGCTACGAAATCGCCCTCTTACCAGGCGCTATGGAATAGCCCTTAATTTTACTTTTTTACGCGTAGATTGCTATCCAACAACAAACACAGGGACAATAATCCTCACAACTAGCCGTGTAGCCACGAGACGAGGATGGTGCTTGCTGGTTTTTATTCCTTACTCCTCTTGGTCAAATTACTCGCCCTATATAGGGGCGCTTTCCGTGTATTCGAGTTATAGAGTTGATAGGGAAGAGGGAAAAGATAGTCTCTCTTGAACCAGCCAATCCAAAACTCTAGATTATACAGCTGATTAGGCCGCGAAACTCATATCGTAGAGAAAGGAGAATGACCTTATCCGAGTATCAGCATATAATAAAGAGAAAAGAGAAAAGAAATCTTCTTTAATCGCGAGTGTAAGCCTAACCTGAAAGGTCAGGGAATGCTCCAAGCCCCTATATAAGTAAGTAAGCTCTTTTTTGCCCTTTCTATATAGGGGACCGATACACAGGAGTTGAATCAATTCCCCTTTTAGGCTTAAAAAGTTCTTTATCGACTCTTTTTCATGCAAGCATTTTCCTTTCTAAGTAGTTCCGGGCGTTCATTCTTAGGTTCGGGCCGAGGATGTGAAAAGTAGTCTTAAGGGGCAACCCTAGTTGACAGCTAGCAATCACCAATTGCTTTGGACAAGGGTGGTTTACCAGACTTTCTTTTCTATATAAATAATGCGAGCAATTTCCCTTATTAGATATGGCTTGATAGTTCAAGTGTAGTAATGGTGGTCTCCTGTCTGTGATAGTAAAGCATGCCTGTGGCTAAAGGAGAAAATAAGTCAATCTGAGTGCCCTATAATATATATAAAGGTAGTTGAAGTCAGGCTTTCTAACTCCTAGTTGTCCCTCTTGTCCGGGCTTTCCGAGAAGTCTCGTCCTCCTAGCAGTAGTACCAAAGCAGATGAGGGAGAAATGGAATCCTATATATTGGAATTAGGGCTTAGTAGAATGAAATAGGATCTTTCCGCTTCAAGCCTGACGCTTGGTATTATATCTCCAAGAGAGAATACTCCCGCTAGCTCGGGTTCTTACTCTAAGGAATGCCATTTTAAAAGCTGTCTTTCTTTTCTTTGTGCTTGCTATTAAGCTGATTCTTGTCCTCGCCGGTTCGAATTTAGTCCGCATTAAAGCTTTTGAGTACATAGATGGATTAGACCGAAGAAGGTTCAACTAGCAAGGGAGTTTTCGTATTCAATGGTAATAGGAATAGGACCATAAAAGGCACTAGCTCAAGAGTTAGTTCAATAGAGGCGTATGAGTATTTTAATAGCCCTATATAGAAAGAAGCTTTATTGAACTTATAGAAGGCCTTGTGACGACTTCTTCCTCTTCTCCGTGCTGTCTGAGCGGAGGAAGCTTCAAAGCGGAAAGACAGCCTTATAGAGATAGATAAAGCCCAAGCGAGTCGCCCTTATTGAAAACTAAAGCTGCTTACTGCATTAACAAGCAATTACTCTCCAAACGAGGTTCGATTTATATCTTTACCGCTTTATAAGGTATAAGCTCCGAAAGATATCCCGATAAAGGCAAAAAAGTAAATAAAAGTAAATAGAAGGACTGGAAGAACAGCAGAGGCAGCTAACCGGATGTCCGTCCTCACATACATATACTTGAATCTTAGAACCTGGGGCTTTGTCAGCACCTTCTCGCACCTCTAAGTACAAAGAAGGCAGATCCTTTTATATAAAACCACGACTTTCTTTTCCTGCCCTATATATAAAAAACGGAGATAGCTGCTACTTACCTACGACTACTCGGCGGTCTCAGAGACCGAACTGATCCACCTACCTTATCTATTTTTTGAAACCTAGCTCACGAGCCCTATATATAAACATAAACAAGTCGGCCGAGTCTCTATAAGCTAATCCGGAGATAGCCCCCCGGTTTCTATTCTCTTTGGGCACCTTTTCCCAACTTACAACAGTACAAGGGCATTAAGAAGCGCCTAGGTATAGCCTAACAAACCCGACACCTACTTTATATATTACCAGAAAATCAAGAGTGCTTGGTCCCAGATAGCTGCTCCTGATGAACTGCCCGGCTAGGCACGATCGCAGACAGACACAAATGGGGCTAGTATATTACCTTACGCCCTTAGTGAGCTCGAAAAACAGGAAGGGGAGGCATTTTTATAGCCCTATATAATAAGTAAGGTGACACATAAAGAAGGGTCTGTTAGCTTTAGGTGTGAAGGGCTTCTTTCTTGAAAACAAGAAAATGCCTTTTAGCAATAAGACGATAGGAGTCAATAATCAGTCTCAATGCACTCTCTATAGGTCCCTTGTCACTAATCCGAATCTATAGGTTGTTCACGAATGCCCTTTTTTCAGGAATGGAATCAGAAGCAGATGGATCAATTCGCTACGTGAAAGCTGCTAGTCGAACTAAAGCGGGAAAGAAAAAAGTTAAGCTAAGACCGCTTCTTCAATTCCCTTATGAACAACATAATCTTGAAAGAAGCCCTATAAGTAAGTAATTTAAGATAAGGAAGAAATAGAGCCTTGGTTCGTTCTTTGGTTATTTACCGTAACCGGAAAAATCTACAGAAGCTCTTACGGAATTGAGATAGCCTTACTTAAATTCTAGCTATTAGTTGAGAATGGAGCGAGTGGAATAGAAGTAACGAGCAAGAAATAAGGGATCCCAAGAACCATCGATGAGCTATCGAGCTAGGAGCCAAAAAGAAAGAGAAGAAGCTCTCGGGTAAGCAGCATTTACAAAGCTATTCTGACTTCTAACTTCCAAGGCTTATTCTTTAAAAGGCGGGTAAGGGTCAAGAAAGGTCCTCAACGGTGATAACTACCGAAAGAGATAGTATCAACCCGAACGAAAGCTCTCGGCTGCTAGTTGATCGTCTTTCTTCCGACCAAAAAAATTCCATTCCCAAATCTTGCAGAGTATAATCACCTGCCTATACAGAATCTAATCATCTAAAAAGGCAACAAAGAATGGTATAGACCTCATCCATCAGAAGGATGACATGCCACTTATTAGAGAATGGCATCTCTCAAGTTCAATGTACAATCCTTGGCAGGCATGGTATGGCATGGCATCAATTCTGCGAAAAAATGAAAAAATTTGAATCCAACGAATTAGGTGAATAATGTTCAATTGGTTAAGGAGAGAGATCAAAAGGGTAACCCTACGCGGGAAGATTGGCTTCAGACACGGAATCATCATCAAACTCGACAGTGTCTGAAGGCTTCACGTACTTCCCCCAGGGCTTTTTGATGGGTTCGGTTCTTGATCCGTTTTATTCTCTCCTTATTCTTTTGCTTCTTCCTTTCTTTCTCTTTGTTTCTTAGCTCTCTTTCTCTTTCAATGATGCCTTGCCAGAGGACTGAACCCGTTGATGGCCACAGCACCCCTTTGGGGTGTTCAGTGTCGAACTCCTCTGCCAAGTCCTCGTCCATGGTCTTGAGAAGGCTGAACTCGAACCACTTGATCCACATCAGCCGGGTATCCAGCTTTTGTGCTGTTCGTGCATGTACCCTGTCCCGGGGTCAATATACACCATTCTTCTCGCCTTATAGTACTAATGGGTATGCCAGACGTTTATGAGTAACTCCAGCAAACGAGAATAGCAGTGCTTGTCCTGCCAATCAAGTGTACAGTGTTCAAAGAACAAATGCATTGTCTAGTTTGTATTTATTCTCGATCAGGCGTAAAGAACACAAGTCATCTCACAAGATAAGATACCTCGGATAGACTTAAACAGCATCGCCTGGTTTTATGATGCACATCATAGAACTGAGCATCAAGTGCATCCACAAACATTCTAAAACAAAAAGGCACGATTCCTCGTTAAAAAATCTACTACCAACAAGAATGAGAATTTAATCTGGCCAAAATCCCCTTACTATAATAATAAGTCAATCCTAACCTTGAAAACATGACAAATTCCAAAAACGACTTGGTAGGGAAAGCCCAACTATGCATGACAGACCAAGTTCCTTCGTCCACAGGCATTGCTGGAAGAGAACTCATGTTCTGTTTTATGTCGTACATATATTTTAGAGTCTCCAAGAATGCATACCTAGTTTCACCATAAAAAAGAAAACAGCAAACTCCCCACTATTAATAAGCAGGTCAAAGGAAAGTCTCAAGCTAAGAACTAAGAAGCAAACTATGAGAAACTGCAACTACCCACTGAACTGACGGGATGATATCTTACCGGCAATTTCCAGCATTTACAGCATCACAAAATGACCAGAAATCCTGCCTTATTTGGTTTCTTGGATCCATGTCCAATCTGGCCCAGAAGTAAAGAGCGTCCCCTAAAAGTTAAGGCTTTTTCCTAATTTATTTAATGGAGGCATTAAGCAGTGATCTTTCAGCAGCTCTAGACAATGATTTCTGTTGAATCACGAAATTTAAACATTAAATGGAATTTATCAAAGCAAAATCACTATAAGATGTGGTATAGTTCTACAGTCTCCAATGCATATATTCGACGAAGTAGCAAATTTACAGGTATCTGATTATAATAAGCATTGTTGAGCTATCTGACATAGAGATGAAGGAAATAGTGTGCAAGAAGAGAATTGTCACCCAAGTGCATACCTTTCTCGCAGTGCCTCGCCAAGATTGGAACCCAATCCAAGCATTTTTATGTACATTATCAATTCGATCAGCAATCGCGAAAAAGGCTCCATGTTCCCCCCTATACTATTTAAGCTCGTCTCGATAATACGAATCATTTAACAGGGGTAGACGAGAAGGCGCGTCAATATCATCAGCTTCAGGTCTTCGACCTCTCCTGGACTACAATGACACAATTATATGTGATTCAACAGGTTAATGACAATGTAATTCTTACTCAACCAATATTACAAGTTCATATGCTTAATTTATCAAGAAAAACGAATGTGCAGCACAAGATGGTTACTAATCATATAGCCAAAATTACAAACTATATGTAAGTGTTCACAATGAAGCAAGGCACTTACCAGCCCAATTCCTCTGTACAGTGACCTATGGTGCAAAAAGGGCCTTATTGGGTAAGCCTTCCCCGAAATAGGTTCATAAATGCATAGTGGTTGACCTGTCCTTTCAAGTTCTCCATCGTCCCTTTCACGCAATATGTGGCTGGGTCTTCTGATACTTCTATATAAATCATCCCATATTCCCACAGGCTGATCAGTTCTACCCTTCAGCTGCATTTCCACAGAAAAAAGTAGGAATAAAGTCTAACATTATCTTGTATATAATAAAGCCGGAAGACGACAGAACCAAAATCACAAACCTCTTCCTCCTCTTTTCTTTCCTTTAAGGCAGCCATGTCAGCATATTTTAGCTCCTCCCAGATCTTTGTAATATGAGTAGGGCTCGAACACATCATTGAGTTTAACTGAAGCCTTCTGGGTATGATTGAATTGTTTTTCAACCTCGACTAAAACAAAATGTATCCATCCTAGCTATATCTGAAATAACTGGAAAACCAGCATCTCTAATACCTTCGAATTGACGCCACTGCCAACCTCCCCTATTAAGCTGAAGGAATCTCATTTGCGGTCTGGGAAAGAGCAACTTCAGATGGGAGCATGGCAATGTTTTCCAACAGCAAAGCATAGCCCTTCACACTTTCAGAAACCATTAAGTTTTCAGCAGCTTTATTGAATGCTTGCACTTGATGTAACAATTTTAACTGAAACGGGCTCTCTTCCACTTGGGACCAGTTGAAACACAATGTCTGTTAGAGCCTCAATGTCATCCTTTGGGAAAATATATCCATTCACCCCATTACTAACCTAAGAGTAGTCGCCATGCCAATTAGTAGGTCATTTAGTGATTCAAAAATTCCAAAAAATCTGTTGTAAATTTACATATTCACTACTCGTTCATACTACAAGAAGGTAGCCAAAGGTTATATTGGTAGATGCACACAAGATTAAATGTATAAATGCATGCTACAGATACTTACAACTTTCTCAATCATTCGAAGATTAGGAGCGATTATAGGTATTTCTAGACACATAGCCTTTATCAAAATGTCTGGAAAGATAGGCTCGAAGGATCCATATACCACAAGATCAGCAGCACTTATAGAATTGTCAGCATCCTCCTCAACAGCAACGTGCTTGACTGTTTCATTTGGATACTTCAAGTTTAGTGCAATGGCTTTCTCTGATAGGGGCAACACATTTAAACATATCAAGCAAAATATTGATGTTACAAAAACATAGGTCCATGTAATGATGTAATTGTTCTGATGGTTGTTGAATTAAATGCCCCCTATTTCTAGAGAAAACAAGCCTTAGTTATGAAAAAAGAAAAGTTGAAATATTAGCTTATTTATAGTTGGATTGCGGCACTTTTTTAGGATATTTATCAAGTGCATAATATTTTTTACAATTCAAAAGGCGCTTATTAGGGTGACAGGCAAGAATTGGAACTTGGAAGAGAGAGGAATAAAAACCTTCAGATCTTAGGCTAGTAAGGCGCTATTTGCCCTCTTTTATTGCGAGCCCCTATATATAAATAAAGAAATTGAAAGAAAAATGAAGTAAAAGCTTAAGTAGCTAGTAAGAGGACGAAGGCTCTTTTCCCTTTACTAATAGGGGGAGATATCCTGACATTAGAGAAGAATATAAAGTAATCGCTTTCTAACTTCTCACTTCTCTTACACAATTCAGAAGTGAAAAGAAAATCCACGAAGATGGCTTTGAATAGGATTTTTATTGCATTTCTAATAGTTGCCAGTTCGACAAAGAGCTTTGGAAAGAAGAAAGCGGCGAGACCTTGACCCTATATATAAACAAGCTTACGGGGAAAGACTTCCTACTTTCTCCATCAATCAACTGAGAAATCCCCCTAATGGAATCAAGTCTATCTGCCACTATTAATATAATAAAATAAAGCTTCGAAGCAATAGATTGGATAACTTAAGTCATAAAAACCACTTCTCCCTTAGTTTATATATAGGGCAAGAGGGATCCATTGAGAGGGATACCCGCGGATGAGATTGAGAGAGAGGCGGGGGATGATCAAATATGGTTAGACTTCTTTCTTTCCATACCCCAAAAGGAAGGCATTTCGGCACCCATGTCTTTCTTAAGCCGTAGCTAAAGTTCGAGTAGTTCCAACTCATACTTTTACTAAGCCTCTCATCAGGCAAATCCCGTTACTAGTAGTTCCGGTTAGCCCACTTGCCCGAGCACACTCTCAACTTGTAGATGCGCCAATCCCGCCTTCCCCCACGAGAACAGAAAAACCAACAGACCACGAACACCAGCACGCATGAAAACAGCCCTTTTGAAAGCATACCCAAGGAGCGGGCATCCATCCAATCTTCACTTATAGACATCAAATGGCCTTCTTTCCGTTCGTTAACTACTAAAAACGAGCAAGTTAGTAGTAGTAGCTTACCTCGGCGTTGGGACAAACAGCAATAACCGTGCTTATCAAAATAAGAAAGAGACTCAACCTTACCGCCCTATACATATACTATAGTTTGGGGCTTCAAGCGATCGGAAGACTTTATGTGATAAAGAGAATATATCCTTACGTATGCATGATAGGACTTAGTGGTTAGTGGGTTAGTAAGCATGGTAGGCAGTAAGCTCGTGTAGGGTATTTTGGTTTCATTTATCTTCTAACAATAGACGTCTTTCCATATCCGTTATCGGACGAATGCCTATAGGGAAAGAAATCGATAAGAGAAATGAGTAATAGATAGCATAAGTAAGCATCCAAGGATTGCACTCATAAGGGCAAGGCCTTACTTATTATATAGGGGCCTTCTTGCACATTAGTAAGGCAAGCTCGTCAATCCCGATGCTAGCGAAGCGTCACTTCAACAAGTCCATTCTTGAGGCAAGCCGGTAAGCCACATCAGCCAGTAAGTCACATGAGGCGGCGGCATTTCCATTCTCGGAGGGAGGTCCCGCAATCAATCCCAGTTCCATATTCATAAAGTAGCTTGATATAGAATAATGCAGAACTACTAGATCTTGTTACCTTCGGATTGGTCCTCTTCTAGTCGAGTAAGGTGTGTACCTTCCCTTTCAAGCTCTTATGGGAGGACATCGAATAGGAGTATTTTTCCGGAATTCAAGTATCGGTTATGAATAGAATAGGGGCCTCTTTTTCTTGGTCTCGCTTCTTCTCCAAGCCAACCATCTGATCAAGCAGGAGTTGAATAAAAAGTACAAAAAAGAAGTTCTGATCCCAGGGAAGGTGAATATGCAGTGTGTCAAGAGTAGGCTTTAATAGATAAATGCTTCCATTAGGGAATCATGGAGGATATAATAAATGGCGAACTTTAATATGATGAGAAGAATTTATCAAAACATTTATCATTCTAAGGCACCCTCTAATAAGAAGATAGCAGACAAGGCAGTTCTGTCTGAAAGTTGTGGGTTTCCCGACGTTTCTCTTTCCTCCTTCTTGCGGGTCTTAGTCCACTGATCTAAAGTAGCTGGCTTGCCGGAGCTCTATCAGTTAGGCTTAACCGCTGAAGGTTATCTCAAGGAAGTGAAGTGATTCGCTTAAAAAGAATCTTTTCTTTCTTCTCCGAAGTTTCTTCTCTAATTGTTCTCCTTTCTACTTATTGGGCAATTTGGTTGACGAACGACAATGATCACTGCTATTTCGTCTCACGTTTCCCCCTATAATAGAATTTTCCTACTTTTCTTTCTTCCGATCCTATTAGTCAGCTTTTTTCAGGTAGCTTGTCACTTTTTCTCCTTTTCTTATCTCTATGGTGTTCGATTTCTATGGTCAGTGCGGTGGGCAAGGGTTCTCTTTAGGAAGAGAGGAAATCTTTATTAGAAAGAAAGGGGGATTTTTCTCTCCTTCTTTAAGGCTAGTCTCTGCTTTGTTATGGCTTCATTCAAGGCAGTATAATGGATTCGATCTGCAACTATAGTATATATCAGCGGCTGAGCCAGAAAGTCTACCTATCCCAGCTAGGGTAATGGATAGCAAAGAATTTCCCACATCGCGGGTTTCATTTTCCATTTTATCCTAAGAAATCCATCCTTATTCCACCACGCTTTATTTAGAAAGGGGGAAAAAGTAGCCCACCTAAATAAGATGTCTAAACCTAAAGAATATTTGAGGCCCTACTTAGTTGCATTATAGGTAGTGAAAAGCAATGACAAGAAACTTGGTCCAACATAACTCTTCCCGCCCTATATATAAACAAGGGCTAGGGGTATGGTGGGGCCCCTCTTACGCCCCCCTTATTATGAAACCCCTAAACTAGAAAAAGGGGTATGGAAGATACAAAGGAATTGAATCAGAGTAGTACCAGCCATACCGATGTTGGATCCGGAGGCGCTATAAGCCCTGGATTCCAAGGTCTTTACCAGCCCTACTTGATATAACATTTTACTTTTTCTTTGATTTCGTCTCTAACAAGTAAATCCCCCTATATAATAAGTAAGGCATGGAATCGGCTAAATCAGGCATTCTGGATGGTTAACCCGCTTTCAATGAAGAACTCTAGCCGGAGATAGAGAATTCGAGCCCCCTATATATAAACAAAAGGGAACCTATGCCGGCGCCCATCCTGTTCTATTCTAGTGATTAGAGCGAGTGCTAAGTCTTTCCAGATAGGAGGCATTTGATAGCGTCTATAGTAGCAGTCCATTCGAGTCAATAGTTTCCAGGCCAGCTCCATTGCAGTCATTTACCAATTCCCCTATATATAAACTAAGCGAAATCGAAATAGTAGTTACCCTTGCTGTGGATCCTTTACCAGAAGAGGTAATCAGTGTCTAGTCGAGGGTAACATCATCTTTCTAGTACGAGTTACTATCTGTAAACCCTCCTCCTCTGCCCTTGTTTTCTCTAGAAATAATGGTCTCAAACTCAATAGTCTTTTCTCAGTACGCAATGGCGTGATTCTTGGGAAAAGCATCTGTAGCTATCTGTAGCTGCATCGAACTCAATTGATGATTTCTAACCTTCGTCCCCGTCAACCTCTATTTCATCAACCGAAAAAGGAAAGTCAAATACAGATGAAGGAGAAGGCTTTCCTGTCTCAGGGAATGTATAATAGCAGGCGGGCTCCATTGCTTTCCTTCTCTGTCTGGCTGTTTAGTAGGAGTCGCTAACGAGTGAATGTGTATCCGGCCCATTGCCGACTCGGATTTCCGTATCGTATTATTGTTCTTTGTCTAAGTTCTATTTCTTTCTTGCTTTCAATGTGTCCCTCAGTTAGTGCAGTTGCTGGCCTTTCGCTTCTCTTCTTCTCAAATCTTCTTATCTTTTATTCCTTACCCTGACCCTTAAAGTCAGAAACACTAGCCTGGAGACATCTGAACATAGGCTAATTGGGATATCAACATAAGGGCAAAACGGAATGGAACAGCCGTCTTTCCCCCTCAAGCTCCGAAGACTGATTACATGTCCGATAAGCACTCTATGTAGTGGTCGGCCTTACTATTAACATAGTCGCCGCATTATTAGTTCATAGTTTCATTCCCATAGCCATATCCTATGAGTCTGCCTATGCTTATCTTTATCCCGGTTCGACCAGTGAATATCTTTCTACCTGCATTTCCTATTTAAGAATTCTCCCATTACTACCTGTGACAACGACTCAATTGCATCGACCCTTGGATAAAAGTTCTTTATTTCGTGCACATATATAAGCCGGGGCTGAGGGCCTAAGGAATCAATTTCATACTGAGCCAACGATCTCCCGTTGTAACGCTCCTTATTTATATTTATGCTATCTTAATAAGGCTCTTCCATGCTATTCAATAATATTGGAAAAAGAATGGAATGAATGCTAGACTAGGGGAGTCACTTGCTTCAGAAGGAACAACACTCGCTAAAACCGAAAGGAGGAGTGAGAGATTACCTGCAGGCCCACTCGTTTAGAAAAAACCCCTAGAAAGAAAGCATCGGCGAATGAGGATAGACCTGAAACAAGATAAACTCGATCTCATTCTATTAGCTATCGGTATAAGTCTTCGTGAATCTTCTTCTTTTCTTCATTATTTGCTGCTATTCTATCTATTAATAATGCTTTGCTCAACATTTCTGGTTCACGCGCTATTAAATAGCCCTCTTCCTTTTTGTATGAGTTCTTTCCTGGCCTTCCCTTCTTTCGGGTAAAGGACTCAGAGCACGGGTATGTGTGTAAGCATTACCCTATGCTTTAATCAGAGACGGACCATTCATTCTGTAACGCTGGTATAATAGCAGTAAAGAAGAGCTCAGTCTTCAAGTCCTACCACTATCTTACTCCTATTCTATCTCTTTTTGTTGCTTCCCCTATTTTCTTAAATATCAAATGGCTTTCCTGTGCTTCTCTTTCCTTTCTGGGAATGCAGGTAGAGCTAGAGTTAGGATGGGGTGGCTTAGTCTGCTATTTCACCATTTTTTCTTATCGATAGATAGTGAAGCCCTTATTAGAGAAAGGGGGGGAGCGGTCTCCTTTCCTCATAAGTCAGTCAGTGCCGAGAGCTTGCTTGCTATTGAGTTGAGCTACGGAGATTCGTTCATCAGAAAATGTTGAGTCTCTGTTATCTATGAAATTATGTTATTAGCTTATTCAAAGGTCATTCTCCCTTCGAGAGCTCGCAGGTTGAGAAAGAGATAAGGTATTTATTTGCTTAAGAGTTATATGTATTAGGTATTTTGTTAAGAGAGTTCGAGGCGTAGCCCGAAGCCGGAATAAAATTAAGGTAGTTCCGCCAAGGGTGACATCACTGGGGAAGAAGAATTCTAGATCGAATACGACTGACAAGGACCTTGCATAGAGCTCTTTCTTCAGAAAGTCTTTTTTTGTGCCTTTAACTAATAGAAGTTATCGTACCCAACTACTGGGGTACGAGAGCGGGTAGACGGGTTCCATGATGGAAAAGGCTTCGGCTTCTCCGTCTTTCCCCATGTAAGAGTCTCTCGCCTATCTTTCATCGTAAGTAAGTCACTTACTTTCTTGTGCTTCCATGAGATGGTAGCTTAAGACGATGTCTAAACCGCTTGGTGATAGACAAGATCCATAGTTAGCAATGAGGAGATGTCCGAGAGTAGAGTTCATCGCGACGCCCCCAGCTTCAGGTCATTCTATGAGTAAGCCACACAGAGAACTATCAGCCTTAAATAGGCTTAAGAAGCGCCTGACACAGCTCAGCGGTTGGTTTCAAGATCACCTTGGCCGGAGACAGACAAAGTAGGTAGATGCAACCCTATCACGAGAGTTGAAAGCAAGTGGAGAAAGCTAACTAGAAATATCGTAAGAGAATCAAAGTGATTCAGACGCCCAATTTTTCCCATGTTTTTCCAACTCTTCTTCTATCTAAGAAAGCCTCTGCCTTAGCATAAAAGCAAGAGGTTCCAATCCCCTTTGAACCAGCGCTTTCCAAGCCGGTCAAATTTCATGAAATAAAAGGGGGCTTCTATTTCATCCTTACCTGTGTCTTGCCTGAGCTCATTCCTTTCATCTATGCTTGACTTCTTTCTTCTCCCCCACAAATCCCCTTTCTGCTGCTGCAACAACTCTACGCTTAATTTCCCCTTTGTACTCGAAATATATATAGGACCAAAACCCATATCTTCCATGGCCGCCGTATCCCTTTTTTCTTGATTATTCCCATTCTCCTCCTTTCCCTGCCCATCCTCTCACATTCTCAACAGAGTAAGGAATTTTTATATGTATAGACAAAGCCTTTTCCGCACAGCACTTCTTGAAAAGAAAAACTGACTTAAAGTACCCTTAAAGGAAATAAGTTGCATTCATTTTCTTGAAGTGTTTTGTACAATAATTCCGATTTCCGATGATGATTCTCTTGTTTGTTGTGTGTTTTGTGTTGCAGGCCCGTCCTACTTGGGGCTGGTGTCCAACGCCACCGAATTCCCCAGCGAGGATTACTACGATTACGTCATTGTGGGAGGCGGCACCGCCGGCTGCCCCCTTGCCGCCACGGTTTCCGAGAGATTTAGGGTTCTTGTTCTCGAAAGAGGGGGGATTCCCTTTGGGAACCCTAATTTGATGAGTCGAGAGGGCTTCCTCACCGCCCTTACAGATGTCGATGCCTACGAATCCCCCGCGCAATCTTTCACATCCGAGGCTCTCCCTAATGGTGCTCTCGTGGTTTTGTCCGCTAATTGAACCAACCCTGGGTTAGGCACTAACTGTACTAGTCCCAACTTTCTGTAGAGCGAATACGGCATCATGTTGATGCTTGCTCCTGAATCGCACAGCCCTAGGCGAGATACATATGTATCGCCTATCTGACAAGGAATCACAATGCTCCAGAATCTAATAGTTGGGAGCTCTATTTCATAAATAGTCAGAGGAGGCGAACTGACCTCAGAGCAAATCCAATAAGTCCAACCACGTCTCGTTTCCCAGAAATGACTTCCTTGAGAAATTGCCCTATATATAAACAAGGGCATCTGGGTGATTACTTCCTGAAAAGGTTTTTCTTATTCCTATCGTGATGATTTTGAATATGAAAATCTCTATCTCATTCTCGTCTTTCTCTCTCTCATTTCATTATCTTGCTTTTCCTTTTTATTATCTTGTTATGTTAAGTTCTTTCTAAGCTAGCTTGGGGTTGGAAGCTTTTTCTATACGATAATAATCGCTTTAACCATCATCTTAACTAAGCATTAATTCTCTAGAATCTTGTTCTCGGAACCCGTGTAACAGAGAGGGAGTAGGATTTCCTAATCTTTCACCTGTTTACCATTAGGTTAGGTCCTAGTTTCATTCCGTCTAGCGCCTTCAGTTCTGTGCTAAGGTGAGCTCTAGTTCAGTTCCTCGGATTGAGAGCCCCCAAATAAATAGGCCCCTTCCCTTACCCCTATTTCTAAAAATACTAAAATAGAGATTTCCTAGCTATAGAAAAAGTGAATAAAGTCAGGTGTGAATGATTGTCTTGTCTAAGGCTGCTAAGTCAAATAAATCCTAGTGCTTTACTTAGTGAGTCGTTTACCTTTTCTTTGGAAAGCGAGAAAGATGATGTTGGAAAGCGGTTAGGAAGCAGCTCCTTATAAATAACCAAAGCAGGTCCCTTAGTCTACCCGAAGGCTAGGCAGCAAGTGCTGAAAGGCAGCTTAGTAGTAGGAGGGGACTCATTTATGCGAGAAAGTTTCTTATGAAAGAAATTGTACGGATTCTGGGCAATTATCATTGCGCCTTAACGCCCTCTTTCTACTTTCTATAAGCAACTTTCCTTACGATCCGCTTCATTCTAGTAGAAGCTGTTCCGGTCATCGTAACATCAGTCGGCGATTCCATTCCTGCTCCTTTGAATGAGAAGAGGTTTGAAAGATGCCATTCTCTAATAAGTGGCTTTGCGAGAGGATGGGGCTTTAGCACATGAGGGACACAGGAAAAGAATAGAGTTTTTTGCCTATATCCCTATTAATAGATAGAACAAGGAAGGAGTCTAATCTATTGAGAGAAGCTTATTTCAAGATAAAAATTCCAAAGAAATGCCCAAAAATAGAAGGTCCTCTTCCCGCACAAGATAACTCCCCCGAATAGAGATCTTTTCCTGCTCATTTTCCAGTGCTTTCTGAAGCTGATAGTAAGCTAAGCATTGGAATAGGATAGAAACCTTAACTAGAACCCGGAACCTAAGGAGATGCTTGTAATACCCGAGAATTTTCCAACATAAAATAAAACAATAATTAAATAATAAATAAAATAAATACCATAAATAAACAAATTAATCCAGCAAATAAAGAAATAAATAAAGATAGGGAAATGAGAAATGAGACTTTTACTTAAAAAGGAAGTAAAGGAATTTAATTAAACAAAAGGATGGATAAATGGATCACCAAAACCCGACACTAACGAATTCGAGTATTCGAGTCCAAAACATCCAATTAGACTGAGAATAAAATTAGAGAGAAAGTAAGAACCCGAATATACCCCGGGAATCGGAATTCGGGAGCATAGAGGGATAGAAACCCGAAAGAGAGGCGGAAAAGCACGACGGATCGCACGACCCGCCCGGACCGAAGTCCAGGCGAAGTCGGCGCGGTGGCCACGCGGTAGAGGGGGATTAGCGCGCCACGACCGCGCCACCCCACAGATTCGTTTGTTGCGTGAATCTCTCACCCGAACGCGGATTTTTCGACGTTCGGTTGAACATCTCTCGACTCCAGACTTCTAGGTCGGTTGTGGACGCCCTAGGGATTGAGAATTCTATAAATAAGCCCCTTGGGAGCCCCGAACAAGTTTACGAAACCCTATACCATTCTATACATTCGAAACCCTAAATCCGGAGTCGTCGGAGGCACGAAACCAAGACGAACGCTGTTGGACGAGTTTCTCTACAGATCTCCATAGTCGTGGTAAGTCTCGGTCCAATCTTTATTCAATAAACGATTCGAAAACGAATCCTAATCATCTCCTTTTTCTTTCTACACCCCCGTATCGAATCTAGATCGTAGAACCCGACGAACGGAGAGGAGAAACGGTGATCTGGAAGCCACGCCTCCGAACTAGACATTCCCGACGTTCATAGACACTGTAAGTTAACCTTACATGGTTTTGGGAGATTTTAAAACATTCGAAACCTAAAAGATTTGACAAGAATCATAAATCTGTCCACTTTTGTTTTCCTACCGACGCAACAGAATTGTTGAATTTTTCCGACCTTTAAAACGAACTCAAACGGAAAAACTTAAAACACGAAAAACGTTCCTAAGACTTAGACATAGCTACTGTAAAAATTTGAGAATTTTTGGAGTTGATTTGATATGTGAAAACCCGTTGAAACCGAACTGTTTAAACCTAGTTTTTGAAATCTTGGACAGAACTTAGGAATGATCTTGATCACGTTTTTGACATAGGATCTAGGCTGTTTTAGATCTTTTGCCGAACATGAAAGTTGTAGATAAACGTCTTAAGATGGTCTCTGTAAAATTTCATTAAATTTGGAGTTGATTTGCTATGGTAGAATTTGAAATCTTTAAACTGTGACATATAAAATTCGGACAGATTTGTTCTTATGCGAAAATTGACGTTTTTGACATATTTGGGTATCTCGGATTGAAAAAGTTAAAACACGAAAGTTGTTCGTCTCGACGTTTCTGGGTCAGTAGTGAAATTTCGGAATTTTTGGAATTAAATATGAATTTAGACGAATTTAAGAGTAAACGATGGTTGACCGAGTCAAATCTTGAAAAATCTTGTTGAAAAAGATTTTGAATGATATCGGAGCGGATAGCGTCCTGAAATATATTTTGAGAAACTTACTAAACTGAGAAATGAGCCTTTAAGGTTTAAATGATTGGGAATTCCTTTGAAATAAAATATGCATGAAATACGATGCTTGCCGAAAGGCAATTGAAAAATCTTGCTTGCCGAAAGGCAATTGAAATATCCTGCTTGCCGAAAGGCAATTGAAAAATCTTGCTTGCCGAAAGGCAATTGAAATATCCTGCTTGCCGAAAGGCAATTGAAAAATCTTGCTTGCCGAAAGGCAATTGAAATATCCTGCTTGCCGAAAGGCAATTGAAATATCTGGCTTGCCGAAAGGCAATTGAAATATACTGCTTGCCGGAAGGCAATTGAAATATAAAGCTTGCCGAATGGAAACTGAAACATAAACTTGAAACATGAGACATGAGATATGAAACTAGGAGTCTCGAAAAATTGTTCCTTTTGGATTATGCTTTTAATTTATGTCCTATAATTATATTGCTTTGCAAATTATATTATGATCTTATGAAGTCTCTATCCTTTAAATTATGCCATTTAATTATTGTTAGATAGATGAGTTAAATTATGTGGTGTTGTGCACATGTTTTCTTTAAATATTAAATAATGGCTTTGAAACCCCATAGTTATGTATGTGTTAACTTACTCAGCACGTAGTGCTGACCAAAACCATATTTTCTTTTTCTTGTTCTTTCAGAGTTGAGAATTATGCATCGTCATATGCATACACGGGAAGTTTGGGATGATATATTATTTTGAATTTTTGTATTAGACTAGATCTTGCATGAACGGGCCTGTTTAACCCGTGATTAGGCCATGTTGGTCCTATATTTAAATTCCGCTGCGATACATATATGTAAATATTATTTTCCGCTGCAACTTTGATGTATTATTTTTAAATTATATATGAATGGGCTGTTTGAATGTTTTAAATTCTGAAAAACCATAGCCTTGCATCTCTTTAGTGAGCTCGGAGAAACCGTGTCTCGCTAGGGAGGTGTGGCGGTGACACCCCGACCTGGGTGACCAAAAACCGGGGTGTTACAAGGTGGTATCAGAGCCAGGTTTATTTTTAAACCTATTATTATTATTTTTAAACTACTATTTTTAAACCATTAATATTTTTAAACTACTATTAATATTTTGACCATTATTTCAAATTTTAAAGTATTATTTCCATGGCAAATTTTTATTTTAAAACCCATGGTAAATGTATATATATGTGGTGCATTAAATTATTATTGGGGGAAAATATCATTTGCATTTGCATGTTGCATCTCTGTTATGAACTTAGAATCTTGGCGAAACTTGAACTTAGAATCTTTGCGAATTCTAACTTAGAATCTTTGCGAATTGAACTTAGAATCTTGGCGAAATTAACTTAGATCTCTTGTTACACCTATATAATCTTGAGGCATGACATCGAACTAGAAACAATAACTAGATACTGATCTTTCCTTAGTTCTAGATCGCGTTCATCTATGCGTTCGCCTAAGCATAACAATCCTCGGCCTTAGCCATTCCTACCCTTGTACGAATTAGAAAATTTTCTTATGTGGAACAATAAAAATCAAGTTTTATTAAAACACTCTTTATTCCAAAAATCTTGTTTGGATTTCCAAACAACAAATCCGAAAATTTGAAATTAGAAATCTACGAAACGTCTTGTTCGAGCGATCTATCTAAACTCTACACGTTATAACAGAAAATGGCGCCTAGGAGGAAACCAAGGAAGGTGAGTCCAAACGGCACTGACGCTAACCTTTCCAACACGCCCAACAACAGTGAAAGTCCTCAGAACCTAGGAGAGCAAGTGCCTCAAGCGCCCAATAATATGGAAGCACGTTTAAAAACGATAGAGGGATTCCTAGTAGCATTAGGAAATGCGGAGGTGCATAGGACACCTGCAGCAGTAACTCCGCCCGTAGCTCAAACCAACTATCTAGCGTTGGTGAATCCCTATCAACCACCACGTTATGATGGGCAGGAGGATCCCGCCAAACTAGAGGGGTGGATCCGTACATTTGATAAGCTCTTGGATGCTATCAAATGTCCTGATGAGGCAAAGACACGAGTAGCAACCTACTACTTAGGAGGCGAAGCCGATGAGTGGTGGCAAGACCTCCAGAGGAATTTAGAAGAAGCTGAAGAAGCTTATTCGTGGACTAAACTTAAGGAGGATCTAAGGGACCGCTTCTACCCCATGAGCACCAAGGCGGCAATGTACGAGGAGTTTTTGTCACTGAAGCAAGAGGGACGGACGGTGCAGGAGTATTACACCCGGTTTAAGGAGTTGGTACGATTTGCTACGAGGATAGTACCAACCGACTCTGACAAGGCTCAGAAATTCGAGATGGGTCTGAACCTTAGTATCCGGGAGATACTCGCAGTAGGACAATTCACGAACCTGCAGACGGTTTATGATCGTGCGGTAGCGGTTGCACGAGTCCAAGGACTGAAACGGAAATCGGTAGATGAGGCTAACCAAGGACCACAAGGAGAATACAAGGTGGATAAGGATCATTTCGATGGAAACTCGAAAGGACAACATCAAAATGACAATGGGGAGAAAAAGGGGATAGTCTTCAACCATTGTGACTATGCGTCACCGTGTCCAAAGTGTGGTAAACCGCATTATGCGAGAGGATGCCCCCAGCCTGGAGCATGCCTTCGATGTGGTCGACATGGTCATCAGCTGCGTGATTGCCGGACACGGAAAGAGAACATCGACAAGAGAGAAGATGTGACTACTCGACCTAAGCAACCACGAAACCCAGACGGTCAAGGTGGCAACAACCAACGGCACCAGTACCATCAGAATAAAGACCAAAACTCGAAACCTCTCGAGAGTGCTGAATAGGCAGTTATGGGGACATAACTGGAGTCTTAAGGGGGAGAGGATGTCATACCCCCTAATTTTTCGTGCATTTTTGTAAACTTTTGAACTACGTTATGGCTTGATCCCTTCACAGGGTACGTAGGCAGCTTAGAAGTTTTAATTCTAAGTTCAGTCGCAAAATAATAAAACAACAAAAAGACTTTGGCACGAGAAGAGCCGAAACACAACTTCGAGGACGAAGTTGATTCTTAAGGAGGGTAGACTGTAATACCCGAGAATTTTCCAACATAAAATAAAACAATAATTAAATAATAAATAAAATAAATACCATAAATAAACAAATTAATCCAGCAAATAAAGAAATAAATAAAGATAGGGAAATGAGAAATGAGACTTTTACTTAAAAAGGAAGTAAAGGAATTTAATTAAACAAAAGGATGGATAAATGGAACACCAAAACCCGACACTAACGAACTCGAGTATTCGAGTCCAAAACATCCAATTAGACTGAGAATAAAATTAGAGAGAAAGTAAGAACCCGAATATACCCCGGGAATCGGAATTCGGGAGCATAGAGGGATAGAAACCCGAAAGAGAGGCGGAAAAGCACGACGGATCGCACGACCCGCCCGGACCGAAGTCCAGGCGAAGTCGGCGCGGTGGCCGCGCGGTGGAGGGGGATTAGCGCGCCACGACCGCGCCACCCCACAGATTCGTTTGTTGCGTGAATCTCTCACCCGAACGCGGATTTTTCGACGTTCGGTTGAACATCTCTCGACTCCAGACTTCTAGGTCGGTTGTGGACGCCCTAGGGATTGAGAATTCTATAAATAAGCCCCTTGGGAGCCCCGAACAAGTTTACGAAACCCTATACCATTCTATACATTCGAAACCCTAAATCCGGAGTCGTCGGAGGCACGAAACCAAGACGAACGCTGTTGGACGAGTTTCTCTACAGATCTCCATAGTCGTGGTAAGTCTCGGTCAAATCTTTATTCAATAAACGATTCGAAAACGAATCCTAATCATCTCCTTTTTCTTTCTACACCCCCGTATCGAATCTAGATCGTAGAACCCGACGAACGGAGAGGAGAAACGGTGATCTGGAAGCCACGCCTCCGAACTAGACATTCCCGACGTTCATAGACACTGTAAGTTAACCTTACATGGTTTTGGGAGATTTTAAAACATTCGAAACCTAAAAGATTTGACAAGAATCATAAATCTGTCCACTTTTGTTTTCCTACCGACGCAACAGAATTGTTGAATTCTTCCGACCTTTAAAACGAACTCAAACGGAAAAACTTAAAACACGAAAAACGTTCCTAAGAGTTAGACCTAGCTACTGTAAAAATTTGAGAATTTTTGGAGTTGATTTGATATGTGAAAACCCGTTGAAACCGAACTGTTTAAACCTAGTTTTTGAAATCTTGGACAGAACTTAGGAATGATCTTGATCACGTTTTTGACATAGGATCTAGGCTGTTTTAGATCTTTTGCCGAACATGAAAGTTGTAGATAAACGTCTTAAGATGGTCTCTGTAAAATTTCATTAAATTTGGAGTTGATTTGCTATGGTAGAATTTGAAATCTTTAAACTGTGACATATAAAATTCGGACAGATTTGTTCTTATGCGAAAATTGACGTTTTTGACATATTTGGGTATCTCGGATTGAAAAAGTTAAAACACGAAAGTTGTTCGTCTCGACGTTTCTGGGTCAGTAGTGAAATTTCGGAATTTTTGGAATTAAATATGAATTTAGACGAATTTAAGAGTAAACGATGGTTGACCGAGTCAAATCTTGAAAAATCTTGTTGAAAAAGATTTTGAATGATATCGGAGCGGATAGCGTCCTGAAATAGTATATTTTGAGAAACTTACTAAACTGAGAAATGAGCCTTTAAGGTTTAAATGATTGGGAATTCCTTTGAAATAAAATACGCATGAAATACGATGCTTGCCGAAAGGCAATTGAAAAATCTTGCTTGCCGAAAGGCAATTGAAATATCCTGCTTGCCGAAAGGCAATTGAAAAATTTTGCTTGCCGAAAGGCAATTGAAAAATCTTGCTTGCCGAAAGGCAATTGAAAAATCTTGCTTGCCGAAAGGCAATTGAAATATCCTGCTTGCCGAAAGGCAATTGAAATATCTGGCTTGCCGAAAGGCAATTGAAATATACTGCTTGCCGGAAGGCAATTGAAATATAAAGCTTGCCGAATGGAAACTGAAACATAAACTTGAAACATGAGACATGAGATATGAAACTAGGAGTCTCGAAAAATTGTTCCTTTTGGATTATGCTTTTAATTTATGTCCTATAATTATATTGCTTTGCAAATTATATTATGATCTTATGAAGTCTCTATCCTTTAAATTATGCCATTTAATTATTGTTAGATAGATGAGTTAAATTATGTGGTGTTGTGCACATGTTTTCTTTAAATATTAAATAATGGCTTTGAAACCCCATAGTTATGTATGTGTTAACTTACTCAGCACGTAGTGCTGACCAAAACCATATTTTCTTTTTCTTGTTCTTTCAGAGTTGAGAATTATGCATCGTCATATGCATACACGGGAAGTTTGGGATGATATATTATTTTGAATTTTTGTATTAGACTAGATCTTGCATGAACGGGCCTGTTTAACCCGTGATTAGGCCATGTTGGCCCTATATTTAAATTCCGCTGCGATACATATATGTAAATATTATTTTCCGCTGCAACTTTGATGTATTATTTTTAAATTATATATGAATGGGCTGTTTGAATGTTTTAAATTCTGAAAAACCATGGCCTTGCATCTCTTTAGTGAGCTCGGAGAAACCGTGTCTCGCTAGGGAGGTGTGGCGGTGACACCCCGACCTGGGTGACCAAAAACCGGGGTGTTACAATGCTTCTTGTCTTCTTTCGATCATCAATAAGATAAAAATTACTGCCGTTAAGCGTGTAAAAGGTATCGATTCACTTGCTGGTGCTTTAGTTGATCCTAGTTCTAAAGAAAGGTTCTCTTGCTCGCATTATTTATATAGAAAAGAAAGCTTGGTACTGGTCCTATGTGAGCCAACCAGCCCCTATATAATAAGTAAGGCTTCAGGGCTATTCTATAGCGCCTATTAGTCAGCTTTTTTCAGGTAGCTTTCTTACGCCTATCAGCGAGTGGGCATGAAAATTGTATTCTTTCTTGTATGACCTGCTTTTTCACTTACAATTAAAGCTTGATAGCCTATCTATATAAGAGAAAATGGCAAGTAAGGAAGATTCTCGTAGTCCTCCATAAAGGAAAGATCCTTTAATGGTGCAGGTAGACACCCTTTCATATCCCTGGTAAGATTGCTATTCAAGCTATCCAAGGTAGCTTGATTGAATAGAGAAAAAGAAGCCCATTCCCTCTCTTCTTTGAAAGTGTGTGGTGAGGCATCTTTCTATAGTTGTCTTCGAAATCGGCTACATGCGATAGAGCTATGTGTACTTTTTTTCTATCTATTAATAATGCTTTCTTTTCTATAGAATAATGCCCTATGAAAAGTCAGGTCGTAAAAGAGCTCATAGGGAGCTTTAATAGATAGAAAAGTGTAGCAAGCAGAGCTCTAAAAACAGCGGCGGGTCAAACTCAAATAAGCAGAGGGGGAGACACATTCATGAAAGGCGAGAAGACGTATTTATATATATAGGGGGGATTTGAAAAGCCAACTATGAATAGATCTTACTTACGGGTAAGATTAGGAACATCTATTAGTCCGTATCGTGGGTCTACTTGTTACAAATTTTATCCCCATTCCAAAACATTGCCCTATATAATAAGTACGGGTCCTCAGCATTATTCTATATCAAAGAAAAGCATCGAAAAGGGGACGAAAAGAGTCTATTTACCTTTACAATATTCCGGAATGTATCATGGCTCTATCTATTCCTTTTATTAAAAAAAAAAAAGAAAGAGTTCTGCATCTCAGAAGTAGAGAAGTGCGCTGAGGAAAGAAAAAGAAATAGGCGTGGGGAAGAGAGAGCGGGGGGCTACGAGCCCTCTCCCGTTGTTGTTCCCGGACCACCCATACCTTCTTTCCCCTTCGCTTTGTTTTTCTCTATAAATAATGCCGGTGAGATCAGATTTCTCGAACGAAGTGAAGTGATAGGAAGAGAAGCATTATGAATAGATAGAAAAGAAAAGGGCGGGAGATCTCTACTCATAAAACCCCCTTTACGGCGTAAGGGGAAAACGAAAGTGCGCTCCTGCGCACCAGCTGAAGAAAGGAGTGAAGGTTGGAGTTACTTACTTATAGGGCTCGAGCAAAGTCTCAACCCTTATTTGTTGAGCCAATAATAAAGTAAGCTACAACCTATAATATGCCATAGCGAGCTATATATAGATTCCACATTAAAAATAGAGAGAGCGAGCAAGCAAGCGGAAACCTTATTTTATTAGAGAGAGAAGCTTTCACCCTTTTTCTTTTTCTAGTTTAGGGGTTTCATAATAAGGTAAGCTTAATATTCTAGTAATAAGCTTTAATAATAGAAATAAGATTCTTTATACTTTGAGCGAAGCTTTTAAGAGAATAGAATATGCATAGCGAAGCCCGCAAAGCGAGAGCAAGAAATTCCCTCCGAGGCCTTATGTTTAGGTTCCAAACCTATCTTACTAAAAGGGGCAAGCCTGCACCCTACTCCTAACACAAGTTGCTGGGTCGAAGTATTGCATTCTCCATCCGAACTCTTATACGTGAAAGCAGCAGCAGAGGGGGGTTCGATTCCCGTTATACGCGATGTGGCGAAAAAGACTGATTCAACGAGATATGCCTTGCCCTGCATTAAGATTTAAAACTTGTCGTCTACTTTCAGGGAATGTTTGGAACAGAGAACTTACAATAATACAACGCCGCATTCTCCAAAGATTGAGAAACAAGAAGAGATCTATTAAGAGAAAGATTTATTCGAGAGAAAATCTTAACAGTTACATTCAATCACAAACTACACGAAAGTTATCCCTTTTTCATGGAGATTTACCCATCACAGAGATGCACAGAAGAAGAAAACGATCATATATCCCTTTTCTACTCAATCCAGAAACAAGATCGGACGTTATTCCGGTTCGTCTCCATTTTCGTGAAACTATTCCTCAAGCAAGGCATAAGATAAGTCATCGAAGGGTTTGTGTGAATAATAGAAAGGTAAACATTATTCATTTTAAAGTGTCCCACGGTGATATAATATCTTTTCAAGAAAATGATGCGAGAACCCGCGGTGAAGAAATAAGGAAATCTTTCTATATCGAAATATCAGTTGAAAAATTCATAGGAAAATTTCTGGATCGCCCGGTGAGAATGTTCCGAAGAACAAAAACAGAATGGTTCCGAAAACTCAAAACTAAGAAGGAATGCCGCCTACTACTAAAATCCCAGTTTTTACAACAGTTGCGTTCTTCTATGCAAGAAGAAGACACAAATTTTGGATCCAAAAAAGTATGCTTAGGCAGTTATTTCGATGAGCACAATAGAATAAAGAGGAATTTGTATCATTTCAAATCCCTATTCTTATCGAAGAGAAGGAACGAGAAAAACCGATATATTCCTACTCAAACAATAAATCCTATAGTTTACAACTCTTCTTTATATAGTAATTCGACCTATTGCTCCGCATCCCCCCTGAAGTTTACTATGAAGAGAAAAATAAAAAGAATCTCACTACCTACTCATTATTCGGAGGTGAATCATAGAACACCAAAAGCTGTGGTATCTTATGGACCTAACATAGGTCACATCCCTCACTTAATAAGATTGAAAGATCCAAACCTTCTTCTTCTCCGCGGAAACGAACGTGGCCAAAACATATAAAGATCGGCGTAGTCGCTCATAAGCGACATATCTATCCGGATAGAGGGAATTTCTTGCTCGAGCATTCTCCCTTATTAGAGAAGATTGCGCCCCAAACTATAGTATATGCCAACCCCAGCGAGTTCCATACTTGATCTAACCTTACTTTCTTATTATTATTGACTCTAATAAGGGCAATAAATTACCTTAAACAAAGCTCGAGAAAGAAATGAAATTACATCACGCCTTATTATGAAACTCTAATAAGGGGGGCGTAAGAGGGCCACACCATACCCTCGATTCATAGATAGATCTCTCGTAATATGGATAGGTATCTTCGTGGATAGAGATAAAGATAGGGATCCATCTAGATCTTGAATAACTATTTCCATTTTTTTCTTTTTGACGACAAGTTTTAAATCTTAATGCAGGGCAAAGCATATCTCGTTTTTCAATTATTAGGGTCGGAGCGTAGCATTAAAGACGAGAGAGAATAGAGGCGCGAGCAGAGCCCAGGAAAGTAAAGTCCAATATATTTGCCCGTCATAAAGCAGTCGACTAGAAGTAGAAGCATTATTAGCGGGGATAGAGAAAAAGGACCTGAGAGAAGCATTATTAATAGATAGAAAAAACTCTCTCAAAAAAACATGGAAAAATATCTCTTCTTTCTTTTTGATTTTGTGGGTAGGTTCAGTAAGAGCGGAGGAGATCAGATACACGGAAACGAAGACCTCCGAGCACAAATATTGGACCGGGAAGAAAAAAGGGAAAAAGGGAAAGTCTAAGTACATATGGCACGAAAAGGAAATCCGATTTCGGTCAGACTTGATCTGAATCGTAGTTCAGATTCAAGTTGGTTCAGTGAGGGCGACCGCGAAAGTCACCGAATGGGCTTTCTATATAGGGCTTTTCCTTCAGTTTGTCCCAGATTTCAAATAGAAAAAGGCGTGGGAGGACGTTGCGGATGTCCGGGGCGGACACGACTTCTTCTATTCTAAGGCTAGAAGACCACTGAAAGACACACAGGACTAGAGCATGTCGTGAAAGAAGCACACTGGGCGGGCGTGCTTCGACCGTGTCTCCGGGGCACAGTTGAATGTAGATATCATGAACGCGAGGTGCAGGATACCAGGCCGAGAAACCCGGGCAACCACTCCCCTATGTGCCAATCGCTAGCGCATCCAGGTTTTTATCCCAGCTCAGCTGGAGAGGCCTAGCCTGATCTGAGAAGTGCTAATTCGGTTCGGATAGACTGAATTCAAGAATGCCGCCGCCCTTGGAATCAATAAGAAAAGAAGTGCTAAGTTTCAGATCAGTGAATAACCCGAAACGAAAGAATAGACATTTCTCGCTCGGCGCCTAAAGCGCACTATGCTCCGCTTCAACAAATGAGAGTTTTCGGTGGAACCGGTGAACCACGCGAGCTGGTTAGATGCGTGGGACAGAGGGCTCGTAGTACCTGCTAGCGCAGCTATGCAGTAGAAGGGAAGGAGCCTAAATCGACCCCCTTCTTTCTTTTTTTTCAAAGAAAAAAAAAAGCAGTACAAGGAAACTTTTATTTAAGTCGGATGAGACTAAGCAGCGTACGACCGTTCCGACGCGCCCTTGACCTATATAAAAACCAAAAACCTATCTAAAGGGGAGCCTAGTTTAAGCTGTCAAACAAATGATAGAATGGAAAATAAAGAATAACCACTAGTAGGGATATGGGTTACGTCTCTCTCAGTAAAGAGAGTTGTAGATTCGTAAAAGAGGAGAGGAGCTAACTTTATTAGTGTTTAATTGCTTTTCAAGCGCGCTAAAATAGTTTAAAGAGAAAGCAAGAAGTGAGAAAGTTGCATTATTTCTAGAGAAAAGCCCTATATAGAAAGAAGTCTGGAGAGGCATTTTTATAGCCCTATATAATAAGTAAGGCTCGAACTTTGTGAGAGGAGCGAAAGATACTCGACTGATAAGCATTAAGAAGAAGGGGAAGTAAGGGAAGGGCTCGCTTTAATTTAAGATAGATATAGTCATTTGAACGTTAGCGCATCCGTTTTCTTGCTCGTTAGCGGCTTTAGTTTTCAATAAAGGACGTTTAGGCTTTTCTAATAAGATAGAAAGGTAATTTATTGCTCGAGCAAAGCGAGAGGGGACTAACCCTCTCGTAAAACGAGAGAAAGAAATTCCTTTCAAATGACAACTGCCTCTTCTTGCTGCGAGGGCGTTGCACGAAACCAAACCGTCCCCGCCCGATCAAGTACCAGTTGCTTCGCTGGTAGGCCCGCATTAGGGGGCATTGTCCCTCAGTTCTTACCAACCTCCGGTGTGTAATCGACATCTTGCTAGCTATAACTCGGTCGAATAAGAATCATTGATTCCCTCTGCTGTCAATTTCTTATTCATTCATGGCGCTCGCTTAGGTATTCTCAAAGGGCTCCTTTCTCATCTCAAACCAGAACAACTCTGAACGTTAGGGAAGAGTTGGGAAGACCACCTGAGCGCCTTATTAATAGATAGAAAAAAATGCCGAAGGGACTTGACTTAGACTTATTATTATAGTAAGGGGCCGAACGATAGCGGCTTAAAGCTAAGCCTATCACGAGAATCAAAATCCTTGATCGACGGGGAGGAGCATCTCAAAGTATGGGGCAAAGGATCAAGCGCTTTGACTTTGTCTCCCGGGATCCACCACAGGTTGGGTTTGAGAGCCGTGTGATGGGTCACTATCCAGCACGGTTCGGAGAGCACTTTTAGTCTGCGTTGGTGAATAGAAGCCCCCCTATCAAGCAAGAAGGAAGCGGCTCTTCCCACGGCTCTGTCACCATTGACTCTATTTATTATTATGGGAAATCAGTGTATCAAGATCTCAATCTGAGATCTTATTTCGGTTCGATACGTCCACCTACGAGACTCACCTTTGGCTTTTGCCTCGGTAGGTGTATTATTCTACATTTTCCCAAAAGAACATTCATTCATTTCTTTCTTCCCCGTCGACCACGACGACTAAAACGACGCGAAAAATCCAGACCCGGAAAGGCGAAGCGCCGGTGGTGGGAATTTGGGAAAGTCGGGCCGATCGGGTGTCTTCATTCAAGCGACGGTACAGAAGAAGAACGAAACGAAGTGAGAGGCCGGGGGTCGGGGAAAAGAGTCGAGTCGATCAGGCTCGACGATCGGGAGAAGCAAAACTCTATCAGGATTTGGCCGAAAAAGAAGCAAGGCGCTATAAGCTTTATAAGCCCTAAAAAAAGCCGATCACCATCGATAAAGAAGAATCTTTCTAAATCACTTCGGGCTTTATTTATGAGAAGAAAAAGGGCCTTCAAGCATCCGAAATACGCCGGGGTTGTAAATGGCATAGCCTTCCTGATAGAAAATGACGACTCCTTCAGAAAGGAAGTCTCTTTATTTAAGTTCTTTTTCCCAAAGAAGTCCCGCCTAACTTATATTAATAATCTCGGCCCGACGAGTCATCTACTTAAAAGGACCCTCCCCTATGTGCGCTCTTCCTTGAATTATTCGGTCATGCAATACTTATTGAATACAAAGAACAAAATGCATTTCGACAACTTGCTTAATATCAGCTCCGTTCTCAATCATTTCGTGGCACTGGGCGTGGCTGAACCATCTACGATGGGGGGAGCTAATGCACAGGAAAGAAGCTTAGATAAGAGAATACGTTCTCGCATCGCTTTTTTTGTAGAAAGCTCGACCAGCGATAAAAAGTGTTTGGCCGAAGCCAAAAAGAGGTTGACCCACTTCATTCGCCAAGCGAATGATCTTCGCTTCGCGGGAACAACAAAAACCACCATCTCGCTCTTTCCTTTCTTCGGTGCTACCTTTTTTTCCAAGGGATGGGGTTGGGGTGTATAATAACCTTTTTTTTGAGAATGCCTGGGAACAACTCCTAGGTCAATTAAGGAGAAAATGTTGGAACCTCATGGCTAAGGATAAGGTAATGGAATTGATAGAGAAATTCATAGACCTAGGTAGGATAGGAGAATTGATAAAGGGAATAGAGATGATGATAGAGATCATACTGAGAAAGAGAAGAATTCCGTACGGGTACAACTCTTATTTGAACGAAGTGAAAAAAATGCGATCTTTGTTGTCTAATAGAACTAAGACTAATACCAACATTGAATCGGTCAAGATCAAATCTGTTTATCAAAGTGCTTCTCCGATTGCTCAAGACATCTCTTTTCAACTGAGGACCAAAACAAGATCATTTCGTTCCATTTTTAGTAAAATAGTGAAGAATATTCCATTAGTAATGAAAAAGGGGGTTACGGGGATCCGTATATGTTGTTCAGGTCGATCAGAAGGTGCAGAAATAGCTAGAACTGAATGCGGAAAGTATGGAAAAACATCTCGTAATGTATTTAACCAGAAAATCGATTATGCTCCTGCGGAAGTATCTACTCGTTAAGGAATCTTAGGTGTCAAAGTGTGGATTTCATATAGTCAAAAAAGAAAGGGGCGTGCTATATCCAAAACGTACGAAATATAGTAAATATCGTAAAGGCAGATGTAGTAGGGGTTGCAAACCGGACGGTACACAACTTGGTTTTGGAAGATATGGCACTCAAAGTTTACGAGCAGGTCGTCTTTCATATCGAGCCATTGAAGCAGCGCGTCGTGCTATAATCGGACACTTCCATCGTGCTATGAGCGGACAATTCCGAAGAAATGGTAAGATATGGGTAAGAGTTCTCGCGGATATCCCTATTACCGGAAAACCTACAGAAGTCAGAATGGGAAGAGGAAAAGGAAATCCTACGGGTTGGATTGCTCGTGTGTCCACGGGACAAATCCTATTTGAAATGGATGGTGTGAGTTTGTCAAATGCTCGACAAGCCGCTACATTAGCGGCGCATAAACTATGTTTATCAACCAAGTTTGTTCAGTGGTCGTAAGCTAATTAGTTAGTGGGGAAAAACCGGGCCGGGATGAAAAAGAATTAGGCTTTGTCTTTCTTCCTGAACGCTTTGTTTTATCTTATAGTAATGAGTGAAACTTTCCCATTTTTACTAGCTATTTTCAGATCTACCAACTCTTGCTTATTTAAGCAAAAGGCGATCCACTATCGGTTGTAGTCTTCTTGATCTATCAAGTCAAGAGGGCGAGGCTCCTAGCAATGGGAGGAAAGGGGAGTGGGTAAGTGGGCTCCTTTCACTGTTCAAGTTGCGGATCTCTATCGTACTCTCTCGGTATCAACTCGCAACGGTCCTGTAGGAGGAAGACCCGGAGGAGGATCCCGCTACCCCACTGGAGGACGTCTTGAGATGCTAGTGATTTTATTTATAGTAGATACTATTTTGCTAGGAAAATATTTCTACTTTTGTATACCTTCCTGCTTGTACTAAAATTTCTTTTAAGGAAATAAAATGCCCGATTTATTTATAATAAATCGAAAAAAAAAACCTGGACAGACCTGTCCGAACAAATAAAAAAAAATCGAAATAAAATAAAATAAAACCCAGAAGCATACAACGCTTCCTAGTTCGATCGAGCACCACATGCGAAATTACAAACCACATATACATTTATAAAAATCGTTAAGACTATATGATTAGTTTCACAAGTCCAAATCCACCCTATTTGTAACAAAATGGCACCCAGAGGAAGAGGAAGAACTCAACCCGCTCCCCAAACCACTACTGAAACACCTCCAAATGTCACGGAACTTGCTCAACCTGTAGAGGAACAACCCCAAGGTGCGCAGGACGCCCCCGCACCGAACGTTGTGGGCGATTGTCTTCGGACGATAGAAGAGGTTTTGTTTGCGCTAGGAAACGCGCAAGTCAATCAAGGGCAAGCTGCGGCGGTACCTCCGCCTCAGGCTCGCCCCAACTACTTGGCAATGGTGAATCCTTACCAGCCGCCCCACTACGCTGGTGAGGAGGATCCAGCTAAACTGGAGGAGTGGATCCGAACCTTTGACAAGCTGCTGGGAGCAGTCAAATGCCCGGAAGGAGAGAGAGTGCACGTCGCTTCGTACTACTTGGGAGGCGAAGCGGACGAGTGGTGGCAGGCGACTCAAGCCAAGCTGACTGAAGATGACGAGCCCTACTCTTGGGCGGAAATGATGGAACTGCTCAGGGATCGATTCTATCCCTTGAGTACTAAATCAGCGATGTATGAGGAATTCCTATCGCTGAAGCAAGGAGGCCATACTGTGCAGGAGTACTACACTCGTTTCAAGGAGCTAGTAAGGTTCGCACCAAGGCTAGTACCCACGGATGCAGAGAAAGCACAAAAGTTCGAGATGGGACTGAACCTATCTATTCGCGAGGTGATCGCGGGGGTACACTACCCCGACCTGCAAGCTGTGTATGACCGCGCTGTGGCAGTAGCGCGTGTGCAACAACTGAAGAGAAGGGTGAGTGGGGAGTCCAGCAGGGGTCCCCAAGATAAGAGGAACCGGGATGCGAGAAGCGAGAACAATACGGGAAGGAACGAACAGCGGAGAGGGTCGAATAGGCCACAACAAACGAATAATGGGAGGAGGCTTAACCTAGAAGAACCGGTACCACCCTGCCCAAGATGTGGACGACCCCATCTGGTGAGGGGATGCCCTCAACAGGGCGCCTGCTTCCGATGTGGTCGAATGGGTCACATTCGTCGGGATTGCCGGACGAGGATCGAGAATATAACAAGGAGGGAAGATTTGGTCATGGGGCCGGAACAGCCTCAGAACCAAAATGGGCGGAACGGAAATAACCAGGGGTATAGACCCCCTCAAAACCAATTTAGGCCGCCGAATCAGAACCAGAATCAACGACCTCCGCCATCGCAGAATCAAAACCAACAGCAAAATCAGCAGCCGAATGCGAATCAGCAGGGCAACCAAGGACGCCCTATGGGGAGGCTCAACGTGGTTAACCAAGCGGACGTGCCTGCAAAAGGAGAAGTGATGGCAAGTACATTTCATGTTTTGAATACACCCCTTAGAGTTCTATTTGATTCTGGAGCTAGTTGCTCAATCATAGCATCAAGAATAGTGTCTGAGTTAGATCTACCTAATTGCGAGAGAATTAGCTTAGGAATTCAATTGCCTCTGGAGAAGTAGTATCTTGCTCTAAACGATATAACAAAATTCCTATAGTGATAAAGAACGTAGAATTCTTCGCGAACATAGTAGAATTTAACTTAAGAGACTTTGACATCACACTGGGGATGGATTGGTTATCCCAGTATAAGGCGGTGATCGAATGCCAAAAGCAAAAGATCACCTTGTCAAAAAGTAGAGGAAAGAGAGTTATCTTTTACTCTCAGCCCCCTAAGAAGAGTAACAAAATCGTTAGTGCACTCAAACTAACTTGATGCGTAAGGGGTATGAGCTATATGCGTGCTATGTGCACAACCTTGAGGCGGAAGAGAACAAGGTTGACCGCATACCAGTGGTAAGAGAATACCCGGATGTGTTTCCTGAAGACATCCCGGGCATGCCACCTGAGAGAGATCTTGAGTTCACTATAGATCTCATCCCGGGCACAGAGCCTGTCTCAAAAGCTCCGTACCAGATGGCGCCATTGGAAATGAAGGAGTTAAAGGACCAACTCGAGGAGCTGTTAGGAAAAGGGTACATAAGGCCGAGTACTTCCCCCTGGGGAGCACCAGTTTTATTTGTTAAGAAGAAAGACGGAGGATTACGTCTTTGCATAGATTATCGAGGATTGAACCAAGTGACCATCAAGAATAAATACCCTTTGCCGAGAATTGAGGATCTATTTGATCAACTGAAGGGAGCTTCAGTATTCTCGAATATCGACTTACATCTGGGTATCACAAGTGAGAATCGCCGAGAAAGACATTCCGAAGACGGCGTTTCGAACTCGATATGGCCACTACGAGTTCACCGTGTTATCCTTTGGGTTAACAAATGCTCCAGCAATGTTCATGAACCTCATGAACAATGTATTTCGCGAGCTGTTAGATCAGTGTGTAGTGGTGTTCATTGATGACATCCTGATCTACTCGAAAAGCGAGGAGGAGCACGCCCAGCACTTGCACCAAGTGTTAGGGACCTTGCGAAAGAATCAGCTATACGGCAAATTGTCCAAATGCGATTTTTGGTTGAAGGAGGTAGCATTTCTAGGACACATAGTATCTGCTGATGGAGTTTCAGTGGATCCGGCAAAAGTCTCTGCCGTAACTGAATGGGCAACTCCAAAGAACCAAACTAAGATAAGGAGTTTCCTTGGATTAGCCAGGTATTATAGACGGTTCGTGAAGGATTTTTCAAAAATCGCACGACCTTTGACCCAGCTATTGAAGAAGGGAGTAAAATACGAGTGGACAGAGGCTTGTGAGACAGCGTTTCAAGAGCTGAAGAAACGACTCACAACCACACCCGTATTGACACTACCATCAGAGGATGGTGACTTCGAAGTTTACAGCGATGCTTCGAAGGAAGGTTTAGGTTGTGTCTTGATGCAAGACTCGAGAGTCGTATGCATCACGCCAGCTAAAACCTCACGAGGAGAATTATCCGACACACGACCTGGAGTTGGCAGCAGTCGTTTTCGCTCTGAAGATATGGAGACATTATCTTTATGGGCGGAAGTGTCGAATGTTCACCGACCACAAGAGCTTGAAGTATATATTCACTCAGAAGGAGTTGAATTTGAGACAACGAAGGTGGTTGGAACTTATTAAGGACTACGATTTGGAGATATCCTACCACGAGGGGAAGGCGAATGTGGTAGCCGATGCCTTAAGCCGGAAAACCCAACACGTGACAAACTCGTTGGTAATTCCGCCGGCATTGTACATGGATTTAGCGTGACTGGACGCGGAACTTGTGCATCCGGGCACAGTGAGTGAAACGATCAACGCAATGGTCGTAGAAACTCCAATATTGGACGAGATTAGGCTCACCCAACCGGGCGACGCGAAATTAGAAAAGATAAAAGGGTATATTGCCGGGGGAAAGGCAATAGGATTTGCTGTCCACGAGGATGGAAGCATTCGCTTCAAAGGGAGATGGTGTGTGCCCCATAAATGTGCTGAGTTGAAGCGATGGTTGATGGAGGAAGGGCACAACACGCCATACTCAGTGCATTCCGGAGGCGACAAGCTTTACAAAGATCTAAAGAAGATCTGTTGGTGGCCGGGAATGAAAAAGGAAGGGGCAGACTTCGTGGCGAAATGCCTCACCTGCCAAGGGTTAAGGCAATGCGACATAAACCCTTAGGACTGATGCAACCACTAGAGATTCCATGTTGGAAGTGGGATAGCATCTCAATGGATTTTGTCTCGGGATTACCCCGATCACCTAAAGGCATGAATAAGATTTGGGTGATTGTGGATAGGCTAACGAAGACAGCCATATTTATCCCGATTAAGGACACATGGACTATGGACCAACTGGCCCGAGCCTACATTGATAATGTGGTACGACGACATGGAGTACCACATGACATCATTTCTGATAGAGACAGTAGATTTGTCTCTCACTTTTGGACAGAGTTACAAAAAGCTCTCGGTACTCAAATCAAAATGAGCACCGCATTCCACCCGATGACGGATGGTCAAACCAGGAGAACAATCCAAACACTAGAAGACATGCTGAGAGCATGCGTGTTGGAATTTAAGGGAAATTGGGAATCCCATTTACCCTTAATCGAATTTTCTTATAATAATAGCTACCATGCTAGCATTGGCATGGCACCATTCGAGGCGTTGTATGGACGAAGGTGCCGAAGCCCGTTGAGCTGGGAAGAAAACGATAAGTCTGTGGTAGTGGGACCACAACTTATAGAAGACATGGCTCAACAAATCAAGGTGATTCAAGGAAAAATGAGAGCCGCTCAAGACCGTCAGAAGAGTTACGCTGACGTGAGACGACGAGACCTAGAATTTCAAGTGGGAGATAGGGTCATGCTAAAGATATCACCCATGAAGGGGGTGATGCGCTTTGGCAAACGAGGAAAGTTGAGTCCTCGATACATAGGACCTTACGAGATTCTAGAACGAGTCGGGAATTTAGCCTACCGACTGGCTTTACCGCCACAACTAGATCGAGTTCATAATGTCTTCCATGTCTCACAACTAAAGAAGTATGTGCCGGACCCGACACATGTACTTCAACTGGAAGTAATCGAACTCGATAAGGACCTGACTTATGAAGAAGTCCCAGTGCGAATTCTAGACGTTAAGGAGCGAGTAACGAGGAACAAAACCGTCAAAATGATCAAGGTTCTTTGGTCGAACCACAAAAGTGAGACGGCAACTTGGGAGGTAGAATCCGACATGAGAGAACGCTATCCGACACTGTTCCAAACCGATACAGACACAGTTATGGGGACATAACTGCAATCTTAAGGGGGAGAGGATGTCATACCATGTATTTTTCGTGCATTTTTGTAAACAAGCAAACAAATTCAAATTGTTTTGAACTACGTTATGGCTTGATCCCTTCACAGGGTACGTAGGCAGCTTAGAAGTTTTAATTCTAAGTTCAGTCACAAAATAATAAAAACAAACCAAAGACCTTAGCACGAGAAAAGCCGAAACACAACTTCGAGGACGAAGTTGATTCTTAAGGAGGGTAGACTGTAATACCCGAGAATTTTGCAACATAAAACAATTAATAAATAAATAAATACAATAAATAAATAAATAAATAAAGAATTAAATAAATAAATAAATTCAGCAAATAAATAAATAAAGATAAGGAAATGAGAAATGAGATTTAACTTAAAAAGGAATTAAAGGAATTTAGATAAATAAAAAGAATTAAATAAAGATAAATAAATTGTTACACATGTACCCGACACCAAGGGGCTTGAAAACTCGAGTCCAAACATAAATTTGGATTTGAGGGAAATGACGATACGGAATAGGAACCCGAAGATGGCCCGGAAATCGGAATCCGGGAGCATAGAGGGATAGAAGTCCGAAAGAGAGGAGGAAGGGCACGACGGACCGCACGACCCGCCCGGACCGAAGTCCAGGCGAGGGCCGCGCGGTGGCCGCGTGGTAAAAGGGGAAACGGCGCGCCGCGACCGCGCCAACGGACAGATTCGCCGGTTGCGAGATTCACTCGCCCGAATCCGGATTTTCCGACTTCGGTTGAACACCTTTCGGCTCAAGACTCACCAAGGCCGGCCTTGGATGTCCCTAGGTCGTGCCTATCTATAAATAACACCTCTTGGAAGCCCCAAACACTTTTCAAAACCCTACGATACTCTCTATACACAAAATCGTAATCCCGGAGTCATCGGAGGCAACAAAACCAGCCAGAGACTGTTTGGATGAGTTCGGAATATCTCTAACGTCATGGTAAGTTCTGATCCGATCCTTGTTCCATATACGATTCGAAAACGAATCCTAACCTTCTTCTTTTTCTTCTCTACACCCCGAATCGGATCTAGAACGAAGAACCCGACGAACGGAGAAGATAAACGGTGGACTGGAAGCCACGCCTCCGAAATCGACGTTCCCGGACGACTGGAAATCTGTAAGTTGACACTTATATGGTTTTGGGAGTAATTAAAACACTTAAATCTAAAATCTTAATCAAGAATTTTGAAAATCTGTCAACATGGGATTTTACCGGCGCAACGACTTTGTACGATTTTTCCGAACCCTTAAAATCTTCAAACGAGAAAATTTAAAACATGAAAAACGTTCCTAAGGCTTAGATATATCTCCTGTAAAATTTTCAGAATTTTTCGTGATGATTTGGTATATGAAATCAACCCGAGACCGAACTGCTAGGATTTGAATCTTGAATTTCTTGACAGAACTTAGGTCTGAACTTGATGACGTTTTTGACTAGGGTTCTAGGCCGATTTAGATCTTTAGCTGAACATGAAAGTTGTAGACAAATGTCTTAAGAAGGTCTCTATAAAATTTCGTTGAGTTTGGAGTTGATTTGCTATGGTAAATCTTGAAAATCTTGAACTGCTGTATGATAAATTCGGACAGATTAATGTTTCTATGAAAATCGATATTTTTGACCTGTTTCGATATCACGGATTGGAAAAGTTAAAACACAAAAGTTGTTCATCTCGGTGTTTCCAAGTCAGTGGTAAATTTTCAGAATTTTTAAACTTAAATCTGATTTTAAATTAATTTTAGAGTAAACAGCGGTTTTGCCGGAGTCAAATCTTGAAATCTTGTTGAAATGATGGAATTAGCCTTTAGGGTTGAAACGAGTCGAAATCTCCTTTAAATAAATTTAGTGAGACCAGAATTTTTGAAATAAATGCCCTTACAAACTTGATAAATTAAAATTAGGGGTGAGTGCTCTGCAGGGTGCCCCCTAACTGCTTCACTTCGTGCCTTTATGGACGATGGTGACCCCGCGCGAAAATTGAGATATGATATTGCCAAAACGGCATGAGATATATGGCCTACATCTCGTGAATATCCATATGGGTTTTCCGAGGCTCCGGAGTGGTACTGGATATGGCAGATACGGCTGCGGCCGCGGGTTTCCGGCTAAACTTGTTGAGATCGCGATGCAATCGTGAAACACTTGAAATTACTAAATCGGGGATGTAATGGGGAATTTAAATTAAATTGGATTATTTATAGTTGTCGTTTAAATTGTTAAATGATGTGTTTAAATTAATTATGGCTTTGATTTTAAATTGTGCTAAATGTATTGTTGACTAGTAGCATGAAATATTATGCAAATTGGTTAGATAATTGAGTTGAATTATTTATGGCTTACATCATGTTTTTTATGTAAATATTAAGTTAATGGCTTTTAAACCCTACGATCATGCATGTGTTAACTTACTCAGCAAGTTGTGCTGACCAAACCGTTTATTTTTCCTTTTTCTTTACTGAGTATGTGGAACAAACATGAGCACGTTCATGCATGGGGGAAATTATATTTTTCGAAACTTTATTATTAAATTATTGCATTAGACTATAGAATAAACTGGCCTGTTTAACCCGTGTTTTGACCATGTCGGTCTTATTTACATTTCCGCTGCAATGTTATACTTAAATATTATTTCCGCTGCATTATGATATTATTATTTTCGAATTTATATTGTATAGGTTGTTTGCAAATGTTTTAAATATTTTAAATACTGAAATACCTAGCCTTGCATCACTTTAGTAAGCCGGAGAAACCGTGTCTTACTAGGGAGGTGTGGCGGTGACATCCCGACCTGGGTGACCAAAAACCGGGGTGTTACAATTTATTATGCCAGCCATACTCTTAATGATGCTCAGATAAACTACACCACTACAGAAAAGGGAATGTATACTGTAGTTTTTGCCTTTGATAAGTTCAGACATTATCTTATTGGAGCTCAGACTATAGTTTACACGGATCATTCTGCATTAAGATATCTTTTCTCAAAGCAAGAAGCCAAACCAAGGTTGATAAGATGGGTTTTACTTTTACAAGAATTTGACGTTATTATTAAAGACAGAAAAGGGATAGACAATGGAGTAGCAGATCATCTTTCAAGACTGGAAGAGAAAACAGAAAAGGAGGAAGTTGTAAATGACAAATTTCCAGATGAACAGTTGTATGCTTTGCAGTTGCATCAATTTGATTGTCCTTGGTTTTCAGACTTTGCTAATTATCTGGCTTGTAAAATTGTTCCAAAATTTAAAGACTCTCATCAGAAGTCAAGATTTTTCAGAGAGATTCAGAAATACTATTGGGATGATCCCTTTTTATTTAAATTTTGTTCTGATCAGGTTATCAGGCACTGTGTTCATGAGAAAGAAGGATTTCAAATTGAAAGGAAGTGTCTGTAACACCCCGGATTTGATCACCCAGGCCGGGATGCAACCGCCACACCTTTCTAAATAAGACGTGATCCAAATCGAGGTTATCTAGAAAGATGCTAAGGCTAAGTTGTATCAAACTTTAAAATAATTTAAAACCATTCAATTGTGCCCGAATTAAAAATCAGAGTATCTCATGCATAATAATAATAAGTAGTGCGGAAGCAAAACAAGGGCCAAACAGACGGCCAAAACCAAAGTCCAAAGTTCAAGTCCAATGCGGGAAATTAAAATAAAGTAAATGCGACAAGTCCTTTTTATTTGCGAAATTCTCATCCCATCGTGCGACTTGCTTAACTCCAATATATAATCACGATTCTAGGCTCATGCCCTTTCGAATCAACCCACCTCTGGGACTCGTACCCACAAGGGACGTGAAAGGAGTGATTCTATACAGACCGCTCCGGAGCCCTAGATAACCCATACAGATACACCTAGGAGTATAGACTCTTACTAACATGAAATCATAATATCATTTGCACCGTTTTGGCCACAACAAGGAGGGGCGGCCCAACGAGCTCACGCCAAGTGTACTTACCCTCTAAAACGTCGGGCATCCCACTCGATCAAAACATACAAAGTTTAAAAACACATTTTTAACACTTTACAATACCACATGTTCCAGATTTCATACAAATTCAAAAACGAGTATCAATCGACTCGTAGATTCTCAAAATACACAAGGTATGATTTACCGACATAATTAGTCCACTGGCAGTTTCAGAAATCGTATATGGAAATTTAGCAAAACATTTTCAAAATTCCGAAATTTTTGCAGGAGCTAGAACACACTCAAATAAACATTTTTTTTTTTTATAGAAATAGGCTTCACCAAATTCGGACTCTAAGTGATCCAAAAAAAATGATTTCAGAGCCATCTTTTCCAAAGAGTTCAAAACCTACTGTTCATCCGACCACAGTGCCTTTAAAAATTCATAACAATTCCTAACCTGCTCCAAAAATTGTAAACTTTTACAGAGATGATTTAAACACATAAAGGAACAACTTTAATGAAGATACCAACATTGAAAACGATCGAAGGTAGGAGCAAATCGGACAACAAAACTGATTACACCCCAACACTAAAACTGACCGCAGAAAACTCAAAAATACCAGATCCATTTTCGATGCACAAACCATGTTAAAAAATTATGAAAATTTACAGAAAGCATATTCAGGATGTTAGGAACATTTTTCATTTAGAAAGGTTTTCCCAAAAATGAACGGATTTAAGTGAAAAACGCTGAACAATAAAACTACTCGTATGAAAACCCTAGAAGACAGTTTTGGCAAGGGATAGAGATCGAACAAGAACTCGATGGATACTCTACCAAAACCCCTAGAAATTGAACTGCACAATACTAACTTACTTTGGGTGAGTTTTGGATCGAAATCCTCCTTGGTTGTGTCTCCAAAATCGTCCGGAACAGTCCCACTCTTCCAAAATCTACCGAACGAATCCTATTTTGAGAGTTGTTGGAAGAATATTAGATGTTAGGGCTTGTTAATCGAATTCAAGGCAAGGAATTGGATCAGAAACCTTACCTAGACGTAGGAGAATAGATTTGCAACCTTCAACTCGACCAAGGCCCTAAGAACAGGAAGAACAACATTCACCAACTCACAACACTCTCTCAAATGACAGATTTTTGGAATGGAGTATGGGTGGGGTTTTTGGGGCTTGGTTGAGGATTAAAAAGGAGGTATTAAGGTTCCCAAGGGTGGCTTTAAGGTTCTAGGGAATGTGGGGGACGAATTAAGCCAGTCAATCCCAAAGTTACACCCTCCAAATCCCAACCATTCCACCAACCCTCTCCACTCATCCAATAACCCACTCTTATGCATGTATCCTCTTTGTCCAAGTTTTGTAGAGCTTAAATCTAGTCAAAAATTCGTCCCAATGCATCCATTAACACCCCTAGATGTGTGGGAATGGAACACAAATCGATTGGACTCGCCAAGAATTGATTTTGGAGGCTAAACCGCGTGAAACGCGTGAGGCGTCGCCCTGCTGCTGCCGGCGCGGGTGGCGCGCCACCGCCCCACCGCCGCGCGGCAGCCTGCTGCGATTTTATTTTATTTTATTTTATTTTATTTTATATTATTATGATTTTTAAATTTTAAAAATCATAATATGAATTATCCATGATCGTTGGATAATCCGCTAACTCTCTTCGAGTTGCTATCGTCCGAAAATATTTAATTCCGCTCTCTAGGAATTATTTCGGTTGCTATGATTAAATTCGATTCTTAAATTTTTTTTGGATTTAATATTCGATGTCGATTTCTCTGGTATTACAGTCTACCCTCCTTAGAAATCAACTTCGCCCGCAAAGTTGGGTCGCACTTCGGAAAATAATTGGCACGTAGAAGTTATTGAGGCTTGCAATTTAAAATACTTACCTCGGTACACGACGGCTCTTGTGCAGGGTGTCACATCCTCTCCCCCTTAGGACTGCAGTTATGCCCCCATAACTGCTCCTGAGTCGCTTTGGAAAAGGATGGGATATTTCTGCTTCATATCCGCTTCCAATTCCCACGTCGCTTCCTCAGTGCCATGATTTGACCATAGAATCTTCACCATTCTGACGGTCTTGTTCCTTGTGACCCTTTCCTTGAAATCGAGTATCTCGATCGGATACTCCTCATATGTCAGATTGTCATCCAGCTCGATCATGTCGGGTTGCAAAACATGAGTTGGATCGTGCACATATTTCTTCAATTGCGAAATGTGAAACACATTGTGCACTCGCGATAATTCCGGTGGAAGAGCCAAACGATATGCCAAGGTACCCACACGATCTACAATCTCGTAGGGACCTATATAGCGAGGCCTCAACTTTCCTCGTTTGCCAAATCGCATCACCCCCTTCATTGGTGACACTTTTAGCATACTTTGTCTCCCACTTGGAATTCCAACTCTTGCCGTCTCGTGTCGGCATATCTCTTTTGCCTGTCTTGAGCTGCCTTCATCTTTTGTTGAATGACCCCAATTTGCTTGCTAATGTCTTCAACAAGCTGAGGTCCAACAACCACGGAATTATCATCCTTTGCCCAGCACAACGGACTGCGGCATTTACGCCCGTAGAGAGCTTCGAACGGTCCCATGCCAATGCTAGCATGGTAACTGTTGTTATACGAGAATTCAATTAGCGGTAAGTGGTTTCCCAACTTCCCTTGAATTCAAGTACACACGCTCTAAGCATGTCCTCGAGCGTCTGAATTGTTCGCTCAGTTTGCCCGTCCGTCATTGGATGAAAAGCCGTGCTCATCTTAATTCGGGTTCCCAAGGCTTCTTGCAGTTTGGTCCAGAAATTCAAGACAAATCTACTGTCTCGGTCCGATATGATGTCGTGAGGTACTCCATGCCTTCGGACTACATTCTCGATGTATGCCTTGGCTAGTTGATCCATCGACCAATTGTCCTTCATTGGTATGAAGATGGCGGTCTTCGTCAACCGATCGACGATTACCCAAATTTTGTTCATGCCTCTGGGAGATCTTGGTAACCCTGAGACGAAATCCATTGAAATGCTGTCCCATTTCCAATTTAGGATCTCCAATGGCTTCACCAATCCCAATGGCTTTTGTCACACTGCCTTCACTTTCTGGCAAGTTAGGCACTTAGTGGTGTGACCACCATATTGAAGAAGCTTGAGGGTGAAGGCTACATGAGCTACATCATTGCCAAGCTCGCCCGTGAAGCAATAACCAACACCGGGATCGAAACAAAGCCAAACCGAAGCAAGATAGATCACCTTGGGCGCCCCTTTGTTAGTGCATTGAAGAAAGGAGGCAGACACATTTTTGGCCTTGGGCGTGGGCACGCACAAGAGGCGATATTAGACTGGTTTGTTGGTGCATTGAAAAAAGGAGGCAGACACATTTTTGGCCTTGGTCGTGGGCACGCACAAGAGGAGAAATTAGACTGGTTTGTTAGTGAATTGAAGAAAGGAGGCAGGAACATTTTTGGCCTTGGGCGTGGGCACGCACAAGAGGGATCCGACCCCCATTACCCTATTTTAGCTTATTTCATTTTCTTCCCCACTTGTTCCATGTAATTTCAATGGGTATGCACTAGATTTATCTTGGGATCATTATGTTAGGCTTAAATCCCATTTCTACCTTAGTATTTCTTGGTAATTGCATTTCTTGTTCCTAGGGTTATATATTAGGATTGGGGAAGGATCAAACTTAATTCAACTATCATTCATCTATCAAAGTTTATCTTTCTTTTGTTCATCTTTTGAGGGTATCAAAGGTTGATCATCTTGGGGGATCAAGGGTTACTTGATTTCCACATCAAAACCGGGTCTATTCACATTGAATTTGTGTTAGGTTCGTCTTACTCAATTGGATTGCAAGTTTTGATTGAGTTAAGTATGTTCATTGATGCATTTTAGGTTTAGTTCTTGGGAGCTTGATCCTCATATCAAGTTTACTTGATCAAACCCATTGTTTCATTGAACCCACTTGCCCTATCCTTTGTTTTGCTTTTGTTGCTTGTTTTCCCAATTTCTTGCTTGCATACATCACACTTGCCCTATCCTTTGTTTTGCTTTTGTTGCTTGTTTTCCCAATTTCTTGCTTGCATACATCATAATTAAATTTGGTATCAGAGCTTGACTAGGACTTCTTAGCTCCTAATTAGGTTGTTATTCTTGGTGTTGATGCATTGTGGAATTCCTTTGCCATTTTTTCTATTTTCAAGAAAATACCCAAAAATATTGCCCACAAGGTGTTTGTTGAAATGCCAAAGTTGATTTTCTTGGCAAGATGGAATGCTTGATGCTTATATGCTTTGATTAGCTTGATTTTTGATTGATAGTATTGGGAGTTATTGAAAGATACAAAAAAAAAAAAAGTGGATGACAACCGTTGGCTCATGGTTCCTATGATGTATCAAGAGCCAAAGGGTTGAAGTTCCGTCAACAATATTTTGATAGTGGAATTCCCCTAAACATTGTGAGACCGAACGGTTAAAAGGCATTAGAGCACAAAAGCCAAGCTCTACAAAAAAAAAAGAAGAAAAAAAAAAGTTGAATACTCCCTTAGCATTTGTTGATTGATCTTGTTTTCTTTGTGGGGTTGACATTATCTATCCTTAAATCCATTTGAGCCTTGATAGCCTTTCTTGTTTAGCCTTACCTAGGAACTACTTGCTATGCATTTGTGAATCATCATCTCATCCTTGCTTGATAATTGTGTGCTTGAATCTTGTGAATTTGGTGTGAACGACTCAAGGGTTGAGGGTGATCAACTAGAGAGGAACACTTGAGGGTTGTGTGAGAAGAAAAGAGAGTTGTGAGGAATAGTTTAGGCAAATATCTTCTCATCTCTTTTTCATACTTCTTACTTTTTTATATTTTTTTGATTTGTTGACGATTTCACTTGGTATTTTGAGTATTATGGCGGAGGATTCAAGTGCAAGGAAGAAGATCACCTTGGAGGATGTGAGCCGTCAAATGGCTCAAATGATGGAGATGTTGGGAGGTTTCGGAGAGACCGTCACAAAATTAGAAGTACAAAGAGGCATGGTGAATACTTTGGAGAAACCTCCAATGAAAATGAGAGGACATCAAGATGCCATTGAATTGAAGGTCAAGAGGAAGGAAGATGTTTATGAAAATAAGAAGAGAATGCACTCGCATGTTTCAAAAGGAGATTTTTCCAAATGTGGAGGTGAAAGAGGAGAAGAAAGTAAAGATTTGAAGTTTGCTCAAGAACTAGAAGGCAATAAAGATGGTGAAGATGACAACAATATAGAATTGATTATCATGAACACCAAAGTTGTCAAGGATAATAAGGTGAAGCAAAAATTGAGTGAAAGTGAGCATGATAAGAAAAAAATTGAGAGTGAGGAGAAAAAGAAAGAGTATGAAAAGAAAGAGATTGAAAACAAAAGAGATGAAGAGCAAAAGAATGAGAGTTTCAAAATGAGAGATGAGAATAAAAATATGAGAGAAGAAAAAGGTGAGTTGAGTGAGGGAGATGAAGAGAGGAGAAAAGAGAGCATACTTCCAGATGAGGAAGCTTGTTGCTTTATAGATGCTATATTTGATCTTCCACCCGAGAGGGACTTTGTTTTGCAGGTTTATGTAGCTATATTACCCAAGGAGGTACCCGGAGGATGGCCATGGCTACACCTTCAAAAGGAGAAGAAAAAGGAACCACAACCTAGGAGTGAAGGAGGAAGGATCACAACAATACCACTAGAAGAAAAACATGGAGGAATTATAGGTAAATTTCAAAATTCTTTAAATTCTTGTATTCAAATTTGGATTTCTAACATTAAAAACAAAGATGCAACTAATGATCTTGTTAGAAAGCCAAGTTTGGGATTTGGTGCTGTAGGTATTGGACAAGGAGGTGTTGACTACAATTTGTCGGTCAAGAAGATGAAGCTTCCATTTATTGTAATGACATCAGGTTCAAGGATCATAAGTGAGTTTCAAATGATGGTAAGACCTCATATATTTGAAGACCATGAGGTAAGAATGCCATTTTCAAAAATTCAATTCATTACGGGTCATTTTGGTGAGCATATGTTTAGAGATGATAGATCAAATTTTCTTGCTTTTGCAAATGTGATGAAAATTGGATTTGATAAGTTTTATTGGAATTATTTTGATAAACTTGAGGTGATATTTCAGTTTTTGAACCTCAAAATTGAGAAGTATGCATACTTTAGCGAGAAACTCCAAGGAGCTGCTTTGAGCTATCCGATCTATGATAAGGAATTCTATACCTTGGTAAGAGCTTTACATACTTGGAAACATTATTTGAGGCCTAAAGAATTCATTATTCATACGGATCATAAGTCTCTTAAGTTCATGAAAGGTCAAAATAACATTAGTAAGAGACATATTAAATGGAGTTCTTTTGTTGAAACTTTTCCATACATCATTATGTACAAAAGAGGGAAAGAGAATGTGGTAGCTGATGCATTGTCTAGGAGATATTATTTGCTTACCATGTTAAATTCTCAAGTGTTAGGATTTTCTCATATCAAATCTCTTTATGTGGATGATAAGGATTTTAAGGAAGTGTATGAAAATTGTCTAAAGCATGGTTTCAAAGATTTTTACTTGCATGATGGCTTTTTGTTCAAGAGCGACAAATTGTGCATTCCTTGTGTTTCTATGCGTGATTTATTACTAATGGAACTTCATGAAGGGAGTTTAGCGGGACACTTTGGTGTCACCAAAACTTTAGGTGCTTTGCAAGAAAAGTTCTATTGGCCTGGAATGCGCAAAGATGTTGAGAAGTATATTGGAAGGTGCTTGGTGTGCAAAAGAGCCAAAGCTACCTTGAAGCCTCATGGGTTGTACACTCCACTACCGGTGCCCGAGAGCCCGTGGAAGGACCTTTCCATGGATTTTGTAGTGGGACTTCCCAAAACAAGGAGAGGTAAGGACTCTATTTTTGTGGTTGTAGACCGTTTTAGCAAAATGGCACGTTTCATACCTTGTACTAAGACCACTGATGCTGTGCATGTAGCTAAATTATTCTTTAGTGAGGTGGTGAAATTGCATGGCATTCCTAGTACAATTGTTTCTGATAGGGATACTAAATTCTTGAGCCATTTTTGGAGATCCTTTTGGTCTAAATTTGGGACCAAATTGATGTTTTCAACTTCATGTCATCCTCAAACGGATGTACAAACAGAGGTTGTGAATAGAACACTTGGAACTTTATTAAGAACCATGTTGAAGAAGAATTTGCATGCTTGGGAGGATTGCATTCCACACATAGAGTTTGCATATAACCGTAGTATACATCGTTCTACTAATATGTCTCTATTTAAGATTGTGTATGGTTATAATCCCCAGTCCCCCACTGACTTGTTGCCATTGCCTCGCAATGAGCATTCTAACATGAATTTCAGGGATCGAGCTGACAAGGTGAAAAAGATGCATTTGGAGGTTAAAGCTCATTTGGAGAAGATGGCCCAGGTGTATGTGAGACAAAAGAATCGAGGGAGGAAGCATGTGGTGTTCCAACCTGGAGAGTGGGTATGGTTGCACCTTCGCAAGGCGAGGTTCCCAAGTCAAAGGAAATCCAAGCTCCAACCAAGAGGAGATGGCTCATTTCAAGTGTTGGAGAGAATTGATGACAATGCCTATCGTCTCGACCTACCCGGTGAGTATGGTGTTCATGCAACCTTTAATGTTGCTGATTTGTCTCCATTTGATGTAGGTGATGAGGAGATGGTCGTGAAGGAAGTGGAGCAAGAAGGCCAAGAAGAGATCAAGGACAAGAGTGCCAAAGAGCCGACGGTGATGCCAATTGGACCTATTACACGTAGTCGAGCTCGTAAGTTACAAAGTGCTTTGAATTCTTTAATTCAATTTTGGATTTCTGATCTTGGTGACATAGATATTACTGATGATCTCGTTGGAAAGTCGAGTTTGGTACTTTGTGTTGTAGGAATTGGAGAAGGAGAACAAAAAAGCTCGAACCACAATCTTTTGCTCTTAAAAGAGAAATGGCTTGGAGATGAGGAAACTTCAGGTTTGGATGACCTACATAAGTCACAAGTGATGGTAAAATTTTATAAAAATGAAGACTTGGAGGTAAGAAAGCATTTTTTCAAATTTCAATCATTTTGGGACAATTTCGATAGCAAAATGCTTGAGAAAAATATGTCAAAATTGATGAATGATGAGGATCTGAAGGTTTCTATTTTTTGTGAGCTTAACCATAATTTTTATGATGTGTTGGTGAAAAGAAATCTGATAAAACATGCCTACTTTGTGTTTTGTGCAAGTTTGTTCGAAAAATCAGTCTTTTCTGAAGAAAAGTGGACATTTCATGCTCTGTTGCTAAAATCTGTGAAATACCTTGCTTTTGAGGTCATGGATGAATCATTAATAATTGTTGGAGACTTTTGGAACCAAAGTTTTGAGGGAATGAACTTGATCTTAGAATTTCACCATTTTTCGGGTCAAGGCTATGAACCCTTACATGTGGAATTTTGTGATTTACTTGACTTGAAATTTCTTGAGTTTGAGTTCATATGTCAAGGCTATGTTTATTTGAGAGAAACTAACTTGGGAATTTTCTTATATTGTAGGTTGGTGGAACAACCAAGCTCTAAAGGAGGGGGAGATGGTGTGACCACCATATTGAAGAAGCTTGAGGGTGAAGGCTACATGAGCTACATCATTGCCAAGCTCGCCCGTGAAGCAATAACCAACACCGGGATCGAAACAAAGCCAAACCGAAGCAAGATAGATCACCTTGGGCGCCCCTTTGTTAGTGCATTGAAGAAAGGAGGCAGACACATTTTTGGCCTTGGGCGTGGGCACGCACAAGAGGCAATATTAGACTGGTTTGTTGGTGCATTGAAAAAAGGAGGCAGACACATTTTTGGCCTTGGTCGTGGGCACGCACAAGAGGAGAAATTAGACTGGTTTGTTAGTGAATTGAAGAAAGGAGGCAGGAACATTTTTGGCCTTGGGCGTGGGCACGCACAAGAGGGATCCGACCCCCATTACCCTATTTTAGCTTATTTCATTTTCTTCCCCACTTGTTCCATGTAATTTCAATGGGTATGCACTAGATTTATCTTGGGATCATTATGTTAGGCTTAAATCCCATTTCTACCTTAGTATTTCTTGGTAATTGCATTTCTTGTTCCTAGGGTTATATATTAGGATTGGGGAAGGATCAAACTTAATTCAACTATCATTCATCTATCAAAGTTTATCTTTCTTTTGTTCATCTTTTGAGGGTATCAAAGGTTGATCATCTTGGGGGATCAAGGGTTACTTGATTTCCACATCAAAACCGGGTCTATTCACATTGAATTTGTGTTAGGTTCGTCTTACTCAATTGGATTGCAAGTTTTGATTGAGTTAAGTATGTTCATTGATGCATTTTAGGTTTAGTTCTTGGGAGCTTGATCCTCATATCAAGTTTACTTGATCAAACCCATTGTTTCATTGAACCCACTTGCCCTATCCTTTGTTTTGCTTTTGTTGCTTGTTTTCCCAATTTCTTGCTTGCATACATCACACTTGCCCTATCCTTTGTTTTGCTTTTGTTGCTTGTTTTCCCAATTTCTTGCTTGCATACATCACTTAGCCACGAAGTCAGCAACATCTTGTTTCATTCGCGGCCACCAATAAATTTTCTTCAGATCCTTATACAGCTTATCACCTCCTGGATGCACTGAATAAGGTGTACTATGGCCTTCTTCCATCAATTTTCGCTTCAAGTCCTCGCACTTGTGAGGAACGCACCATCTTCCTTTGAAGCGGATACTCCCATCATCGTGGATCATAAATCCTACCGCTTTACCTTCACCAATTTTCTCCTTGATTCTCAGAATGTTCTCATCATCGGGTTGAGCTGTTCGAATCTCGTCGAACATGGTAGGCTCAATTGCTATGGCATTCACCGTCTCTACCACGGTTCCATAATGGACTAGTTCAATATCCAACTTTGCTAGGTCCATATACAGTCCCGATGGTAAGATAAGGGCGTTTTCCATATGCCTCGTCTTACGACTCAGTGCGTCTGCCACGACGTTTGCCTTGCCCTCATGATAGGCTATGTCCAAGTCATAGTTCTTGATCAGCTCGAGCCATCTCCTTTGCCTCATATTTAACTCTTTCTGAGTAAATATATACTTGAGGCTCTTGTGGTCTGTGAACATCCGACAGGTTCGTCCATATAGGTAGTACCGCCAGATCTTGAGAGCGAACACTACCGCAGCTAACTCCAGATCATGCGTCGGATAGTTCTCCTCATGTGGCTTGAGTTGTCGCGATGCGTACGCAATAACCCTTTGGTTTTGCATTAGCACGCAACCAAGACCTTCTTTTGAAGCGTCGCTGTACACTTCAAAATCTTCCATCTCTGACGGCAATGCCAAGACCGGTGCTGTTGTGAGTCTCTTCTTGAGTTCTTGGAACGACGTCTCACAATCAGCTGTCCATTCGAACTTTAACCCTTTCTTTAGCAGTTGGGTTATCGGCCTTGCAATCTTTGAAAAGTCTTTCACGAACCTTCTGTAGTATCCGGCTAGTCCTAGGAAACTTCGTATCTCGGTCTGACTAGTTGGCGCTGGCCAATCAGTCACTGCAGATATCTTTGCCGGGTCAACCGACACTCCTTTAGCCGATACTATATGCCCCAAGAAGGCAACTTCCTTCATCCAGAACTCACACTTTGACAGCTTCACGTATAGATGATTCTCCCTCAAAGTCTAAAGCACTTGATGCAGATGTCTTGCATGCTCCTCCTCATCCCTTGAGTAAACTAGAATGTCATCGATGAATACGACAACACATGAATCTAGTAACTCTCAGAATACACTATTCATGAGATTCATGAACACTGCGGGAGCATTCGTCAGACCAAAGGACATTACGGTGAATTCGTAGTGTCCATATCTCGTGCGAAAAGCTATCTTCGGTATGTCTTTCTCGGCGATACGCAGCTGATGGTATCCCGATCTCAGATCAACCTTTGAAAATACCGACGCTCCTTTCAGCTGATCAAAGAGGTCTTCGATCCTAGGTAACGGGTACTAGTTCTTAATCGTCACTTGATTAAGACCTCTGTAGTCGATGCACAATCGAAGTCCGCCGTCCTTCTTCTTGACGAACAAGACTGGTGCTCCCCATGGTGATGTGCTCGGTCGAATGTATCCCTTTGATAACAACTCTTCGAGTTTTTCCTTCAGCTCCTTCATTTCCGCAGGCGCCATGCGATATGGTGCCTTCGATACTGGTTCGATTCCGGGTACCAGATCGATCGTGAACTCGACATCACGCTCAGGTGGCATTCCTGGAATAACTTCAGGAAAGACGTCAGGGTACTCGTTCACAACTGGGATTTGGTCGATCTTGCTTTCTTCGCCTTCCAGATTGTGCACGTAGCATGCGTACATCTGATATCCCTTTTGCATGAGACTGCAAAATTTCATAGCATTTACCACTTTGGAACTCTTCTTTTGAGGCAGCATGTAGTTAATGACCTTCTCCCCTCGACTCTTTGCCAAAGAGATCTTATGCTTTTGGCACTCAATGACAGCCTTGTATTGAGTCAACCAGTCCATTCCCAAGATGATATTGAAGTCCTTAGGGTCAAATTCTATGAGATTCGCGAAGAATTCGGTGTTTTTAATCACTATCGGGATCCCGTCGTATCGTTTAGAGCACGATACTACTTTACCCGATGGTAATTGGATTCCTAAGTTAATGTTCTTAGGTCAAAGTAAGTGCACGCAGAGATAAGATTCTAATCTAAGGTAAGTTAGGAAGCAAGTCAGATAGTGATCAGAATCCGATCTCAAGCTCTAAGTATATAAGGACATTGGTAGGAAAATAAATGCTTAGATTTCATCAAATTGCAAAGATTTTCGATCTCATAGAGATAACTACATCAAGATGTGATTGGATAAGCAGAAATAATTTGGGTAAATCTACTCCATAGAACCAGGTAAGTCAAGCAGCCAACTATCCACTTCCTTTTCTTCATCAGTGTCAAGACACGTTGGAGGGTCCTCCTCCACTTCCTCATTTGTGATAACAGAGTTCTCGTTCTCAACATGGGCATGTAATTGAGGATCTTCCTCCACCACATCCCTAAGTGGACTAAGGGCTAGGATATCGTCAATCATACCAATCGTTATCAGATCTATGATTTGAAATCCACCATACAACATGTGGACATGATGACTAAGGTCATCAAACTCAGTCTCAGAAGTGGTCTGGCGACCAATAGTCTGATTAGTTTTTAGGGTCAATGCCTCAATCCTTTCTTCCAAGGACCTAATACGGTTCCTGTCGTTTTCGGCATACCTACGCATGTGGCGAAGCTCATGCATAATGTCGGACATGGAACATAGTGAGCGCATGATGGAATCTAGCAACCTCGGATCGTCCATCTAATCATACAAGTTTTATATTAAGGGATTTGGCACATTATAAAAATTTGGTTAATGCACATGCTTCCCCCCCCCCCCCCCCCCCAAAGTAATCTTAATTTTAAGACTTGTCGAATTTTTCGAGATATACTTTTCCATGAGTTTTAAAATAAAATTTCTTGTCCATGGAAATAATATTTAAAATGCTTAAAAATAATATTAAATAATTTGGGCCTTTATAGTGGGCCTAAAAATAATAGCTTTAAAAGTTTTCGGGCTCTGATACCACTTTGTAACACCTGGGATTTGATCACCCAGGTCGGGACGCTACCGCCACACCTTTCTAAATAAGACGCGATCCAAATAAAGCGTATCTAGAAAGATGCTAAGGCTAAGTTGTATGAAACTTTAAAATAATTTAAAACCATTCAATTGTGCCCGAATTAAAAATCAGAGTATCTCATGCATAATAATAATAAGTAGTGCGGAAGCAAAACAAGGGCCAAACAGATGGCCAAAACCAAAGTCCAAAGTTCAAGTCCAATGCGGGAAATTAAAATAAAGTAAATGCGACAAGTCCTTTTTATTTGCGAAATTCCCATCCCATCGTGCGACTTGCTTACTCTGCGAAAAATGGAAAACAACAATTTATCAGTACAAAAGGTACTGCGTAAGTTAATGTATAGCATAACAAATTTTAAAGTTTTTAGAAGAGTAATTAAAAGATAGGAATTTAATTTTAAAATAAGCGAATAAAAATAATTCTCGAAAATTCTTACACTTTACCGCACGAATAAATTTACCAATGTTCATTTTGATCGAGGACACCAATTTAGCCCTTGGGATATACACCCACAAGAACTCCAATATATAATCACGATTCTAGGCTCCTGCCTTTAAAAATCAACCCACCTCTGGGACTCGTACCCACGAGGGATGTGAAAGCAGTGACCCTATACAGTCCGCTCCGGAGCCCTAGATAACCCATACGGATACACCTAGGAGTATAGACTCTTACTAACACGAAACCATAATATCACTTGCGCCGTTTTGGCCCCAACAAGAGGGGGCAGCCCAACGAGCTCACGCCAAGTGCACTTACCCTCTAAAACGTCGGGCATCCCACTCGATCAAAACTTACAAAGTTTAAAAACACATTTTTAGCACTTTACAATACCACATGTTCCAGATTTCATATAAATTCATAAACGAGTATCAATCAACTCGTAGATCCTCAAAATACACAAGGTACGATTTACCGACATAATTAGTTCACTGGCAGTTTCAGAAATCGCATATGGAAATTTAGCAAAACATTTTCAAAAATTCCAAAATTTTTACAGGAGCTAGAACACACTCAAATAAACATTTTTCATAGAAATAGGCATCACAGAATTCGGAATCTAAGTGATCTAAAAAAATGATTTCAGAACCATCTTTTCCAAAGAGTTCAAAACCTACTGTTCATCCGACCACAGTGCCTTTAAAAATTCATAACAATTACAAACTTGCTCCAAAAATTGTAAAATTTTACAGGGATAATCTAGACACATAAAGTAACAACTTTCATGAAGATACCAACCATTGAAAATGATCGAAGGTAGGAGCAAATCGGACAACAAAACTGATTACATCCCAAAACGAAAACTGACCGCAGAAAACTCAGAAATACCAGATCCGTTTTTGATGCCCAAACCATGTTCAAAAATTATAAAAATTTACAGAGAGCATATTCAAGACGTTAGAAACATTTTTCATTTCGAAAGGTTTTACCAAAAATGAACAGATCTAAGTGAAAAATGCTGAACAATAAAACTACTCGGATGAAAACCCTAGAAGACAGTTTTGGCAAGGGATAGAGATCGAACAAGAACTCAATGGATACTCTACCAAAACCCCTAAAAATTGAAATGCACAACACTAACTTACTTTGGGTGAGTCTTGGATCGAAATCCTCCCTGGTTGTGTCTCCAAAATCGTCCGGAACAGTCCCACTCTTCCAAAATCTAACGAACGAATCCTATTTTGAGAGTTGTTGGAAGAATACTAGATGTTAGGGCTTGTTAATCGAATTCAAGGCAAGGAACTGGATCAGAAACCTTACCTAGACGTAGGAGAATAGATTTGCAACCTTCAACTCGACCAAGGCCCTAAGAACAGGAAGAACAACACTCACCAACTCACAACACTCTCTCAAATGGAAGATTTTCGGAATGGAGTATGGGTGGGGTTTTTGGGGCTTGGTTGAGGATTAAAAAGGAGGTATTAAGGTTCCCAAGGGTGGCTTTAAGGTTCTAGGGAATGTGGGGGATGAATTAAGCCAGTCAATCCCAAAGTTACACCCTCCAAATCCCAACCATTCCACCAACCCTCTCCACTCATCCAATAACCCATTCTTATGCATGTATCCTCTTTGTCCAAGTTTTGTAGAGCTTAAATCCAGTCAAAAATTCGTCCCAATGCATCCATTAACACCCCTAGATGTGTCAGAATGGAACACAAATCGATTGGACTTGCCAAGAATTGATTTTGGACGCTAAACCGCGTGAAACGCGTGAGGCGTCGCCCTGCTGCTGCCGGCGTGGGTGGCGCGCCACCGCCCCACCGCCGCGCGGCAGCCTGCTGCGATTTTATTTTATTTTATTTTTTTTATATATTATTATGATTTTTAAATTTAAAAATCATAATATGAATTATCCATGATCGTTGGATAATCCGCTAACTCTCTTCGAGTTGCTATCGTCCGAAAATATTTAATTCCGCTCTCTCGGAATTATTTCGGTTGCTATGATTAAAATCGATTCTTAAATTTTTTTTTTGGATTTAATATTCGATGTCGATTTCTCTGGTATTACAGTCTACCCTCCTTAGAAATCAACTTCGCCCTCAAAGTTGGGTCGCACTTCGGAAAATAATTGGCACGTAGAAGTTATTGAGGCTTGCAATTTAAAATACTTACCTCGGTACACGACGGCTCTTGTGCAGGGTGTCACATCCTCTCCCCCTTAGGACTGCAGTTATGCCCCCATAACTACTCCTGAGTCGCTTCGGAAAAGGATGGGATATTTCTGCTTCATATCCGCTTCCAATTCCCACGTCGCTTCCTCAGTGCCATGATTTGACCAGATTTGATGGTCTTGTTCCTTGTGACCCTTTCATTAAAATCGAGTATCTCGATCGGATACTCCTCATATGTCAGATCGTCATCCAGCTTGATCATGTCGGGTTGCAAAACATGAGTTGGATCGTGCACATATTTCTTCAATTGCGAAATGTGAAACACATTGTGCACTCGCGATAATTCCGGTGGAAGAGCCAAACGATATGCCAAGGTACCCACACGATCTACAATCTCGTAGGGACCTATATAGCGAGGACTCAACTTTCCTCGTTTGCCAAATCGCATCACCCCCTTCATTGGTGACACTTTTAGCATAACTTTGTCTCCCACTTGGAATTCCAACTCTTGCCGTCTCGTGTCGGCATAGCTGTAACACCCCGGTTTTTCCGACTCGCGAGTGTTACCGCCACACCTCCTAAATAAGATTTGATCTGACACATCGGCTTATTTAGGAGATGCTAAGGCTAGAATGAGTATATCAAATATCCATTTCAAACAACTACGCTTAAACATAAAAGATATAATATTTCATATAATCGAAGACCGTTTCTCAAAACATCTTACAGAGAGGAATAACAACTAGCTATAATATTATACATGTGATAGCAAAATCATAATACAACACTGACAAAAAGTCTGACATCTTCAAAAACTAATGAAAGTACTTTAAGCAGAAAATATGTAGGTGTAGTGCTCCCTTCCCTGTCAATCTTTAGTCTTGCCCTGGGAGGGAAAAGAAATAAAGAAGAAGGATTATCAGCGACGGATTCGCTGGTAAGTTCCCTATACTCGGAAATCCACGAACAACCAAACAATTATATATAGAACAAGGCTGCTATCAAATCAATAAGCAGGAGCTCAATAGTAGAGGCAACACAATAATGGTACTCTCAAATCAGCAATCAGCAATTCAACAATATATAATATTAATTTCGGGATCAACCCGAAATCCTCAACAAGGCAGATGCCAAGATATGAATAACCATCTCAATGGTTGCATGCATGTTAGAGGGATTCAGAATGAACCTCACAATACCGGTATCCTGACTAAATCTCGGGTTTCACCCGATCTCATTTAGATCAGGGGTCACTCTATATGGCATTTTCCAGCGCCAACTGAACACGGGCCGTCACACGGCAAGTCAACCTCAATCATGCTTGTTATCTATTAATCAATAGATAATTACCCTTTAAGGGCGCCCGCAGGCCAAAGAGTCAACAACAAGATGGATCACCTCACCAGGTTCAACAAAGATCAACAATGAATTGGTCTCACTCATAATATGCCATTAAACCCCTCGGCGGGATGGCTATAACCTATATTGCCGTTCTTAGGGCATATAATCAAAGGATTAATTATACAGCGAGTGTCTACGTATATCAAAGGCAATCGAAACGAAATCAAAAGGAATTATGCGACGGAAGCAAGTGCAACAAGAATAACAAGGCTAGCAAATAAAATAATATTCAATGAGCGAACAAGCGATAGCGGACATTGTAGGCCAATAAGAAACAATAAAAGCCTACTACTAGTAGGGCAAGAACGAAACATAATGCCAACTACTAAAGCAGGAATAAAAATAAAGGCCTACTACTAAGGCAAAGACACACTAAATAAATAAGGAAAGCGACTAAAGGAAAGCCAAACAAAGACAACTGAATAAATAGGGAAAGCGGATAAAGAAAGCGAATAAAAATAATAAAGACGGAAAGCATAGGAAACTTACTCTACTGCAAAATTTATACTAAGACCGACGCCTAGCAGGTCCTTAGTGCCTCCTCGGCTACTACTCTGCTACAAAAACAAAATTATTAAAGTCCCTCTTTTAAAAGAAAGACCGGGGCAACGCGAAGGCATTACCCCACTAGGCCGGGGCGACGCAAAAGCATCATCCCATTAATAATTAATAATAATAATAATAATAATAATAATAATAATAATAATAATAATAATAATAATAATAAAAAAATTTTAACTAAGCTCACCGTTTGCTCAGGTAAGCTTTTGATAGGCAAATTGGATGAATCAATACTTGTGCTATACCTCCTATTTATAGAAGACGGAGGGCTCTCAACTGAAGTTTCAATCGATGTGGGACAAAATCACTAACTTCATTCGATGTGGGAAAAGTATTATATACTACGCCTACTATTTGTTTCTTCCTTCTCTTTTACAAACAAGGTTACGTACATACTAATTCACTTGACTTTCTTTTTTTTTTTTAATACTTAAATTGCCACGTATAAATACCTATATAATACTAGTACTAGTAATGTTTACAAATACTAGTAATACCCTTTTAATAAATAGAAGTATAAATATATCCATAATATTCATACTTCCTTTACAACAAAATAAATTTTTAATAAAATGCAATAATACCTCTTTTGTAAAATTTTAACAATAAAATAATTTTTTTTCAGAAATAATAATGAAAATATAATCCCATAATTATAATAATAATTGCTGATATAGTATAACAAAAATTCGGGTTGTTACAATCTACCCCACTTAAGAAATGACTTCGTCCCCGAAGTCAATATTTCCTTGTTTTAAAACAAAGGCAAGTAGTTATAGAAGCCAAAATAAAATTTGGCTAAAATTAAAATCGTACCATGTTAAGAGAAACGTGGTAACTTTGGTGGGGTGTCACATCCTCCCCCACTTAAGATTCTAGTTATGTCCTCATAACTATATCGTTTTCGGCGAAAAGTTCTGGATACTTCTGTCGCATCTCAGCTTCTGTTTCCCACGTTTGCTCTTCAGTGCCGTGATTCGACCAAATTACTCTAACTAGGCGTACAGTCCTATTTCTCGTCTTTCGTTCCTTTGTGTCGACGATTCGAAGTGGTTTCTCTTCGTAAGAAAGAGTTTCGTCTAAATTTATTGTTTCCGGCTGGAGAACATGTGCGGGATCGTGAACGTACTTCCGCAGTAGTGAGATGTGGAATATATCATGTACCGCACTCAATGCTGGTGGTAGAGCAAGTTTGTAGGCGAGACTACCTACACGTTCCAAAATCTCATATGGCCCAATGAATCGAGGGCTCAGTTTCCCCTTCTTCCCAAAACGCATCACGCCGCGCATTGGAGAAATCTTCAACATCACTTTTTCACCAACTTGAAATTCAGCATCTTGTCGTTTGGGGTCCGCATAGTGCTTTTGGCGATCTTGGGCTGCTTTCATTTTCTGTCTGATGAGCTCGATTGCCTTAACCGTTTCCTCCAACATATCGGGTCCTACTACCACTCCATTGTCATCATTGCTCCAATATAGTGGGCTTCGACAGCTTCGTCCATACAGAGCTTCAAATGGGGACATACCGATACTGGTATGATAGCTATTATTATAAGAGAACTCAATTAGAGGTAAATGAGTCTCCCAACTACCTTTGAACTCCAATATGCAGGCTCTGAGCATATCTTCCAAAGTTTGGATGGTCCTTTCTGTTTGACCATCTGTCATTGGGTGGAAGGCAGTACTCATCTTGATCTTTGTACCCAATGCTGTTTGTAATTTCTGCCAAAAGTTGGAGATGAATCGACTATCGCGATCCGACACTATGTCGTGTGGAATTCCATGTCTTCGAACAACATTGTCAATGTAGGCTCTAGCCATCTGATCCATTGACCATGTGTTCTTCATGGGAATAAAGATAGCAGTTTTAGTCAAACGGTCGACTATTACCCATATCTTGTTCATACCACGTGGGGTCGTGGGTAACCCAGAGATAAAATCCATAGATATACTATCCCACTTCCACGCGGGTACCTCTAGGGGTTGTACCAATCCGAGTGGTTTCTTTCTTTCAGTTTTGACCTTCTGGCAAGTCAAGCACCTTGCCACAAATTCAGCTACTTCGCGTTTCATCCTCGGCCACCAAAATGTCTTCTTCAAATCCTTGTATAACTTATCTCCTCCAGGATGCACTGAATAAGGTGTATCATGTCCTTCTTCCATTATCCTCTTCTTTAAATCCCCACACTTCTGCGGGACACACCATCTTCCTTTATATCTAATACTTCCATCGTCATGGACCTTAAATTCAATGGCTTTTCCTTCGTTTATCTTCTGCTTGATACGGTCCAGCTTGACATCTCCTGGTTGGTTTTCACGTATTTCATCGAACCAATTAGGCTGGATTGTCATAGCATTCAGTATAGTATGGACAGTATCCTGGTGGACAAGTTCGATGTCTAAACGCATCAAGTCCATGTAAAGCTCTGGTGGCACAATCCTTGTATTCATTAGGTGCGTCGACTTTCGACTTAAAGCATCTGCAACTACATTCGCCTTCCCTTCATGATAGGCGATGTCGAGGTCATAATCTTTAATCAATTCGAGCCATCTTCTTTGGCGCATATTCAACTCATTCTGAGTGAATATATATTTTAAACTTTTATGATCCGTGAAGATCTTGCAAGTTCGTCCATATAAGTAATGGCGCCAAATCTTCAATGCAAAAACGACCGCAGCTAACTCGAGGTCATGCGTTGGGTAATTTTCCTCATGAGGTCGCAACTGCCTTGATGCGTATGAAATGACTTTTCCTTGTTGCATTAAAACGCAACCCAAGCCACTCTTCGAGGCATCAGTGTATATCTCGAAGTTATCTTCTTCCGTAGGTAAAGTCAAAATTGGTGCAGTTGTTAACCTTCGTTTCAGCTCATGAAATGCAGTCTCACATTCGGGGGTCCAATCATACTTCAATCCCTTTTTCAACATCTGTGTCAATGGCCTTGCAATCTTTGAGAAATCTTTAACAAAACGTCTGTAATAGCCAGCTAGGCCAAGAAAGCTTCGTATCTCCGTTTGATTAGTTGGCCTTGGCCATTCAGATACTGCAGAAATCTTTAGAGGATCTACCGCTACTCCTTCAGCTGACACCACATGCCCTAAAAAGGCTACTTTATCTAGCCAAAACTCACATTTAGAAAGTTTGGCATAAAGTTGGTGCTCTCTTAATATTTGCAAAACTTCTCGTAGGTGCCGTGCATGTTCCTCTTCGTCCTTCGAGTAGACTAATATGTCATCTATAAATACGACAACAGACGTATCCAATAACTTCCTAAAAACGTTATTCATGAGGCCCATAAATACTGCAGGCGCGTTTGTCAACCCAAAAGACATCACTGTGAACTCATAATGTCCATAACGGGTTCGAAAGGCGGTCTTCGGTATATCTTTCTCAGCAACCCTCAATTGGTGATATCCAGACCTAAGATCTATTTTTGAAAACACTTTCGCGCCTCGAAGTTGATCGAACAAATCTTTTATCCTTGGCAAGGGATATTTGTTCTTAATAGTCACTTGATTTAGGCCTCTATAATCGATACATAACCTCAATCCGCCATCTTTCTTCTTGACGAAAAGAACTGGTGCACCCCACGGAGATGTACTAGGGCGCGGATGTAGCCCTTCTTGAGCATGTCTTCTAACTGCTCCTTTAACTCTTTCATCTCAACTGGGGCCATACGATAAGGAGCTTTAGAAATGGGCTCTGTTCCAGGCACTAAATCAATGGTAAATTCTACTTCCCGAGCTGGGGGTAAGCCAGGAATCTCATCTGGAAAAACATCTGGATATTCCCTTACTATCGGTATTGTATCAATCTCTTTTTCTTCCACTTGCATGTTATATACATAACAAGCATACAGTGGGTAACCTTTCTTTAATAGAGTCCTTAATTGTAGAGATGATACTATTTTTATGCACGGCTTCGTTGGTTGTGCATAATAGAATACCTTATCGCCTTTTGGATTCTGGAGTGTGACTTTCTGTTTCTGGCACTCAATTTTTGCTTTATATAGTGCCAACCAATCCATTCCCAGAATTATATCGAAATTCGATAAAGGGAACTCAGTTAGGTTAGATGGGAACTCAATGTTTTTAATCAATAAAGGGACCTGAGAGTACTGTTTAGAGCAAGGGACTATTCCCCCAGATGGTAGAGAGATTCCAAACGAAATTGTACTAGGTTCAGAGAGTCCTAGTTGGGATACTATGTTCGAGGATATAAAAGAACAACTAGCTCCTGAATCAAATAACGCCTTAATAGGAGTGCTGGAAATTGTAAGCGTACCAGTCATCACGTTTCCATGCTCAAGCACATCGGCTTGGTTTAGCACATTAAGTCGTCCCACTGGCTGTTGTTGCGGCTGTGTAGGGTTGTTACGGTTCCCATTACGTCCAACTCCTGTATCTCGTGTATTCTGCCTCTGGATTCCATTTTCACGATCATTCCTCGGGCGATCTCCCCTGTTATTGCCTTGATTACTTTCCAGGTCATCCCTTTTTGTAATCCTGTCAAGACGAGTAAAGCAAGTGACTCGTTGATGACCTTCCCGACCACATCTATAGCAAGAATTTCTTCTAGGGCATGCTTGGCATAAATGGCGTCTTTGGCATTTGGGGCATGGAGAAGGAAGTGGCTCATTCCTGCTAACAGGTGGACGAGTGTCGATGCCACGATCATTTCTCCTACCATCTCGATCTCTTCCTCGGTTTCTGTTGTCGTCCCTTCGACCAAAATATCCTCGTTTATTTTGGTTAGACTCTTGCTGCTGGAACTTGTTGCTGGCTTCTGCTCCACTAAACTTTCTCTTTTGCTGCAGAATTCGAGACATAGTGACTGCTCGATCATAGACCTTTTGAAGGCTTGTAAACTGTTTTCCTCCAAATGCTTCACGGATTGAAAAATTCAATCCTAGCTCAAACCTCTGAGCTCTCGCTTCGTCAGTGGAAGCCAAGTCAGGTGCAAACCTCAACAGTTCTAAGAATTTTGCATGATACTCTTGCACACTCAAGTTCCCTTGTCGCAAAGTCATGAATTCTTCATATTTGGCTTGCTTCACACTTGAAGGATAGAATCGATTCCTTAAGTCGGCCACGAACTGTTCCCAGTAGTAAGTATCTTTCTCATTGTCTATTAATTCCTCATGGGTCCGCCACCATGCATCAGCTTCACCTCTCAGATAGTATGAGGCAATATGGACATCTTGTTCCTCAGGACATTGTGCAGCATTCAAAAGTTTCTCGAAGGTCCTAACCCAGTCCTCTAGTCGTGCTGGATCCTCCTGTCCCTCATATATAGGTGGATTGTAATGTGCCACTAAGCTCAAATAATTGGTAGGTTGGGTGGGTTGAGGAGTGGCCTGATTCTGGACGGCAGCTCCCAAAGTAGCCAACAGTTGTTGCATCATTGCCATGGGGTCTGCCTGTGGAGGGGGTGTCACATTGTCTCCTTCTGGTGGGACTTGGTCGGGCTGTCCTTGGGCCTGATTGACGTTTTCGTTAAGTCCGTTTGGATTCTCAAGAGGTTGGGCATCCATCGGAAGCTCAGCTGGAGGCAGAGGTGGTTGATCGTTTATGTGGTTCCTCCTATTTTCTTCAGTTGGGACCACCGGTCGCCTCTGTCTGTAATTTCTGGTGTTTCTAGATATTGAGTCATCGGGGACGGGGTTAATCCTATCACCGCGTACCATTCTGCGGAGAATAACGATTAGTACTAACTTCTTAGGTGAGTTAAAGGCAAAAAGATATAAGAACAAAGTCCTGGGCCCGAAGGCTGCCTACGTACCCTTTTTAGGGGGATCAAGGACTAACGTAGTTCTGATTTATATACAAAAGTCACCTAGATCTATATAAGTTTAGCAAAATAGTGGCCAGATACAAGCAAAATATGGCCTATGGCAAAACTATACAGGAGTGTCAAAACATCTAGTAGTCGAGCTAAACACTGTGCGGAGTAGGGCCAACCAGGACGCAGATCGGAGAGCCTGGGGGCGTGGGTGTGCGCGCTGAACCAACACTCTCATCCGGGTCCTCCTCTCCTGGATCCTCAGGGTCTTCCTCGTGATGAGTGGGGCTCCCACTGTGATGTCGCTCTGGCTGGGGCTGAGGGCCGCAATGAGGGGGCCAGTCTCGTCGCGCTGAAGGTCGGACGGCTGCCAACGGGGCTGCAATCACAGGTGGGGGCGGTATAGCTGGAGCAACGGGTCTCGCCGGTGTACTGGGTCCTGCCATATGCCTATCGTAGGGTGGCTGGCCATGTAACGCAGTATAAAGTTGATGCTCGGCATCAACCCGTCGGAACCTCTCCCGTCGCGCTTCTTCTTCAGCCCTACGTAGTCTGTCCCTCAACTCTGGAATTTCATACCTTAAGTCCGCGTTCTCAGATATCAATGTAGTCAGTGCAGCGACCGTCCGGTGCGGATCGTTTGGAGAAGTCATTTCTACAATAGTTAAATACTGAGTATAGAGCTACTTGCCTAGATAGAAATACTTATGTGTCCCCAAATGACCCCAGTGTCATGCATTGCAATGTAATGCAAAATTTGAAAGGGTAAAATCCCTAAGAAGATGTCGTAAGTTAAATATACTTTTATAGAAAATATTCTGAAAGTAATTGGACGCTCTGATACCACTCTGTAACACCTCGGTTTTTCCGACTCGCGAGTGTTACCGCCACACCTCCTAAATAAGATTCGATCTGACACATCGGCTTATTTAGGAGATGCTAAGGCTAGAATGAGTATATCAAATATCCATTTCAAACAACCACGCTTAAACATAAAAGATATAATATTTCATATAATCGAAGACCGTTTCTCAAAACATCTTACAGAGAGGAATAACAACTAGCTATAATATTATACATGTGATAGCAAAATCATAATACAACACTGACAAAAAGTCTGACATCTTCAAAAACTAATGAAAGTACTTTAAGCAGAAAATATGTAGGTGTAGTGCTCCCTTCCCTGTCAATCTTTAGTCTTGCCCTGGGAGGGAAAAGAAATAAAGAAGAAGGATTATCAGCGACGGATTCGCTGGTAAGTTCCCTATACTCGGAAATCCACGAACAACCAAACAATTATATATAGAACAAGGCTGCTATCAAATCAATAAGCAGGAGCTCAATAGTAGAGGCAACACAATAATGGTACTCTCAAATCAGCAATCAGCAATTCAACAATATATAATATTAATTTCGGGATCAACCCGAAATCCTCAACAAGGCAGATGCCAAGATATGAATAACCATCTCAATGGTTGCATGCATGTTAGAGGGATTCAGAATGAACCTCACAATACCGGTATCCTGACTAAATCTGGGGTTTCACCCGATCTCATTTAGATCAGGGGTCACTCTATATGGCATTTTCCAGCGCCAACTGAACACGGGCCGTCACACGGCAAGTCAACCTCAATCATGCTTGTTATCTATTAATCAATAGATAATTACCCTTTAAGGGCGCCCGCAGGCCAAAGAGTCAACAACAAGATGGATCACCTCACCAGGTTCAACAAAGATCAACAATGAATTGGTCTCACTCATAATATGCCATTAAACCCCTCGGCGGGATGGCTATAACCTATATTGCCGTTCTTAGGGCATATAATCAAAGGATTAATTATACAGCGAGTGTCTACGTATATCAAAGGCAATCGAAACGAAATCAAAAGGAATTATGCGACGGAAGCAAGTGCAACAAGAATAACAAGGCTAGCAAATAAAATAATATTCAATGAGCGAACAAGCGATAGCGGACATTGTAGGCCAATAAGAAAAAATAAAAGCCTACTACTAGTAGGGCAAGAACGAAACATAATGCCAACTACTAAAGCAGGAATAAAAATAAAGGCCTACTACTAAGGCAAAGACACACTAAATAAATAAGGAAAGCGACTAAAGGAAAGCCAAACAAAGACAACTGAATAAATAGGGAAAGCGGATAAAGAAAACGAATAAAAATAATAAAGACGGAAAGCATAGGAAACTTACTCTACTGCAAAATTTATACTAAGACCGACGCCTAGCAGGTCCTTAGTGCCTCCTCGGCTACTACTCTGCTACAAAAACAAAATTATTAAAGTCCCTCTTTTAAAAGAAAGACCGGGGCAACGCGAAGGCATTACCCCACTAGGCCGGGGCGACGCAAAAGCATCACCCCATTAATAATTAATAATAATAATAATAATAATAATAATAATAATAATAAAATTTTAACTAAGCTCACCGTTTGCTCAGGTAAGCTTTTGATAGGCAAATTGGATGAATCAATACTTCTGCTATACCTCCTATTTATAGAAGACGGAGGGCTCTCAACTGAAGTTTCAATCGATGTGGGACAAAATCACTAACTTCATTCGATGTGGGAAAAGTATTATATACTACGCCTACTATTTGTTTCTTCCTTCTCTTTTACAAACAAGGTTACGTACATACTAATTCACTTGACTTTCTTTTTTTTTTTTTTAATACTTAAATTGCCACGTATAAATACCTATATAATACTAGTACTAGTAATGTTTACAAATACTAGTAATACCCTTTTAATAAATAGAAGTATAAATATATCCATAATATTCATACTTCCTTTACAACAAAATAAATTTTTAATAAAATGCAATAATACCTCTTTTGTAAAATTTTAACAATAAAATAATTTTTTTTGAGAAATAATAATGAAAATATAATCCCATAATTATAATAATAATTGCTGATATAGTATAACGAAAATTCGGGTTGTTACAATCTACCCCACTTAAGAAATGACTTCGTCCCCGAAGTCAATATTTCCTTGTTTTAAAACAAAGGCAAGTAGTTATAGAAGCCAAAATAAAATTTGGCTAAAATTAAAATCGTACCATGTTAAGAGAAACGTGGTAACTTTGGTGGGGTGTCACAATAGCTCTTTTGCTTGTCTTGAGTTGCCTTCATCTTTTGTTGAGCGACCCCAATTTGCTTGCTCATGTCTTCAACAAGCTGAGGTCCAACAACCACGGAATTATCATCCTTTGCCCAGCACAACGGACTGCGGCATTTATGCCCGTAGAGAGCTTCGAACGGTGCCATGCCAATGCTAGCATGGTAACTGTTGTTATACGAGAATTCAATTAGCGTCGCCCTGCTGCTGCCGGCGCGGGTGGCCGCCACCGCCCCACCGCCGCGCGGCAGCCTGCTGCGATTTTATTTTATTTTATTTCTTTTTTATATATTATTATGATTTTTAAATTTTAAAAATCATAATATGAATTATCCATGATCGTTGGATAATCCGCTAACTCTCTTCGAGTTGCTATCGTCCGAAAATATTTAATTCCGCTCTCTCGGAATTATTTCGGTTGCTATGATTAAATCCGATTCTTAAACTTTTTTGGATTTAATATTCGATGTCGATTTCTCGGGTATTACAGTCTACCCTCCTTAGAAATTAACTTCGCCCTCGAAGTTGGGTCGCACTTCGGAAAATAATTGGCACGTAGAAGTTATTGAGGCTTGCAATTTAAAATTCTTACCTCGGTACGCGACGGCTCTTGTGCAGGGTGTCACAGTGTCATGAGAATCCTTTAGGAGGCCATCATGGCCCTGCTAGAACTGCTAGAAAGGTTCTATATTGTGGGTTCTTTTGGCCAACTATCTTTTTGGATTGTCAGAAACTTATAAAGATGTGTGACAGGTGCCAAAGATTGGGAAATGTTTCTATGAAGGAAGAAATGCCTCAAAAAGGAATCTTAGAAGTAGAGATATTTGATGTCTGGGGAATTGATTTTATGGGACCTTTTCCCCCTTCATTTGGTCTCAAAATGGGTTGAAGCAGTGGCTTTACCTAACAATGAAGCCAAACAAGTTACTAAATTTCTGCAGAAGAATATTTTTACCAGGTTTGGAGCCCCTCGTGCCATTATATCAGATGGAGGATCTCCCTTTGTGAATAGACTCTTTGAGAAATTGCTTAAGCAATATGGTGTTCATCATAAAGTTGGATCACCATACCATCCTCAGACAAGTGGACAAGTCAAGGTATCTAACAAGGAAATTAAGCATATTTTGCAGGCTTCTGTAAAGTTACAAGAAAAGACTGGTCAAGGAAACTGGATGATGCTTTATGGGCATACAGAACTGCTTTTAAGACTCCTATAGGAATGTCTCTTTACAGATTAGTTTTTGGAAAAGCTTGTCATCTTCCAGTTGATCTAGAACACAGAGCATATTGGGCTATTAAGATGCTTAATATGGATGTTCAGCTGGGACAAGAAAAGAGGAAATTTGATCTGTCTAAATTGGAAGAGATCAGACTGAAGCATATGAAAGCAGCAAAATTTACGAAGATCGAACCAAGAAAATTCATGATTCAAAAATAAAACATAAAGAATTTTATGTTGGTCAATTGGCTTTGCTTTATAACTCTCGTTTGAAATTGTTTCCAGGAAAACTAAGATCAAGGTGCACAGGGCCATTTCCCGTTCTAGCTGTTCATGAAAATGGAGTCGTCACAATCATGCTTAATGAAGGAGAAAAGACAGTAAATGGACACAGGCTTAAAGAATATATTGGTCAACAATATTTAAATATTCAAACTGAATATTTGGAAAATCCATAGTTCTCTGGATTTCTTATTATTAAAAAAAAAATAGGGTGGTGGGGTACTACCCAGGTTAACTGAGTAGTACTTCCCTTTTCTTAATATTATTTCTAATTTTTCTATCTTTTTGTGTTTTTCAGGATTTCAAGAAATGAAGTTGTGATGAATTAAGAAGGAAAAGAAGGAAGTCTTCAATCAGGTTCTTGAGTATTGAATGAATTTTTGCAAGTGTTTGATCTATCAATCTAAGTACTCACGCTTTGTTTCGAATTAACAGAGTGTGGATGAGATTGAAGTATAATAACTCACGCTTTGATTATATCTATAAAGCGAGGAGGAAGTCTCAAGTTTTGTTTGCTAATACAAAATTTGATTAGGATTTCTCGCTTTATTGAAAACATAATTGGCATGAGGAACTCAATGTCCACGCATTGTCAAATTCACAAAGCGAGAGCAATTTCTTAAACAGATTTTGGAAAATAATCCTCGCTTTGATAATTCCCAAAGCGAGGGACACTCTATGTGTCACGCGCTTATGATAATTAAAGTGAAAGTCTTGGAATTTGAACGGATAGATTTTCAAAATTCCTTAGGACCAAAATACCCTTATAGACTCTTCTTCTTCCTTTTCATTAAACCATCACACGTCGTTTCAATCTTCATCAATCATGTCACATAACTTCCCCTGGTTTATAAATAACCAGTCATAATCTTCTTTCCATTCATACTCTCTTGAATTCTCTCACTTAGAAATTCTAGATGGCACGAGTAGCTCCTAATCGTAGAACTTCCATTTTAGACATCCCTGATGAAATCTTGGGAGATATTCTGTCAAGATTGGGGCAGGAAGACATCAAGGATGTGGCAAGAGCAGCTCCTACTTGCAGAAAATTTCAAAGGGCAAGTGAACTCCCTATTTTTCGAAGAAGGGCAAATGTGGTGGAGGAAATCACTGCCGAAAGAACTTTTGATCAAGAATATCGAGCTTTTCTCAGAAGATGCAAGCAAGAAAACAACTTCATGCTCAACCTGGAGCCTGCATTGGAAGCCTTCCGGAACACAGGACTTACGGAAGCTGCTTTTGAAATCTTGCGGCCAGGAACAGAGGATGGACATCATCCTTCAATCTTCATCAAAGCTTTCATTTTGATGAGTTCAGAAAGCTTTGAGAGGATTGATGAAGGGCTGTACTTGTTGGGATCGATCTTCAAAGAAGAAGAGCACATTCGGAGGATGACGGAGAAGATTAGAAAAGTTTTTGCCAACAGTCAAGAGGAACCAAATCCGTTTTTAGGGCAAAAACATAGGGATTATTGTGAGTATTTGGCCCCTCATGACCAAAACTTAGTCTTGCAACCTCCACATTACAATTATGGTGCCACAAACTGTAATACCTGGGATTTTTATCGGCGTTCAAGGAATCAAATTTATTTCTTAATCCGATCAAGGTTGAAATATCTCCGAGAAGAAGAAAATAATTTATCACAACAAATTATTGCTCGGAAACGAAATGCCGATAGAATCAAAAATTCAAAATGGAATAAAAGAGGGAAAGGAAGCCCGAAGGAATTCCATGAATCAAGTTAAAAGAATCGGAATTAAATTCAAGAAGGAAAAGAATTTTAATTCCAAAAAACCCGTGAAGTCGGGTATAATTTAATCAGATAAATTACACGAGAGTCGAAAGACGATGAATTCAAGCCGACGGATTCAAACTCGACGGATTCACGATTTCGAATATGAAATTCATTGGAGTCGAAATAAATTTAAGAAATGAATCGTAACCCGAGAACGACTCGAAAAATCGAGCAAGAAAATGTAGAAGGATAGAAGTTCGAAAGAGACGAGAAAAAGGCCCGACGGATCGCACGACCCGGCCCAGGCCGCAGCCCAGGCCAGGGCCGCGCGGTCTCCACGCGGGACGCGCCAGGAGGGCGCCAAGCAGCAGTTTGCTGCAAATCGAGCGGGATGGACGATTCTTGCCAAAAATTTCGACCCCGAGTATGGTAAGTCGATCTCAGTCGAATGGAAGCCTATTAGGTCGAATTTGACCAGCCTCCCACTCCATTCTTAGTCAATTCAAGCCACTCCTCATCCGAAATCTCTCCCAAAAACCGAAAAACCAAGTTCTTCGCTTCCGACGACTTTCCGGCGGCTTTCCGGCGACCATAATCGATCAAGGGAGTGTGTAGATCAAGGATCTCAGGCCTTGGAGTAGTGGTAAGATGTGAATCAGATTTCCTATTCTTTTTAAAGATCATAAACATCATCCTAACTTACGGGCTTTTGCTTGTAAACACAAAATCGGAGCCGAAGAGAAAGAGACGAGTAGATTGGGCGTATTCACGGACTCCGGAGACCATCCCGACGAAATCTAAGACTTTAGATCTTAGATACTGTAAGTTGATTCTTCTCATAACCGTTTTGGTGCCCTAAAATCGAATGGAATGCAAGTTTTAACAAACATACGAAAATCTGTCCTAAACCCCCTCCCTATGCGCAGTTTCTGAACTCCAATTTTTAGACCCTTTTCGAGCTTTCAAACGGAGAAACTTAAAACTACAAAATTATTCCTAAGGACTTGAAGTATACTGTGTAAAAATTTCAGAAATTTTCGTCGACGTTTGTCTCGTCAAATCGAATCTGGTATATTCTGCATTTTCGGACAAAACCCCATATGTGACAGTTTTGCGTGTTCGAATCCCTTGACGTTTTTCTAATGGATGCCATCAAAACTCTTTTATGTAAAAACAAAAGTTGTAGCTAACTGTATAAATAGTGTGTCCGTAAAATTTCACGCGTTTTCGTTAAGTTTTGATACTCGAAATTTCACCGAGAAGATTCTGCGTTTTTAAATACTTTCGAAAATCCTGACAGCTTTCATATGCGGACTTCATGTGGATTTTTCTCTCACCTTCGGTCGAAAACAATCTTTGATGTGAACATAAAAGTTGTAGATATTTGTCTCAAGATCATGCCCGTAAAATTTCGTGAACTTTGGTTAACGTTTGAACTTTCAAATTGATCCGAACAGCCTGCGTTTTTGAAAAGAAAACTTGACAGATTTTTATCCGAACTTGATGCGCGGATCTGATCCAATCCGGAGTGTTTCCGGACAAAATACCTCTAATAGAACTTGTTCATTTTTGTGTCATTTACATGCCTGTAAAATTTCATAATTTTCGGAATCCGTTTACTAGGTCGGAAACATGTTTTAAAAACAGTGCGCTGTTACCGGAAGGTGGCAGATTATACTTTTTAAGAAGATCGTAAAATTTGACTTGTTTCCTTACCCGATTTTGAGAAACCTAAAACACAAAAGTTGTTCGTTAGGGTGTCGTTGATACACTGAGTAAATTTCATAGTGATCGCCTTAAGAATGAATTTTTGAAATCAAAAGGCGTAATCTGCGACGGGTGCGCTTACTAAACTTTGAGATTTATGAAAAACTTTCCTTGCGACACTTTCAACAATTTTGAAAACTTTATGAATTATGATCGAATTGGGAACTATGAAATCTTGATTATGTGGCTTGTGGACATAAGAGCCCAAGCATACGACTAGCGGACATAAGAGCCCTAGTGAAACATAAATTATGCGGCTTGTGGACATAAGAGCCCAAGCGTACGACTAGCGGACATAAGAGCCCTAGTGAAATATTGATATGAGGCTTGTGGACATAAGAGCCCAAGCGTACGACTAGAGGACATAAGAGCCCTAGCGAATGGTGATTTGTAAGACTTGGGGACATAAGTGCCCAAGTGGAAACAAAAGTAGAAAAATGAAATATTAGCTATGCGAGAACATATAATCTATCCCATAAATTATGAAACCCTTTGACTTATAGTAAATTCCTTTTGTTAAACTTCCAAAAGTTTATATACTTAGTATTTGTGTACATCTCTTACGTTAGAATCATGCAGTTAAATTCTTACTATCAATTTTGCCAAAATACATTTTTATATTATAAAAAGGTGCATGAGTAAAAAGGAGAATTTTTATTAATTACATTTTAAAACCCATTATTGTTATGTTAAGAATTAACTTACTCAGTATTTTATATACTGATGAAACCGTTGTTTTATTTTTCTTAGTAAGAAGAAATGGCATGAGCATGCACGCATATTGGGGCCTCGGGAATTTAAATTAATAATTGTGAATGTTGTATGTTGTTAGGCTTAAATTACCCACTGCGTTTTGGCCATGTCGGCCCATATTTAAATTTCCGCTGCAACTTATTATTTTAATCATGTATGGATGATATTACATTATTATTTTTAAATAATTCCGGACTTGCTTTTAAAACTTTTTCTAACACTTATAGCCTTGCATCTCTTTAGCAAGCTCGGAGAAACCGTGTCTTGCTAGGGAGGTGCGGCGGTGACACCTCGGCCTGGGTTATCAAATCCGGGGTGTTACAAAGTGGTATCAGAGCCCGGAAATATTTTTAAAATATTATTTTTATTTTTAGCCCAATATAGGGGCCCAAAGAAATTTTTAACTACAATTATTATTATTTTAAAATTTCAAAGTATTATTTCCATGGTTCAAGTCTTATTTTTAAAAAAAAAACCCATGGGAAAATATATATAAATTATTCGGACAAGTTTAGATGAACGCATAAAATAATTTTTCGGGGTTGGGATAACATTGCATTGCATTGCATACATCCACGAATATTTGCGCTATTTTTTTATGTGAATTATCAGTATTAAATATTACTCTTATCTTAGAATTCGACATGACCTTGACTTAGGAGCGTTTGCTTAAGAATAATTTTGCATTAGTCCTGGAACTTGATCACCTAAGCTTGGCGTGCCCATATATTATCTCCTCTTGCCAACCCTATCTTATAGGTTTTCTTGGACGCTAACTTGCCTTAGATTAGAAACTCATCTTCACGTGCGCTGATAACAGAAAATGGCACCTAAGGGAAAATCGATGAAGCAAATCCCAAACAACACCAACGCTGACATCCCCAACGCACCCAACAATACCGAGATTGCTCATAACGTAGGAAGGCAAGCGCCTCCTATTTCCAATAATTTGGACGAACGCCTAAGAACTATGGAAGAAGTCCTCATAGCTTTGGGAAACACTGAGGTACGAAGGACACCAGTGGGTGTACCACCGCCGGCAGCCCGACTCAATTACCTAGCGTTAGTGAACCCTTACCAGCCAACCCACTATGATGGCCAAGAAGATCCGGCCAAACTGGAAGATTGGATCCGCACATTTGATAAGCTCCTTAGCGCTGTCAAATGTCCCGAGGACGAGAAGGTCCAAGTGGCGACCTACTATCTTGGCGGAGATGCAGACGAATGGTGACATAACCTCCAAGGAAATTTAACTAAAGCCTTCCTATGGGAAGAATTTAAGGAGGTCTTGAGGGAAAGGTTTTACCCAATGAGCATTAAGGCCGCAAAGTATGAAGAATTCGTCCATTTAAAACAAGGTGGGCAAACGGTACAAGAGTACTATGCCAAGTTTAAGGAGCTGATTAGATTTGCTCCTGCAATGGTGCCAACTGACTTCGACAAGGTGCAGAAGTTCGAGATGGGTTTGAATCTTGATATTCGAGAGATATTGGTGGGAGGACAATGCACGACTTTGCAGGCGGTATATGACCTGGCAGTAACAGTCGCTCGTGTCCAACAATTAAAGCGAAAGGACAATGACGAATCGAGCAAAAACTTGCAAGAATTTGAGAAGAAGAATCGTAATAAGAACAAGAATAATAACTTTAGGAGGGGCGATGGCCAAGCTAGATTCGATGGGTCTAGAGGGAATGATAACTGTGGTGCACTCATACCAAAATGCCCGCGGTGCAATCGACTGCATCTGGTGCGCTGGTGCCCGAAGCCTGGAGCCTGCTATAAGTGCGGCAAGTTTGGTCACATGGCTAGGGGATGTCGAACGCCGGAGGAGGCGATCGAAAGGAGAATGGGTCCGGTGAACCTCTAGCAGGGAGAAGCTGAAAAAGGGAACAAGGTCAAAACTCGAACATCCTTGAGAATAATGCATAGGCAGTTATGGGGACATAACTGTAATCTTAAGGGGGGGAGGATGTAACCACCCGAATATTATGTATTCCAAATCAATAAAATAAACAAATTCGAATTGTTTTGAACTACGTAATGACCTGATCCCTTCACAGGGTACGTAGGCAACTTGGAAATTTCAATTCTGGGTTCAGTCAAACAATAATCAAACAACAAACAATCAACAATCAAACAATAATTCAATAACACAATATCACAAAATAATAAAATAATAAAAGCCGAAACACAACTTCGAGGACGAAGTTGATGCTTAAGGGGGGGTAGACTGTAATACCCGGGATTTTTATCGGCGTTCAAGGAATCAAATTTATTTCTTAATCCGATCAAGGTTGAAATATCTCCGAGAAGAAGAAAATAATTTATCACAACAAATTATTGCTCGGAAATGAAACGCCGATAGAATCAAAAATTCAAAATGGAATAAAAGAGGGAAAGGAAGCACGAAGAAATTCCATGAATCATGTTAAAAGAATCGGAATTAAATTCAAGAAGGAAAACAATTTTAATTCCAAAAAACCCGTGAAGTCGGGAATAATTTAATCAGATAAATTACACGAGAGTCGAAAGACGATGAATTCAAGCCGACGGATTCAAACTCGACGGATTCAAACTCGACGGATTCAAGATTTCGAATATGAAATTCATTGGAGTCGAAATAAATTTAAGAAAGGAATCGTAACCCGAGAACGACTCGAAAAATCGAGCACGAAAATGTAGAAGGATAGAAGTTCGAAAGAGACGAGAAAAAGGCCCGACGGATCGCACGGCCCGACCCAGGCCGCAGCCCAGGCCAGGGCCGCGCGGTCTCCGCGCGGGGACGCGCTTGGAGCGCGCCAAGCAGCAGTTTGCTGCAAATCGAGCGGGATGGACGATTCTTGCCAAAAATTTCGACCCCGAGTATGGTAAGTCGATCTCAGTCGAATGGAAGGCTATTAGGTCGAATTTGACCAGCCCCCCACTCCATTCTCAGTCAATTCAAGCCACTCCTCATCCGAAATCTCTCCCAAAAACCGAAAAACTAAGTTCTTCGCTTCCGACGACTTTCTGGCGACCATAATCGATCAAGGGAGTGTGTAGATCAAGGATCTCAGGCCTTGGAGTAGTGATAAGATGTGAATCAGATTTCCTATTCTTTTTAAAGATCATAAACATCATCCTAACTTACGGGCTTTTGCTTGTAAACACAAAATCTGAGCCGAAGAGAAAGAGACGAGTAGATTGGGCATATTCACGGACTCCGGAGACCATCCCGACGAAATCTAAGACTTTAGATCTTAGATACTGTAAGTTGATTCTTCTCATAACCGTTTTGGTGCCCTAAAATCGAATGGAATGCAAGTTTTAACCAACATACGAAAATCTGTCCTAAACCCCCTCCCTATGCGCAGTTTCTGAAATCCAATTTTTAGACCCTTTTCGAGCTTTCAAACGGAGAAACTTAAAACTACAAAATTATTCCTAAGGACTTTATACTGTGTAAAAATTTCAGAAATTTTCGTCGACGTTTGGCCCGTCAAATCGAATCTGGTATATTCTGCGTTTTCGGACAAAACCCCATATGTGACAGTTTTGCGTGTTCGAATCCCTTGACGTTTTTCTAATGGATGCCATCAAAACTAAACTTTTATGTAAAAAAAAAAAAGTTGTAGCTAACTGTATAAATAGTGTGTCCGTAAAATTTCACGCGTTTTCGTTAAGTTTTGATACTCGAAATTTCACCGAGAAGATTCTGCGTTTTTAAATACTTTCGAAAATCCTGACAGCTTTCATATGCGGACTTCATGTGGATTTTTCTCTCACCTTCGGTCGAAACCAATCTTTGATGTGAACATAAAAGTTGTAGATATTTGTCTCAAGATCATGCCCGTAAAATTTCGTGAACTTTGGTTAAAGTTTGAACTTTCAAATTGATCCGAACAGCCTGCGTTTTTGAAAAGAAAACTTGACAGATTTTTATCCGAATTTGATGCGCGGATCTGATCCGATCCGGAGTGTTTCCGGACAAAATACCTCTAATAGAACTTGTTCATTTTTGTGTCATTTACATGCCTGTAAAATTTAATAATTTTCGGAGTTCGTTTACTTGGTCGGAAACATGTTTTAAAAACAGTGCGCTGTTACCGGAAGGTGGCAGATTATACTTTTTTAGAAGATCGTAAAATTTGACTTGTTTCCTTACCCGATTTCGAGAAACCTAAAACACAAAAGTTGTTCGTTAGGGTGTCGTTGATACACTGAGTAAATTTCATAGTGATCGCCTTAAGAATGAATTTTTGAAACCAAAAGGCGTAATCTGCGACGGGTGCGCTTACTAAAATTTGAGATTTATGAAAAACTTTCCTTGCGACACTTTCAACAATTTTGAAAACTTTATGAATTATGATCGAATTGGGAACTATGAAATCTTGATTATGTGGCTTGTGGACATAAGAGCCCAAGCATACGACTAGCGGACATAAGAGCCCTAGTGAAACATAAATTATGCGGCTTGTGGACATAAGAGCCCAAGCGTACGACTAGCGGACATAAGAGCCCTAGTGAAATATTGATATGAGGCTTGTGGACATAAGAGCCCAAGCGTACGACTAGAGGACATAAGAGCCCTAGTGAAATATCGACCAAGAGGCTTGTGGACATAAGAGCCCTAGCGAATGGTGATTTGTAAGACTTGTGGACATAAGTGCATAAGTGGAAACAAAAGTAGAAAAATGAAATATTAGCTATGCGAGAACATATAATCTATCCTATAAATTATGAAACCCTTTGACTTATAGTAAATTCCTTTTGTTAAATTTCCAAAAGTTTATATACTTAGTATTTGTGTACATCTCTTACGTTAGAATCATGCAGTTAAATTCTTACTATCAATTTTGCCAAAATACATTTTTATATTATAAAAAGGTGCATGAGTAAAAAGGAGAATTTTTATTAATTACATTTTAAAACCCATTATTGTTATGTTAAGAATTAACTTACTCAGTATTTTATATACTGATGAAACCGTTGTTTTATTTTTCTTTTACAGAGTAAGAAGAAATGGCATGAGCATGCACGCATATTGGGGGCTCGGGAATTTAAATTAATAATTGTGAATGTTGTATGTTGTTAGGCTTAAATTACCCACCGCGTTTTGGCCATGTCGGCCCATATTTAAATTTCCGCTACAACTTATTATTTTAATCATGTATGGATGATATTACATTATTATTTTTAAGTAATTCCGGACTTGCTTTTAAAACTTTTTCCAACACTTATAGCCTTGCATCTCTTTAGCAAGCTCGGAGAAACCGTGTCTTGCTAGGGAGGTGCGGCGGTGACACCTCGGGCCTGGGTTATCAAATCCGGGGTGTTACACAAACATTAACTGTTTGTGTTGTGAGGTTACAACCTTAGTTAAGGATTTGAGCGTGGGTTTTAGTGAGCATGTAGATGAACTAGAATCAGATTCTGATTATGACTTAGAATCTGATTAGGTTGATTACTGTACGTCTCACCCCATTGTAATCACTTCAATCTATGTTATTATATAAGTGGAATTTTTGTGAAGGCTTAGTTCTCGCATTGTTTTTCTTGTATAGGTTGTTTTTATCCATAAAATTTTCCTGTATAAGTTTATTAACTCATTTTTGAGTTAATTTCAAATCCGTCCATAAGGCAAGCCTAGACTTAATCATTAATACCTAAAGAGAGGGATAACACTTGAGTACCCTACTCTGCAGTTTCTATAGACTAGGCCGGCCCGTTTCTATATTTTTTAACCTTCGCATCTTTTCAAATCACTCTCAAATCTATCCATCTCTTTCTCTCTCGAGAAGAAACCGCCATAGTTCAAGTTTCTCTCGATCATCGTACAACATTTTCTCTTCCAGAAACTCAATCAAGAAGGAAATGGCATGCGACATTCCATAAGCTTTTAAGCTTATCTTATTGTCTTCTTCGTGGTGTTCAAAATTACGATTCTTTTTTGTTTGTTGTTTGTGTGCACTGAAACGTTTGCTTCGCAACACTAGGGTTTGCATTCTATATGTTCTGCCTGAATACGATTAGAATCATAGGCTTAGATTTTTCATTAATGGAACCAAATCTAATTTCTTCTTTAAAAATCACTTAACAGCATTAACATTGGAGAGCATACTTCTGAGTTCTCTGTGCTACAACTGACTGATCTTCCACTGGACATCATTGAGGAGATTTTGTCACGAGTAGGGTAGGGTAGCTTCGAAGACTTTCTCCATTGTAAAGAAACAAGTACTATATTCAGAACCGCTTCAAACCATCCTTTTGTTTTTCGGAGGTTCAAGGTAGAGGATCCTGTTTTTAAAAGTATCTCTAACGAATCCTCTGGTAAAGTCAAATTCCTACAATCCTGCGGAAGGGCTAACAATCATACTCTGAATCTTCGCAAAGCGATGGAATTATTCACACAAGGTGAAGAAGCAAAAGCATTTCAAATTCTGAATGAGGGAATTGATGATAATCATGAGTTTTCTCAGTACATAAAAGCCATATGTTGTTTAAGTAGAGTTTCAGAAAGGGAGATAGATAAAGGGCTTTATTTAATAAGCCCATTCTTAAATGATAGATTAACTAGTTATAATTTTAGATATAGCCTTTTGACTGTAATCGCAGAATGGGGGGATGTGCCAAATCCTTTCCTAGGACAGAATAAGAGAGAGTTTTGTAATTTTGATGAACACGAGTGGGAAGTCATCCATGGGCCACCATATTTCAACTATGGAGCTGATCAGATTATTTGCCTATGTTGCGATGCAACTAGGGCAGTAGCAGACTTCAGAATATGGGCAAGAGAAACCTTATATATTCATAACTCTGCTGAAGAATTTTTTGATGAAGAAGGAGAAGAATGATGTTTTTGATAAGATTTCTAGTACTAGATTTAAAATTTGCCAGCAATCCAAGTTTCTTGTATTTGTAAGGCAGCTTGGTAGTATTAATGAAATCTAATCTTTTATCTCTTAGTTACTGTACAAACAAATGCTTTTCTCTGAACTTTGAGTTTTTCTTCCTTTTCCTTTTAAACAGAAATGTCAGAATTCCTCAACTCTTGGAAACTCAATTAATTGACTTACCTATTGAGTTGTTGGGAGACATTCTGTCGAGATTGGGAAGGAATAGCATAAAGGAACTTCTTAGAGTTTCAGAGACATCCACACAGTTTCTTGCAGCAAGCAAATCATCGCTATCCCTTAAGAGAGTTAATTTGGAAACTTGTGCAATGTGGAGGGAAAATATTTACTCCAGTAACCAGAATAAGTTTATCAAAGAATGCCAGAATGCAGGAAACTACATGTTTAATCTTGAACCTGCGCTAGTAGCATTTGTTGATAATCATGATGAGAAAAGAGCTTATGAACTTTTAAAGCCCGGATTAGATGACAAACACCAACCCTCCGCATTCATAAGGTGTCTCCTACTTCTCTCTAAGAAAGATCAAAAATTTGATGAAGAAGGGATTCAGCTGATCAAATCTGCAACTCAGGATACCTTTGATTTAGCTTTTCTTAAGATCAGTGTTTTCCACTGACTTCTTTATTGTGAAAAACTTCCAAATCCTTTCCTTGCTCAAGAGGAAAGGAGTTTTTGTAAAAACCATTCTCTTGTTGAGCGCCAACTACTACCTTTACATGATAGGATAGAATGCATACCTTGTGAATTATTTGACATAGTCAAGCAGTTCAGAAGAGCAACTGGTGAGGAAGGTATATTGTTGGAATGGGAAGAGCAGTGGGGCAATGAAGAGGAAGAGCAAGACGAAGATGAGCTGCTGAATGAGGAGTAGTTTTACTATTTAGCAATCCACTTTTCTTTTCGCTTGTAATCTTTTGTGTTTTCCTTTTTGAACAATGAACTCTCTTTATGTTCAAGTTTGTGCATTCCTTGTATCTCAATGATTCTCATTCCCTAGTTTTTAATTACATTTTTACTACTGTTTTCAATTCTGCTCAGCTTTGAAATTGGAAGCTCCTCAAAGCAACCAAGGACAACAATAAAGAAATCTGGATCAGGGGAAACTCAGATCACAGATCTTCCTTATGAGATTCTTGGGAACATTTTGTCGAGATTGGCAATTGATCATCTTGAAACTGTTTTCAACTGCAAACTAGTCTGCAAGGAATTAGATGAAGCAACTCACCATCCTTCAGTTTTGAAGAGAGCCACTCTTGAAGATTTTTCTATGTGGGGATGGGGAACTTTTGAGCAATCAATGATAGACTTCCTTGAAAGTTTCAGAAATGCAGGGAATTGGATGTTCCAATTACAAGAGGCATTGCGCCTGTTCGTCCGAATTAAGAACGAACAAGCAGCATTTGACCTCTTGAAGCCTGCCATCACTGATAATCATCAACCATCCATTTACATAAAAGCACTTATGCTTTTGAGTAAGGATGAAGCTGAAGAGCAGGAGAAAGGAATTTGGCTCTTTGCAACCCTTTGCAAAAATAGACGAAGGCTGAAAGATCTCCAGCTCCAAGTCAGAGGATGGCTATCAAATGCAGATGAATTCATTTCACCATTCCAAGGGCAGCCAAAGAAGATATTTTGCAATTCTCAGAACTATTACGACAACAATCATAGCTGTTCAAGGAATTTTTATGGAGTTTCCACAATTTACTGTATGAGGTGTCTAGTCACTGACCATTGCAATTTGTTCACTAAATTTGGTCTTGACGGAGAAATGCCTCCCCTCTGAGTAGCAAGTGGGAATTAAAATATTAGCTGAAATTTGTAATTTCCTGATATTAGCACAAATTTGATGGATGATGTTTTGAAATTTGTTTTGTTTTGAACATTCCCTGTCAATGTTACTCTGGTACTATTTCCTTCCTTTAAGCAAATCTAATCAACATTTAAATTTTCACATTTAGAGCAAATCTCTAAATGTGAGTATGGTGATATCATGCTATAATAAGTATGAAGGAGGAAGAATTGGTATTATATTCTATTTTCACACCTTCACATTTAGAGTAAAACTCTAAATGTGAGGATGATGATTTTGATTTAATCAGTTTCTCTTAATATTTTTTTTAGGATCCATAAAATGACTTATGAAGAGCTTAAGGCTCGTGGTATTGAGTCAGACAAGAAGGAGCAAGCATTTTTTAGAAGCAAGAGAACAGCTGATATGGTGAAACAGATTCAGAAAAGCTGTGGATGGTTGGGAATGTAAATTTCACCCCCAATCTTTTATGTCAATGCAGTGATGATTCAGCATATACTCGATAAAGAGAAGGAATCATTGATGATTGATTTAGAAGAAACATTCTGGATTGGGATGAGTCATTTTTGGGAAGATCAAGTGGTCAACCTTATTAATGACAAACATCTCCCTAATGAAATCAGACTCGAAAGACTTCTTGAAAGGGAGAAGAAATGCATGGCTGAATGGAACCAGGAATGCTATACAATCATTAACCCAAAGGATCAGATAAGATTGGAGTTGGACTACTTTGATCCTCAACCACTGCCCAAGTATGTGAAACGACTCACTAAATATAGCTGCAAACTTAGAGAAATCCAGAATGCTCGAGTTTATGATCCTCAACAGGCACTCCCTGCATACATGCCTCCAACATTTTTGAATAAGAAGGGCCCTGTTGAGCAAAAATTCTTGACAAACCTGGCTCTGGACAAAATCATTGATGCTCGGATCAATTTGAGACATGCCCTTGAACCTTATTTTCAGAAAGCTAAACAAGGCAAGATGGTATGGAAAGATGTTCTTTTAACCATTCAGGAAGCTAGGAATAGCTGGATCAGACACATGAATGAATGGGCTAAGGGGGAGAATCTGAGGAAAAGAATCCTTAAACTAGGGTTAGAGAGGAAACCTAATGAAGAGTTTCCACAAGAGAATTTTGTTGATTTAATGCCTGAACAGCAGGCATGGGTTAAAGATGCAGAAGAAAGAGAAGCTGAGAGATCAGGGAAGAACAGGAAGCAGAGATCGAATGCAAAACAAACACCACAGAACATAGTCAGGAATATATTCAGAGAATCTGTTATTAATGAAGGTTTGGAACCTGAAAAGAATTTCAGGAAGACTTCAGCCCCAGCAATAACACCAGCGGATGCAGATCTTCTCATTACAGATAGACCAAATAAAGTTATGAAAAGATTACCTCCACCTCTCCAGCAAGAAGTGCATGAGCTTGTTCAGGACAGAAAGAAGGAATTCATACAGAAGTATATTCGATATGACAGTATGTGCAGAGAAAATGCATATAAGGAGCATAGAGTTTATACTGATCAAGCACAAGGAAGGATTCAGCAGGTAATCATTGATGATTGGGATGCTTGGAATGATAGGTATCTGAATAGAAAGGGAATGAACATGATGCTTAAAGGTCTGGGTAAAGACTTCCAGATCAAGAAAGAACCTGAAGAGGTTAGCATAGATGATGATCTTCAGGCCTTTGTTGATGAAAGTCTCAAGATTGGAAAAAGAGAGATCAAGAATGGGAAGAATTTGTTCAGGCTGAAAAAGGAAAAGAGAATAAGAGTAAGAAGAAAGTATCCACCCGAAAAAGGAAGCCAGTTACTCCTAAATCAAGTTCTTCAGATGAAGCACCTTCTGTTCCACAAAGAAGAGAAAGTAGGAGTAAAGTAAAGAAACAAGAAGTTGGAAAGACTAGTCAGCCCTCTAAGAAGAGGAAACACAAAGATGAAGTAACATTCAAGGAGGTTATGGATTCAAAAGTAAGGACTCCAGAAACAAGGAATCTGATGGATGAAAATAAAGAGTCACTACAACCATCTCAGGGAAAGAAGGAAGTTGTTACTTACAAAAGGAAAGGAAAACTGCCCTCTAAGCAGCAGGAGACTAATCCTGAGGAACTTAAGCAGCAAGAACCAGCTCTTGTGAAGGTAGTACAATCAGAAACTCTTCTTGAGAAGGAAAATCAACAAGAAAAAGAGCCTGAGAAGCCTGTTAAGAAATACAGAATAAAGATGATGGCCAGGAAGTCAAGGTATGTGGTACAAGATACCAGCTCTGATGAAGAGAAGGTTGAACCAACTCTGGGAATAGTACCCTATACAGGAGGACTGGAGCCCACTCCTTATAGCAATCTGGAAGTAGAAGATATTGATCCAGAAGGCTGGAAAGCATGTATTGATGAACATCAATCTGAAGCACAAGGATCAACTCATCCAACTACTGAACTTCAACAGACTCAGGTCAGTACAGAGAATGATTTGGAAAGACAGGCTGAAGATCAACAAGCTCAAGTTAACAAAGCCCTTATTCAAAGTCAGATCAACTTAGAAGGATCTCCAGAAAAAGAAGTTGAACAAGAAACTTTAGCAGATTCCGCTAAGGAAACTGGTACTCCTTCTAAAGTGATAGATCAGTTGGGACAGGATTCACCACCAGCACAGAATACTGATGATCAAGAATTTTTGGATCAAATTAATGAGTTGATGGAAAATACAATTCAAGAAGGATTTTCCAAAGATCTGCAAGATTTTGATGACTTGAACTTGCATGGAACTACTGTGGGAAACATGACCTTGTCTTTGGAGGGAATAACTAAAAAGTTTAGAAAATTGGCAAGAGAAGGAGGGAATGAACATACTTCAGTGGAACAAGCAAATGAATATGCAGCTAAGCTTGAACTAGAATTGGAGAAAGTCAAACAGCAGATGAATTCTAACCAAACATTGGAGCCATCTCCATTAGCACTTCAAGTTTATAGAGAAGAGGTGCAAAGAAATTTGATCCAAGAGTATCAACAGACAACTGCTGGGAATCAAATGAATCAATGGGTTCTTCCATCTCAAATAAGGGATGAAGTAGCTCAAAGAGCAGTTTCTAGGATGAATGATCCTGATTGGATTGCAGAGCAGAAGAAGAAAGCCAAAGAGCATTTTGGGATTCAGGGAACTAATGATTCAGAACCCCCTGCTGTCTTGCTTTTGTTGAATGAACCTATACATGATGAGCCCACAGAAACTTTGAACTAGCATAGTTTAGAGGTTACTGAGAAGATAGACACCAGCACATCGTTGATTCACGAGTCAGACATAGTTAATCTTCAACATAATGATACTAAGGAAGTTCATGAAGAAAATCCAGAACCTGTTCAAGAAGAGAATCCAGAACAAGTTCAGGAATAGAATGTAGAACCTGCTCAAGAACGAAATCAGTCAGAAGAAGAAGGAAATGAAAATGTTGGGAATGAGCAGGATGAAGCACAAGAGTCCGAGGGAAGTGAATCAGATACTTCTGAAGGATCATCTCCAGGAAAAGAAGTCCCAGAGCTGTTACCTTTGAGTTATTGGGGAAAGAATAGTCCAAAAGTGAGGTTATCAATCCCCTGATATCATTGAAAAGAAGATTGAATTCACTAAGGAAGAAATCAAGGTTAAGTTTAATGGAAGAAAGGAAGCATTAGAAAAATACCTGGAAATGTCCAAGATGATTGTTCCAGACAAAGGATTTCATCCTAAGTGCTTGAATCACAAGTGTATTCATTACTAGAGAAGAATCAATGAATGGGACACCTTCATGAGGCATAACAACAAAGGTGGTTATGTGGAATTGACCAGGGAGTTCTATGCTAATTTTTGATGTGGAGGCTGAAACAACATGGATTAGGGGCAAAACAGTGCAAGTCACTGTGGAGACTCTGAATGATTTGATACAGGCATCTCTACTGGAACAGCCGGAAGTCAGGTCTGGAGTTCTCTTAAGGAAGAAGACTCAAGGAATTAAGCTTACCAATGCTAGAAAAATGGTATTAGGATTCTGTTCAACACACAGAGGAACTGAGCAGAATAAGATTCCCTTAAAGAATTTGAAACCTGAGTACTTGCCAACACTTGATTTCTATTATTCAAAGCTCAGCCCACTACTAATTTCCAAGGGCCTTCTGCTGGAACTTTTGAGGGATTTGCTTTACTATGGTCAGGAAGAAAGTGCAGTGCTGCACATCATGTACTCAGTGTCATTAAGTCAAGAGTTGGGGAAGATGCAGCATTAGCCTACCCAAATCTTATCAGAAGGCTTTGTGAAAAACAAGGAGTGTCAATGACACCATTTTTAGCAGAGATCATAAAGATAGATCCTCCTATTCCATTGCCAGTAGACATCTTGAGGGGAGAATTAGTTTACCAAATGCCAGATCTAGAGGAACAAACTTCTGAAGGATCAGGATCGAAAGTACCATCTCCTAAGGCGAAACGAGTCAAGCTTCCTACAAAATCAAAATCATCTCAGTCTAGAGCTGCAGTGAAAAGGGCAAAGATTTCAGCAGCATCTCCTGCATTGAATCCTATTCCTGAAGATGAAGAGTTCGAGAATACTTCTGCACCATCTCAACCTTTGAGACAACCGATGAGGAACACAGTGTCTGTGGATGAATCCCAGAATATGAGTACTTCAATCCAAAGTTTTGTACAGTCCATGGAGATGTTAGTGAAAACTATGTCGGAAGACAAGCACATTCAAAGAGAGATAGAGCAGAAAAGGATTGAAAGCATACCAGGATTCAAACTGAAGAGAAACTCAGGAAAGAAGAGATGGACAGACAAGAGAAGATAAGGAAGGAAGAATGGGATAGGCAAGAAAGAATGAGAAAAGAGGAAATGGAAAGATTCGAAAGATTAAGGAAAGAAGAACTTGAGGAAAGAAGACAGGAACGAGAAAGGGAGATGGAGCTGAGGAGGTAGGAGCAGCAAAATAGCACAAGATTAGTAGACATCCTTGCCAACTTAGTTTTCTGTAACCTTCTTTTCCTTTTGTTTATTGTTTTCTTTTCATTGTTCTCTTTGTTTTCATTTCTTTTCCAAAGCATGAATGTGATTTAGGGTAGAGTTAAGGTAATAGTTACTTTTTGAGATTGAATTTTAAGTATAAAATCAAAAACTCAAATGGGGTAGAAAACTAGTAAAGAATTAGAAGACTAGTCTGATTGGCTAACCACAGAAACATTTACTCTATAGACTCTGACTGCATGCAGAGCCGCTCTTGACAACTACTTAGAGTTGTGAACTTTAAGAATTGATTGATGTCATTACTGGAATAAATAGTTTTACTAGATTTTGTGATTGTATTGACTTTAGTGATTTGCATACCATAAACAACAACTGCACTAAAGTTAGAAGAATTGATCTAATCTAGTCTCTCTTAGAAGATGAGTGTGCATATCAAGCGAAGTATTAGTCCAAAGCCAAAAACAAGGGAAACTTCAGAAACAAACGTGGTAAAATAATGTGGATATAAGTAGCTGGCACAGCTGCCCCTCTGACTTATGAGTTGAAGAACTCTAAAAGAGCAAAGTCAAGGGTAGGGGAGTTGAAGTTTCATCTGCAATGTCAGGTCATGCCACTCCTCCTAATAATGTGAAACCGAGCTATTGAAAGCCACGAAAAGCCATCCCTTGAAAAAAAAAACGAAAATGATGATGAAAAAAATGTATATTCTCTCATTCTTTTTGGCTAAGGATTCAGAAGCGCAAGGTATGCACATAAGTTGAATAGGATTGAGCGTGAGAAGAGAAATTTGACTAACTGAAGGGCAGAACAATAGTTCATAGAAATGCAAATCACTTTTGTTAATGCTTTCATGAAGTCTGGGGAATCTAAAAGTCAGGTATGAAGCATCAATCAGTTTGAAGTGTTGAGCTTGAAATAGTTGGAAAAGAGAAGGTAATGATCCAGGAAAAAGTCTTACATGAACATTTAATCTTGGAAGCCACAAATTGGACTTGTTCTTTGAAACTTTACAAGTTTCTTACCACTTGAGGACAAGTGTTCTAAATTTGAGGATGGTGATGACAGTAATTTATAACTGTCATTTTCGTCGAATTTAGTGTCTTGATGATGATATTTTTGTTCATGTTTCATAAGTTTTCAATGAATAATCGGAGAAGATATGAAAGATTTTTGGAAAATCAAGAATGTGAAGAAATTGGAAATTTCATAAAAATGGTTTGAAATTCTTAGATTTTATTATAAGAGTTGCTCGCTATGTTCTGATCTGATTCTCGCTTTGTCACTCTGCAGGGAAGCCAAGTTGAAACATCGCGAGGAAAGAGAAGAAATGGTGCGAGGACTTAAAGGAGAAATCAGAACAGATTTGAGGAAAACTGTTCAGAAGCTGAAGTCTACGCGATTACCATCTGACATCGCGTGAGAAGGAAGTCTGTACAAGCTAAGGAGCGGAAAGAGTCATCGCGAGAAGAAGTTTGCCTGAAGAAGAGTGTGAAGTCTCGCCTTGATAAGAAAAGTTAACAACATTTTGACTCACGCTTTGAAGGAATTGGGACAAGGCGTGAGGCGAGCTATTCAGACGCGAGCGGTTATTTTCCAGGCGGAAGGGAGTTACCCGTGCACATTTATAAATAGATCCCTTGGGAGATCAACTCAAACAACTGGAGGGCGAAGAGAATAGCTCAATTTTACTCTCCCGTTCATTTTTAGAATTCAGTAGGTAGGTTAGCTAGGGTTTACTTTTCTGCAGTTTAATTCATGTTATTCAGATTTGTAATTTCATATTTCGCAGTTAGATTTCTTCGAATCATGTTAGTAGATTAGTTTTAAGAGTACTCTGGAAGAAGGATTGGCTATCAGATTGCTTTCGTTCATCCGTTATGACGTTCGCCATCTTGTTTTCCGACTTCTTCGATCGAATTCGTGATATTCTGATTTCAATGAGATTTCCAGGTGTATTCGTTTTATTTTCTTTGCAATTCATGATATATGAAGGAAGATTGAACCTCTGATTTGTTGTTTTCAACTTTGAGTTGCAATCTTGAACAGTTATTTGGATTTGGTATTCTTTAATTCAGCTTGAGAGTGATATAAACCTCATCTTAAATGATTGTCTTGAGAATTCAGGAATATGTTAGTCTAATTTGCATATTCAAGATTGAATCAGTAATCTGTTTGCCGATAATTCTCAGGAAATCTGAATATTATTATCGAGTTACGTATTTTCTTGGCGGAATTATTGAATTCATGAAAGTTCAACTGTTAAGTGTACTTAGATCCTAATTCTTAATGCAAATTTCCAAAGATCAGTGTTTAGGATCATTCCAGGTTCTTAAGGACCCACGCAGTGTTAAACATGGTGTGATAATCCTTCAGAATTCAATATTCTGAATACTTAACTTTTCAAGCAGAGATTTGCTATTCACCTTCATATAAGGATTTTACCTCGCTGCAGTCTTCAAAGATTATGCGAGGAATTATCCCACAACTTTACTCTTAAACAAGTTATTTCAAGACTCTCGCAATGTCATTTTGACAAAGCGAGAGAATTATCTTGATATAGCGTCAGAACTGGTCCCTATCTTTAGGAATCCAGGAATTCATTTCTTATATGTATATAACTCCTATTCTATAAACGGGATTTGAGTAATCTCGCTGCATTCCTTCAGATTACACTGCGAGGGATTCAAATCTCTGTATAAACTAAATCTGAGGAACATTCTTTGAATAATAGCATCCTCCACGCTGTACAGATATAGCGCGCGGAAAATTGGGATGTTCATAGTTTGAAACCCAATATAGTTACTGCGAGCTATTTTGGACACCTATTTTGCAGAATTATTTCTCAAATCTTTTTCATAGGAAGCAACTTCCTAATTCTGTCTAGCTCCTACTGTATATTCTTGGAGCACCCTAGCATTTGATTAAGAGGATTCAGAACCCTCACCATTTCTTAAAACATATATTGCTACTTATACTTATGATATTTTGGGATATTTCTCAGACTATGTAGAGTATTCCAACTTCTTAATACAAATTCACATTTCGTATCTGAAATTCACAAATTATTCTTCACTGACACATTGAGAAAGGAGATGATATAAGTTTTCTCAAAACATCTTTTACTCAGGATGATTAAGAACAAACGTGTTCTTAAGTTGGATGTTTAGTACCTGTCGTTTTAAAGGGAAAGATGTTTCAAAAACCATCTTTTGTCCTAGAAATTAATGAGAATTTGGAAGAGTTAACTTCCAGGGTTCATAGTTCTATGTCTGATCATATGCTATGAGTAGGAGGTTAAGCAACTTGCTAAATTTCATGAATCCTGAGTTAAGTCATGGGTATTTGGAATTATTTACAGAGAATTCTTATGCTAAATACATCTGTATGAATCTGAGTAGTCTGGATAAGTCAAGGATTTTGAATAACAATTTCATCTTGATATACTTACAGGACTATTATTTCTTACAAATAATTGAAGGAATTACTCTGAGAAGCTAAGGTTTGTGTAACCATTGGATGATAGATTTAAATATCAGCTTTTTCACTTCTTGTAGAGGACATCCAATATAGGGGCATAAGATACTTATCGAATCTCAGAGTAATAAAAAGAATAACTTCAAGTTCAGACGAATGCATGATGATTTAGATGTGACCTTGAGCTTTCAATGGCTTAATCTGAATCCGGAAAAAACAGATTAAGTGATAATTCTGGAAGCTTTTGCTAGGTAATGAGTCTGACTGATCATTCCTTAGAAATTGTATCCCATGATTTCAGTGCTTTTAAATGTCATGACACTGGATCACCAGTACTTGTCTTGGAAAAGTGATCAAAGACATGAAGTTTTCATTAACTTGCATAAAGGATTTTTCTTGTCTCAATGAGTTCTCGCTTCATTATTGAACATAGAAGTATGATTGCTTAATCATAGTCTTATTTTGTTTGATTGTCTTTAAGTCCACTTATCTTCTAATCCATGAATCCATAACTACATTCATTCCATTCATTTCACTTTTTAATACCGCTTTTTATAATTCTTTTATAGCTTTCCATGCATTTACAATTCAGCATTTATTCATTAGACAACACCATTACACCATTCATAAACCAAAGGAGATTCTAAGTTCTAGAATCTGTAATTCTATTAAAGCACTTCTATCGTGTAACTCTCCAGAGAACGATCCCGACAATTAGAAATAAATACTGCAAGCTTGATACCGTGCGCTTTCGGTAGGCAGATCAGGCCTACTCTTGAGCACTCCTATGAGAATTATAGTATAAAGAAAGTCGAGAGATATGTAGCAGGTCCGCGCCCTCAAAGCTTCAGGGTGGAGGTAATCTCTTCATGATCTTATGTGGCCTATCATTGATGAGAATGTCTGCATCTGCTGCTGTTATTACTGGGGCTGAAACTTTCTTGTAATTTGTTATCGGTTCCAGACCTTCATTTATAACAGATTCTCTAAAGATGTTCCTGACTATATTCTGTGGTGTCTGTTTTGCGTCTGACCTCTGTTTCCTATTCTTTCCTATTCTCTCAGCCTCTCTTTCTTCAGCATCCTTAACCCATGCCTGCTGCTCAGGCATTAGATCAACAAAATTCTCTATTGGAAACTCTTCATCTGGTTTCCTCACAAGTCCAGGTTTGAGGATCCTCTTTTTAAGATTCTACCCTTTATTTCATTCGTTCATGTATCTTATCCAGCTGTTTCTGGCATCCTGGATGGTCTTAAGAAACTTGTGCGACTCCATCTTACCTTGTTTGGCCTTCTGAAAAAGGGGCTCAAGGGCATGCCTGAGATTTATCCGGGCATCGATGATTCTATCCCTTGCCAAGTATGTCAAGAAGTCATGTTCTATAGGTCCTTTCTTGTTCAAGAATGCTGGAGGCATGTATGCAGGAAGTGCCTGCTAAGGATCGTAGGCTCGAGCATTCTTGATCTCATTGAGCTTGCAACAGTGCTTAGTGAGTCTTCTCACATACTTGGGCGACGGTTGGGGATCAAAATATTCTAACTCCAACCCTGCATGGTCTTTGGGGTTTATGATTCTATAACATTCCTAATTCCATTCTGCCATGCATTTCTTTTCTCTCTCCAAAAGCCTTTCCAATTTGACTTCTCTAGGAAAGTCTGCATCATTCTTAAGGGCCACCATCTGCAATTCCCAAAAATAGATCATCTTATTCCAGAATGCCTCTTCCAGGTCGATCAGAAGTGATTCCCTTTCTTTGGACGGAATATGTTGAATCATTATCGGATTGACATAAAAATTTGGTGGTGAGATATCCATGCCCCCCCCATCCATAGCCTTTCTGGATTTGTTTGATAAGGTTCTCTGTGTTCTTCATTTTCTAGAATGAATTTTCTTTCTTGTCTGATTCAATGCCTCGAGCTTGAAGTTCTTCATATGTCATTTGTGGATCCTTTTTAAGAAAACAGGAAAACTGATTAAATCATGGTCACCATCCTCACATTTAGAGATTTTCTCTAAATGTGAGTTGTGATTGGAAACAAAATATGGATACTTTTCTCATAGTTAACATTTAACACTTTATCACCATCCTCACATTTAGAGATTTGCTCTAAATGTGAAGGTGTTAATTATTAAACGTATTTGCTAGAGAAGCATATCATACTGAGAAATTTAAACAAATATTGTTCAAGCAAAACAAAACAGCACCACATTTCAAACATGTCTTTCAAAACAGAATCAGTAGCAACATTTAGAAATTTCAAATACAAAGAGTCTTATAATCCAGTTTGCAATTTTAAAGAGGGAGAAATTCCAATCCATTTGCAAACTTGGTGAAGCAGTTGCAGTGTTCAGTAACCAAACATCTCATGCAGTAGATTGAAGTCACTCCATATGAGTTTCTTGGCCATTTGTGATTGTTTGAGTAAAGAATCCTATCTCCACAGAATTTGTTTCTAGGCTGTCCCAAGAAAGGAGAATAGAATTCTGGTTGAACTGACATCCATCTTCTAACTTGAAGTTGGAGGATGTTCAGCCTGTGCCTGTTCCTGCAGAGGGTTGCAAATAACCATATTCCATTCTCCTGTTCTTCAACTTCAGCCTTACTTAAAAGCATGAGTGCTTTTATGTAAATGGATGGCTGATGATTATTAGTGATGGCTGGCTTCAGGAGGTCATACAATATCCGCAAAATTAGCCACCTAAATAAATAAATAAACACATAAATAAATAAATAAATAAATAAATAAATAAATTAAATAAAATAAAAATAAAAAGAAATAGAATTTAATTCAAAGATCAAAAGAAATTTAATTTCCAAGAGCCCGTGAAGTCGAAAATAATTTAATTAAATATATTCGGATCCAAATGAATTTAAAATCGGAATTTAAAGTCCAAGAATAACCCAATGAATAAGCCCAAGAAAATAGGAGAAAGGCCCAATAGAGAAGAGAAAAGGCCCAACGGGATAGGACGGCCCGGCCCAGGCTGAGCCTGGGCCGAGCCCAAAGGGACGCCATATCTAGCTGCAACTAACCCCGAGATTTACTCCCCAAATCTTGCCCAACTAACCCCGAGATTTCCTCCACAAATCTTGCTCAACTAACATCGAGATTTCCTCCCCAAATCTTGCGCCCCAAATCTTGCCTAACCAACTCCTCGATATGTGGGGATTGTTGGGGGCTATAAATAACCCCCCTAAATCAGCTCGTACACCCTTTTGAACACTCTTACGACTCCTATACACTTCCACACACCAGAAAACCTAGATCTAGACCGTTGGAGGCAAGCACAGCGAAGGACGAAGCTCTTTGGACGAATTCAGCATCTCCCGAGTATAGAAGAAGGAGTACGAGGGATCTAGGAGACAAACGGTGAATCCGGAGGCCATGACTTCGAATTTGGTGAGCCTTAGATCCATTTCAAGTAATTTAATCCTTACTACGGTTTTGGTGGCTAAAATCAACCTGAACATAAGATCTAACGAAAAGCTTAATAAAATCTATCAACAAGAGATTTACACGCGCGCAACATTTTTCGATGAATTTGTCAGACCCTTAAAATTCTTCAAACGAGAAAACTCAAAACTGAAGAATCGTTCCTAAGACATAGATCTACCTTCTGTAAAATTTTCATAATTTTTCATTAATATTTGATACTCGAAAACGGAACTGAACTACCCTGCATTTTTACCGAATGTTCATACGTTGACAGTATTGATTTCCGAAATTGTTAGCCATTTCGACACTAGATCTAGGCCGAATTAGGACTTGAGTTGAACATGAAATGTGTAGATCTATGAGTCATGAACATCACTGTAAAATTTCATAACTTTTCATCGAGATTTGGACCTTCGAATCTGAACCGAACAGATCTGTGTTTTTTACCGAACTCAAAAAAACTGACAGAAATTAGTTTCAAACTTGATCCAAATATTAACCACTGATCCGACAAGAATTAGACTTCAAATTCTAAATAAAGTTATAGATAATTAAGTTAAGGTCATGCCTGTAAAATTTCAGAGCTTTTGGAGTTCATTTGCTATGTCGAAAACCTCATTTTCTAAACTGTGACACGTCTGAATCCGTACAGATTATATTTCCTTGAAGGATCTTTAAATTTGACTCATTTCCTTAACCCGGATCGAAAAACTTAGAACACAAAACTTGTTCGTTAAGACGTTTCTGAGATACTGTGAAATTTTCAAATCAATTGACCTTGAAATGAATTTTTAAATGAAAAAGGCGCGAACAGCGACACTATAAAATCCTATATTGCGAAATTTGTCTTTCTAAACAAAGAGATGAAGGTTCTTTTTAAAAATAATAAAAAAGACGTTTTCAATAATGCCGTGAACCTAGGTTGTGTGAAATACACATAAATAAGGCTTGCCGAAAGGCAATTGAGATATAATGCTTGCCGAAAGGCAATTGAGATATAAGGCTTGCCGAAAGGCAATTGATATATAAGGCTTGCCGAAAGGCAATTGATATATAATGCTTGCCGAAAGGCAACTGATAAATAAAGCTTGCGGATGGCAATTGAGATATAAACTTGAGACATGAAACATATAAGAAATTGGTTTGACCTTGATTGGTAATAACGGGAAGAAACTAAAAGACTTGGAAATTGTCCATTTTATTTAAATTGTGTGTTTTGAATTACGCCTTTTATTTATTTAATTTACCTCGCAAAGTTATATTATGATCATTTGAGATCCATGTTTTTACATTGTGCGATCTAATCTGCTTAGCTAGCCGAATTAACTCAGATGTCGTCTACATGTTACTTAAGCTCACTCAATTCTTTTGTAAATAACTAAAAGCTTTGAAACCCCATTGTTGTATGTAGGGGTTAATTTACTCAGCATGTGTATGCTGATAAAATCGTTGTTTCTCTTTTTTTTCTTCAGAGTATGGACAGCATTAGCATGCATTGGGCTCGGGGGAAACATTTTTTTTAACTCTGTTTTAATTATGACTGCATAACGGGCCTGTTTAACCCGTGTTTTGGCCATGTTGGCCCAATTTAAATTCTACTGCAATATATATATTTAAATATTACTTTCCGCTGCAACTTAGATAATACTATGTAATGATTTTACTATCTATTATTGAATGGGCTGTTTGAAAGTTTTAAATTCTGAAAAACCATAGCCTTGCATCTCTCTACCAAGCTTGAAGAAGTCGTGTCTTGCTAGGGAGGTGTGGCGGTAACATCCCGGCATGGGTTATGAAATCCGGGGTGTTACAAGTTGGTATCAGAGCCCGGAATATTTTTAAACTATTATTTTAAATTATTTTTTTAAATTATTACTTTTAAAGCTATTTATTTTTAAACTATTAAAGAGCCCAATTATTATTTTTAAAGTTAAGGCCCAAATTTTTAGCCCAAAAGTTTTTAGAAGCCCAAATATTTTTAGAGAAGCCCAAATAATTATTTTTAGCCTAAATATTTTTCTTAGCCCAATAATTTATATACTTACTATTTTGTGCCAACTTTTAAGCCCAATACTTATACTTAAAATAGGGCCCAAAAATATATTATTTTCGGCCCAAGAATTTTAACTGTTATTTTTAAATTTTTATTTCCATGGCATGAGTTTTATTTTAAAACCCATGAAAAATATGTATACAAATTATTTCGACAAGTCTAAATCATATTGCATGAAAATTATTTCGGGGGGATTCACATGCATACATACATGAATATTTGCACTGACTCCTTTGATGTGAATTATCGGCGTTAAGAAACATTCCTTAGAACTCGACATGACCTTGACTTAGGAACGCTGGCTAAAGAGTAATTTTGCCTTAGTCCTAGATCATGATCACTTACACTCAGCGTGCCCACATATATTATCTACCATTGCGGATCTATCTTTCAAATTTTCCTGACTTCTAACGTTCCCTTGATTAGAAACTCATCTTCGCGTGCTTAATAACAGAAAATGGCACCTAGGAGAAAACTAAGGAAGGTAAGTCCAAACGGCACTAACGCTGACCTCCCCAACGTGCCCAACAATATGGAAGAGCATCTAACGACCGTTGAGGAAGTTCTCGTAGCATTAGGAAATGCTGAGGTGCATAGGGCACAAACAGCAGTACCTCCGCCAGTAGCTCAAATAAACTATCTAGCGTTGGTGAATCCCTATCAACCACCACACTATGATGGGCAAGAGGATCCCGCCAAACTAGAGGGGTGGATCCGTACATTTGATAAGCTTTTGGATGCTATCAAATGCCCCGATGAGGAGAAGATACGTGTAGCAACCTAATACTTAGAAGGCGAAGCCGATGAGTGGTGGCAAAATCTCCAGAGAAATTTAGAGGAAGATGAAGAAGCCTATACGTGGAATGAACTTAAGGAGGGTCTGAGGGACCGATTCTACCCCATGAGCACCAAGGCGGCAATGTACGAAGAATTTTTATTACTGAAACAAGGGGGACAGACGGTGCAGGATATTACACCCGGTTCAAGGAATTGGTACGATTTGCGCCAAGGTTGGTGCCGACGGACATGGAGAAAGCCCAGAAGTTCGAGATGGGCTTAAATCTAGCAATTAGGGAAGTGATCACAGGGGTGCACTACCCTGACCTACAAGCTGTTTATGATCGTGCGGTAGCTGTTGCACGAGTCCAAGGACTCAAACGGAAACCAGTAGGTGAGGCTAACCAATGACCACAAGGAGAACATCGACATGAGAGAGGATGTGACCACTCGACCTAAGCAACCACAGAACCCAGACGGTCAAAATGGCAACAACCAAAGGCATCGATCCCCTCAGAATAAAGACCAAAACCCCAAATCTTCTCGAGAATAATGTATAGGTAGTTATGGGGACATAATTGAAGTCCTAAGGGGGAGAGGATATGATACCCCATGATAATGTATAGACATTTATTTTTGAGTTCGACTCGACAATATGTATCCCAAATCAAAAATAAACAAATTCAAATTGTTTTGAACTACGTAATGGCTTGATCCCTTCACAGGGTACGTAGGCAACTTGGAAATTTCCAATTGTGAGTTCAGTCATAATATAAAAACAAGGAAAACACGAAACAAACGAAAGGACCCTAGCCCTTAGCTCGAGAGAAGCTAAGCGCAACTTCGATGACGAAGTTGATTCTTAAGGAGAGTAGACTGTAATACCCGCGAAATTAGCCAAAGGCAACTTCAAGGACGAAGTTGATTATTAAGGAGGGTAGACTGTAATATCCGCAAAATTAGCCACCTAAATAAATAAATAAACACATAAATAAATAAATAAATAAAATAAAAATAAAAAGAAATAGAATTTAATTCAAAGATCAAAAGAAATTTAATTTCCAAGAGCCCGTGAAGTTGAAAATAATTTAATTAAATAAATTAGGATCCAAATGAATTTAAAATAGGAATCTAAAGTCCAAGAATAACCCAATGAATAAGCCCAAGAAAATAGGAGAAAGGCCCAAGAGAGAAGAGAAAAGGCCCAACAGGATAGCACGGCCCGGCCCAGGCTGAGCCTGGTCCGAGCCCAAAGGGGCACCATATCTGGCTGCAACTAACCCCGAGATTTCCTCCCCAAATCTTGCCCAACTAACCCCGAGATTTCCTCCACAAATCTTGCTCAACTAACATCGAGATTACCTCCCCAAATCTTGTGCCCCAAATCTTGCCTAACCAACTCCTCGATATGTGGGGATTGTTGGGGGCTATAAATAACCCCCAAAATCAGCCCGCACCCCCTTTTGAACACTCTTACGACTCCTAGGAGTACGAGGGATCTAGGAGACAAACGGCGAATCCGGAGGCCACGACTTCGAATTTGGAGAGCCGTAGATCCATTTCATATAAGTTAATCCTTACTATGGTTTTTGTGATCAACCCGAACATAAGATCTAACGAAAAACTTAATAAAATCTGTCAACAAGAGATTTACACGCGCGCAACATTTTTGGATGAATTTGCCAGACCCTTAAAAGTCTTCAAACGAGAAAACTCAAAACCGAAGAATCGTTCCTAAGACATAGATCTACCTTCTGTAAAATTTTCATAATTTTTCATTAACATTTGTTACCCAAAACCGGACCTGAACTACCCTGTATTTTTACCGAATGTTCATACGTTGACAGAATTTATTTCCGAAATTGTTAGCCATTTTGACACTAGATCTAGGCCGAATTAGGACTTGAGTTGAACATGAAATGTGTAGATCTATGAGTCATGAACATCACTGTAAAGTTATGAAATTTTACAGTGATGTTCATGACCTCGATGAAAAGTTATGAAATTTTACAGTGATGTTCATGACTCATAGATCTACACATTTCATGTTCAACTCAAGTCCTAATTCGGCCTAGATCTAGTGTCAAAATGGCTAACAATTTCGTAAATTAATTCTGTCAACGTATGAACATTCGGTAAAAATACAGGGTTGTTCAGGTCCGGTTTTGGGTAACAAATGTTAATGAAAAATTATAAAAATTTTACAGAAGGTAGATCTATGTCTTAGGAACGATTCTTCAGTTTTGAGTTTTCTCGTTTGAAGACTTTTAAGGGTCTGGCAAATTCATCCAAAAATGTTGTGCGCGTGTAAATCTCTTAACAGATTTTATTAAGTTTTTCGTTAGATCTTATGTTCGGGTTGATTTTAGCCACCAAAACCGTAGTAAGGATTAACTTACATGAAATGGATCTACGGCTCTCCAAATTCGAAGTCGTGGCCTCTGGATTCGCCGTTTGTCTCCTAGATCCCTCATACTCCTTATTCTATACTCGGGAGATGCTGAATTCGTCCAAAGAGCTTCGTCCTTCGCTGTGCTTGCCTCCAACGGTCTAGATCTAGGTTTTCGGGTGTTTGGAAGTGTATAGGAGTCGTAAGAGTGTTCAAAAGGGTGTACGGGCTTATTTAGGGGGGGTATTTATAGCCCCCAACAATCCCCACATATCGAGGAGTTGGTTAGGCAAGATTTGGGGCACAAGATTTGGGGAGGAAATCTCGATGTTAGTTGAGCAAGATTTGTGGAGAAAATCTCGGAGTTAGTTGGGCAAGATTTGGGGAGGAAATCTCGGGGTTAGTTGCGGCCAGATATGGCGCCCCTTTGGGCTCGGCCAAGGCTCAGCCTGGGCCAGGCCGTGCTATCCCGTTGGGCCTTTTCTCTTCTCTCTTGGGCCTCTCTCCTATTTTCTTGGGCTTATTCATTGGGTTATTCTTGAACTTTAAATTCCTATTTTAAATTCATTTGGATCCTAATTTATTTAATTAAATTATTTTCGACATCACGAGCTCTTGGAAATTAAATTTCTTTTGATCTTTGAATTAAATTCTATTTTTTTATTTTTATTTTATTTATTTATTTAGGTGGCTAATTTCGCGGATATTAAGGTCTACCCTCCTTAAGAATCAACTTGTCCTCGAAGTTGCCTTAGGCTAATTTCGCGGGTATTACAGTCTACTCTCCTTAAGAATCAACTTCGTCATCGAAGTTGCGGTTTAGCTTCTCTCGAGCTAAGGGCTAGGGTCCTTTCGTTCGTTTCGTGTTTTCCTTATTTTTATATTATGACTGAAATCAGAATTGAAATTTCCAAGTATCCTACGTACCCTGTGAAGGGATCAAGCCATTACGTAGTTCAAAACAATTTGAATTTGTTTATTTTTGATTTGGGATAAATATTGTCGAGTCGAACTCAAAAATAAATGTCTATACATTATCATGGGGTAGCTTCTTAACCTCCACTTTGTAACACCCCGGATTTGATAACCCAGGCCGGGATACCACCACCACACCTTTTTCAACAAGACACGACCAATCGAGCTCATTGAAAAAGATGCTAAGACTAAGTCGTATCATTAATCTTAAAAAAATACATAAAAACAATGCCCGAGTTTAACATAGTGTTTTTAAAACAAAAAGGCCTAACATAAATAAAAGTATAATAGTAATGCAGAAGCGTAAAGGTACGGCCAACACGGACAAAATACAAGTTTGGAGTTCATGAAATTATTTAAAATAAATACGACAAGTCTTCAAAGATCCCATCCCATGTATGAATGCTGCGCAGTCAATGGTACTGAGTAAGTTAACACACAACACTGAAATTTTGGAAAAATTTTAGGAAGAGAGATGCGATGATTTAAAAATTGAGTTAATAAAATTTAAGGGAACGAGGTAGTTTTAAAAGCACGTAAACATTTTCAACCACAATTCGTTTCCACGTATTTCCCAAAAATTCAATCTTTTACCATTGGCGTATTATGATCGAGAACACCTTGCTTCGCTAGGGCCCTTATGTCCACTAACCTTTACGCTTGGGTCCCTTATGTCCACAAGCCTCGCAAATCAAAGTTCGCTAGGGCTCTTATGTCCACTAGCCTTTACGCTCGGACCCTTATGTCCACAAGCCTCAACATTAAAAGTTCACTAGGGCCCTTATGTCCACTAGCCTTTATGCTTGGGCCCTTATGTCCACAAGCCTCACAATTCACAGTTCAACCATCTCAAAGATAATGAATTCATAACATACTTTGTCGCAGTTTATGCCAATTTGATTTAAAAATTCATTCGACGAATGATGTTTATGAAATTCGGACAGTAGATGCACGATACATAGAGGGACAAGTTTCATGTTTTGAACTTTTTAAGATAAGGTTGGCAAACAGTTCAAAAATCAGGTTCTTTACATCTTGTTTAAAATCACAAACTCTTGACAAAAATTCAACAATGAGCTCTCGGTTTTCAACAGGTGTTTAAAATAGGAAATCATGCTTAAAAATTCTGAAATTTTTATAGTTACAAGATCACACATAAATAAATATTTTTCATGAAGAAATATTTTTTGGTTTGAGCATCCTAACTTGGTTAAAAACAAGAATTTCAGAAAACCCTGATTGAGTTTCAACACAGCAACAGTGGGTATCCGACCAACAGTGAGAAATAAATTCATAACTTTCACATATGACTTTTAAAAATCACGAAATTTTACAGGGAGGTACTAGACACATTTATAAACAACTTTCAAGAAGACAAAAATATGTAAAAATTAATTTAAGATGGCCTAAATATCTCTGCAAGACGGATTGACATCAGATTTACCTAATGAACCAGATTGAATTTGACCTAGCAAAACCCATCCAAAATTTATGAAATTTAACAGGCATGATCTTTGATATATTAGGAACAACTTTCATTTGTAAATGATCATGAAAAACGGAACCAATCTAGGTCAAAAACGCGAAAAACAGAGAGCACGACAAGGAGGAAATTTGCTGACAGATTTCTCAATCGGTAGTTATTAATCAATAACTCGAGTTCTAGGAAATTTGCTGACAGATTTCTCAATCGGTAGTTATTAATCAATAACTCGAGTTCTACTCAACGAAAACCTCCAAAATTTGTTGTGTATGGTATTAACTTACTTCTTAACAGATTAGTTATGTAAATCCTTCGAGTTGAATTGTCCAAAGTCGTCCTCAACTGCACCACGGCCTGCAACGTCGGAACACCGTTCGAGTGGCAGGGTTTTTCTAAAGTCATGTGGAAGATTTCAGATTGAGACTACGAAATTCGAGTTTATTGACAATAGAAAAGTGTTGGAAGAATGATTTACTTAATGCCTTGATGATTCGAGTGTGGAGCAGTTGAACATAGAGGTGCGTTGAAGAACACTAAAAGAGTAAAACTCCCAACACTATGATTTATGTTATTATCGCAAATTGAAGAGTTGGTTGGAAAATGATTGAAATTGGCAGAGATAATAGCATTCAAGGGCTGTAATACTACCTTTAATGGCACCTAAATCATGGCTAAATGTAAGCACACGTTCCCTATAATTTTGGGAGTGTTCCCAGGTAACAAAATCCAATGTGAAGAAGTTATCCAAATCATTTGCTGTCAAGAGCTTATCCATCTCACATGGGTATTTCAAATTCAATTTGACTCCTTCCTAAAATTATACAATAGACTAATATAGACTAATATATTGAAAAACACAATTATATCACACTATTCAATCCATACGTCCATCACTCCACTTGCTGGAAGAGTTCACTCTTTAAAATACTCCAATGTTGATAATAAAAGTACTACTACTACTACTACTACTACTACTACTACTACCATTACAAATAATAATAATGATAATAATAATAATAATAATAATAATAATAATAATAATAATAATAATAATAATAATAATAATAATAATAATAATAATAATAATAACAGAATCCATTAAGATGATTTCTCGGGTATTACAGTCTACCCCCCCTTAGAAATCAACTTCGTCCTCGAAGTTGGGTCGGATTCGGAAAGCAACACCAATATAGTCAAGAAATTTGCACGCATAGAAATATTGAGGCTAGAAAATAAAATTCTTACCTCGACGCGTGACAACTCTCTGCGGGGTATCAAATCCTCTCCCTCTTAGGAGTGCAGTTATGTCCCCATAACTGCCTATGAATTTTCTTGCTGGTTGCGATTCTGTTGTGGTCTTTGTGCATGGTGGAAACCTTGTCCTTGATTATTGGGTTGATTCGGCCCAATTAGGCGATCCCCTTGCTGAGGGTTCTCTAGATCTAGTCTTTTCTCAATTGCCTCCTCTCGAGCCCAGCAGTCTTTAGCTATTGATAAGTCTTGCCACATCTAAAACAAGCTTCAGGCTTTGGGCACCCGCGTACCAAATGCGCTCGATTGCACCGCGGGCAGCGTGGTATGAATGCACCACGGTTGTCATTCCCTCTAGGCCCATCGAATTTAACTTGGCCATTGCCCCTCCTAAAATTATTATTGTTGTTCTTATTACGATTCTTCTTCTCAAATCCTTGCGAGCTTTTGCTCGATTCACCATTTTCCTTTCGCTTCAATTGTTGGACATGAGCGATTGCTACTGCTCGGTCATATACCACTTGCAAAGTCGTGAATTGCCCTCCAACCAATATCTCCCAAATATCAAGATTTAAACCCATCTCGAACTTCTGAGCCTTGTCAAAATCAGTTGGTACCAATCTAGGAGCAAATCTAACCTGCTCCTTAAACTTGGCATAGTACTCTTGTACCGTTTGCCCACCTTGTCTCAAATGGATGAATTCCTCATACTTTGCAGCCTTAACGCTCATTGGGTAAAACCTTTCCCTCAACACCTCCTTAAAATTCCTCCCAAAGGTAGGCTTCCCTATTCTCAGTCAAATCTCCTTGAAGATTTTGCCACCATTCGTCGGCCTCACCGCCAAGGTAGTAGGTCGCCACTTGGACCTTCTCGTCCTCGGGACATTTGATAGCGCTAAGGAGCTTATCAAATGTGCGGATCCAATCTTCCAGATTGGCCGGATCCTCTTGGCCATCATAGTGGGTTGGCTGGTAAGGGTTCACTAATGCTAGGTAATTGATTCGGGCTACCGGTGGTGGTACTCCCGCTTGTGCACGTTGCACCTCGGCATTTCCTAGAGCTATGAGTACTTCCTCGACAGTCTTTAAGCATTCATCCATATTGTTGGGAATAGGAGGCGCTCGTCCCCCTACGTTCTGAGGAATCTCATTGTTGTTAGGTGCGTTGGGGAGGTTAGCGTCAGTGTTGTTCGGGATTACCTTCCTTGGTCTTCCCCTAGGTGCCATTTTCTGTTATAAAAGCACGTGAAGATGAGTGTCTAATCTAAGGCACGTTAGCAATCAGGAAAATCTAAATGATAGGAATGGCAAGAAGAGAGAATAGATAGAAGCATGCTAAGTATTCTTGATCAACATCTTAGACTAAAGCAAGATTAGTCTCAAGTTAGCGCTTCTAAGTCGATGTCAAGCCGAAATCTAAAAATAAGAATGTTATTTAAAATAGATAATTCACATAAAAAAAAGTTAGCGCAAATATTCATGTATGTATGCATGTGAATTCCCCCGAAATAATTCTCATGTAATATGATTTAGACTTGTCAGAATAATTTGTATACATATTTTCCATGGGTTTTAAAATAAAACTCATTCCATGGAAATAATGTTTTAAAAACTTAAAAATAATAGTTGAAATTCTTGTGCCTCTATATTGGGCCAATAATACATTTTTGGGCTCTAATAAAAATATAGGTATTGGGCTAAAAACAATTAAATAAAATGTTGGGCTTTCAAGAATTGGGATTTTAAAAATTTAGGCTTTAAAAATAATAGCCTTAAAATATCCATAGTTTAAAATATAGCTTTAAAAATATTCCGGGCTCTGATACCACTTTCATTAGTAAATGATCATGAAAAACGGAACCAATCTAGGTCAAAAACGCGAAAAACAGAGAGCATGACAAGGAGGAAATTTGCTGACAGATTTCTCAATCGGTAGTTATTGATCTATAACTCGAGTTCTACTCAACGAAAACCTCCAAAATTTGTTGTGTATGGTATTAACTTACTTCTTAACAGATTAGTGATGTAAATCCTTCGAAATCGAGCTCATCGAGACCAATCGAGCTTTTTCATGTAACCGCTCATCACTGTAAAATTTAATAACTTTTCATCGATATTTGCACCTTCGAATCTGAATCGAACAGATCTGCGTTTTTTACCGAACTCAAAAGAACTGACAGAAATTAGTTTCAAACTTGATCCAAATATTAACCACTGATCCGACGAGAATTAGACTTCAAGTTCTAAATAAAGTTATAGATAGTTAAGTTAAGGTCATGCCTGTAAAATTTCAGAGCGTTTGGAGTTCATTTGCTATGTTGAAAACCTCATTTTCTAAACTGTGACAAGTCTGAATCCGTACAGATTATATTTCCTTGAAAGATCTTTAAATTCGACTCATTTCCTTAACCCGGATCGAAAAACTTAAAACACAAAACTTGTTCGTTAAGACGTTTCTGAGATACTGTGAAATTTTCAAATCAATTGACCTTGAAATGAATTTTTAAATGAAAAAGGCGCGAACAGCGACACTATAAAATCCTATATTGCGAAATTGGTCTTTCTAAACAAAGAGATGAAGGTTCTTTTGAAAAATAATAAAAACGACGTTTTCAATAATCCCGTGAACCTAGGTTGTGTGAAATACACATAAATAAGGCTTGCCGAAAGGCAATTGAGATATAATGCTTGCCGAAAGGCAATTGAGATATAATGCTTGCCGAAAGGCAATTGATATATAAGGCTTGCCGAAAGGCAATTGATATATAATGCTTGCCGAAAGACAATTGATAAATAAAGCTTGCCGGATGGCAATTGAGATATAAACTTGAGACATGAGACACATAAGAAATTGGTTGGACCTTGATTGGTAGTAACGGGAAGAAACTAAAAGACTTGGAAATTGTCCCTTTTATTTAAATTGTGTGTTTTGAATTACGCCTTTTATTTATTTAATTTACCTCGCAAAGTTATATTATAATCAATTGAGATCCGTGTTTTTACATTGTGCGATCTAATCTGCTTAGCTAGCCGAATTAACTTAGATGTCGTCTACATGTTACTAAGCTCACTCAATTCTTTTGTAAATAATTAAAAGCTTTGAAACCCCATTATTATAGGTAGGGGTTAACTTACTCAACATGTGTATGCTGATAAAACCGTTGTTTCTCTTTTTTTTCTTCAAAGTATGGAAAGCATAGCATGCATTGGGCTTGGGGGAAACATTTTTTTAACTCTGTTTTAATTTTGACTGCATAACGGGCCTGTTTAACCCGTGTTTTGGCCATGTTGGCCCAATTTAAATTCCGCTACAATATATATATTAATATTACTTTCTGCTGCAACTTAGATAATACTATGTAATGATTTTACTATCTATTATTGAATGGGCTGTTTGAAATATTTTAAATTCTGAAAAACCATAGCCTTGCATCTCTCTAGCAAGCTCGAAGAAGTCATATCTTGCTAGGGAGGTGTGGCGGTAACATCCCGGCCTGGGTTATCAAATCCGGGGTGTTACAGGTCAAATGCTGCTGCTTCATTTTTATCCTTTACAAACAGGCGCATTGCCTCTTGCAGCTGGAACATCCAATTTTCTGCCTCTCTGCGGCTTTCAAGAAACTCCATTTTAGTTTGATCAAAGGTCCCCCAGTCCCAAAAATAAAAATCTTCAAGGGTGGCCCTTTCCAAGACTAACGGATGGTGGGTAGCCTCATTGAGTGGCTTACAAACTAATTTACAGTTGAAAAAGACTAAAGGGTGACGATGCATAATTCTCAACTCTGGAAGAAAAAGAAATAAAAATGGTTTGGTCAGCACTACGTGCTGAGTAAGTTAACACAAGCATGATTAAGGGGTTTCAAAGCCATTAACTAAATTTAAAGAAAAACATAGGCATACAAAACATGATTTAATGTATTCATCTAATAGCAATTTAACAGCATAATTTAGAAGACAGAGACTCCATAAGATCATAAATGTATTTCGCAAAGTAAAACAATTGCAAAACATACTTTAAGGCATAATCTAATAGGAACAATTTTTCGAGTCTTCTAGTTTCATATCTCATGTCTCATGTTTCAATTTTATATTTCAATCGCCATTCGGCAAGTTTTATTTATCAATTGCCTTCCGGCAAGTGTTATATCTCAATTGCCTTTCGGCAAACATTATATTTCAATTGCCTTTCGGCAAGCAGGATATTTCATTTGCCTTTCGGCAAGCAGGATATTTCAATTGCCTTTCGGCAAGCAGTATATTTCAATTGCCTTTCGGCAAGCAGTATATTTCAATTGCCTTTCGGCAAGCATTATATTTCAATTGCCTTTCGGCAAGCAGTATATTTCAATTTGTATTTTATTTCAAAGGATTTCCCAATCATTTAAATCTTAAAGGCTAATTTCATGTTTCAACAAGATTTCAAGATTTGACTTCCGGTAAACCACTGTTTACTCTAAAATTCATCTAAATTAAGATTTAATTTCAAAAATTCCGAAATTTCACTACTAACTCAGAAATGTCGAGATGAACAACTTTTGTGTTTTAACTTTTTCAATCCGAGATACCTAAACATGTCAAAAACGTCAATTTTCGCAGAAACCCAAATCTGTCCGAATTTTACGTACCACAGTTTAAAGATATCGAGTTCTACCATAGCAAATCAACTCCAAATTTAATGAAATTTTACAGAGACCATCTAAGATGTTTATCTACAACTTTCATGTTCGGCAAAAGATCTAAATCGGTCTGGAACCTATGTCAAAAACGGGATCCAGATCGGACATAAGTTCTGTCAAGAATTTCAAGATCTAGTTTCAAGCAGTTCGGTTTCGGCCGGTTTTCATATATCAAATCATCACGAAAAATTCTGAAATTTTACGGAGGTGTTCTTAACGCATAGATCTACAACTCTTATGTTCAACACCAAGCCTAGATCGGTCTAGATCTAAGTAGAAATCACCAACAAGTTCGAACTAAAGTTCTGTCACCGTTTCAAGATCTAAACCCAAGGCAGGTCTGTTCGTGGTCGTTTTCGGATATCAAAACAAGATGAAAAATTATGAAAATTTTACAGTATATAGATCTATGTCTTAGGAACGTTTTTTGTGTTTTAAGTTTTCCGTTTGATGTCGTTTTAAGGTTCGGAAAAATTAGACAAAATTGTTGCGCCGTTAGAAATCACATGTTGACAGATTTACGAAAGTTTTAATTAAGTTTCTAGATTTAAATATTTTAAATACTCCCAAAACCGTGTAAGCGTTAACTTACAGATTTGTAGTTGTTCGGGAACATCGATTTTGGAGGCGTGGCTTCCAGTCCACCGTTTATCCTCTCCGTTCGTCGGGTTCTTCGTTCTCGATCCGGATCGGGGGTTTAGAATAGAAAAAGGATCGAATTAGGATTCGTTTTAAATAAAGAACAGGAAAAGAATGGACAAGAGTAGATCGGATCTTACCCGACGATCGAAGACCCCTAATTTTCGTCCAAGTCAGTCCCTTGATTCGGTTTTGTGCCTCCGACGACTCCGGAATTAGGGTTTTGACGTATAGAGAGATTTCGTAGGGTTTCAAAACGTATTCGGAGCTTTTAGGAGGTCTTATTTATAGATAACTAAGGCCTAGGGTGTCCAAGATCTGACTCTAAGAGTCTAGAGTCGAAAGATGTTCAACCGAAAGTCGAAAAATCCGGATTCGGGCGAGAAAATCGCGGAACGCCGCGACAGCGCTGCTAGCGCGCACTTGGCGCGGGAATCCCTTTAAAGGCACGTGGACACCGCGCCATCCTGGCCTAGACTTCGGTCTGGGCCGGGTCGTGCGATCCGTCGTGCTTTTCCTCCTCTCTTTCGGACTTCCATCCCTCTACACTTCCGAATTCCGATTTCCGGGCTATCTTCGGGCTCCGATTTCCTATCTTAATTTTATTCGGACCTAAATTTATATTTGGACTCGAGTTATTGAGTCTATCGGTGTCGGGTCCCCGTGTAACCATTTATTCAATTAAATTGCCTTCGGATTCTCAGGTTCTCGGAACTTCGATTCCTTTTTAATTTAAATTCCATTTCTCATTTCTTCTATATTTATTTATTTAATGTATTTACTGATTTATTTATTTATTTATTTATTTATGTTGTAAAATTCTCAGGTATTACAAGAATCTATTAGGAAGATGGGCCGACCTAGTTTTAGGCTGAATATAGAGAAGGGTACTTAGGTAAATTTCTTCTCTGTAGGCGGCAATGATTATGCCTAGATTTACCCTATTAGTGAATTTATAATTATTAATATTATTATTATAACTGAGTTGAATATTATAACTGAGTTGAAAATCTATGGTAAAAAGTGTTAGATCAAACCCAGTTACAAGAAAATGATAGGGCGAGGATTACAAAACTGATCCCAAAATCATAAACACAAAAATTCCGTTTACAAAAGATCATAAACTGGAATAATTATAAGACTTAGAAAATACAAAAACTTAGAATATAAGTAATCCTAATCAGAATCTGAATCAAACTCTGAGTCTGATTCAAATTCATCAACATAATCATTAAAAGCCTCCCTCAAGTCTCTGATCAATGTGGTAACTTCACAACACAAACAATCAATGTTTGTGGCACCATAGTTATAGTGTGGAGGTTCCCAAACCAAATCTTTATCATGGGGAGCTAGGTAATCGCAATAATCCCTATGTTTCTGCCCTAAGAAGGGATTTGGCTCCTGTTCACTATTGGCAAAAACTTTACTAATCATCTCTTTCATGCTCCGGATGTGGTCTCCTTCTTTGAGGATTGATCCCATCAAATACAGCCCTTCATCTATCTTTTCCAGGCTTTCTGAACTCAGAAGGATGAAAGCTTTGATGAAGATTGATGGATGATGATCATCCTCAATCCTTGGTCGAAGAATTCCAAATGCAGCTTCCATATGGTCTGAGTCGCGATAGGGTATTAATACAGGTTCTAAACTGAGCATGAAGTGTTCACTTCCTTGCATTTTCCCAAGAACATTCGGTATTCTTGATCATGAGTTCTCTCAGCAGTGATTTTCTTTACCACATTAGCCCTTCTCCGAACAACAGGAAGCTTGCTTGCTACTTGAAACTTTTTGCAGGTGGGGGCTGCTCTGGCCACATCTTTAATATCTTCCTGCCCTAATCTTGATAGAATGTCCCATAATATTTCATTAGGGATATCTAAAATGATGGACCTAGCATTAGGGGCTGCTCCAGCCATTCTAAGTTTCTAATGAAAGTTCTAAAGATTTGGGAAGATAGAAGAATGTTTGAGCATGAAAAATGAAAGATTCTCCCGGATTATATAAACCAAGAGAATTAATACTAACATAATTACAGACGATTGAAACGACATGTGATGGTTAGTGAAAAGGAAGAAGAAGAGTCTCTGGAAGGGTATTTTAGTCATTTAAGGTTTTTGAAAATCTATCCGTTTCTAATTCCAAAACCCTCGCTTTGTTAATCTTGACATGGCGAGAGGAATTACTAATGTCTTACTTAAAGAACTACTCACGCTTTGTCAGTTGTGACGAAGCGTGGACATTTAATTCCTCGCACTTCTGTTACTGATGACAGAGCGAGGATACATGAAGTATTATCAAAATTAACACAAACCCAGAATTAATTAAAAATTAATCCAGAATAAATTGTATTCATTACTCAAAAACCTGATTGAAGTCCTTCTTCAATGCTCGTCTTCCGATTCATCACACCTCCATTTATTTGAATCCTGAAAATAAAAATAAAGAATTATTCTCTAATAAAAATAAGAAAGGGTGATACTACTCAGTTAACCTGGGTAGTTCCCCACCCCCCCCCCCCCCCCTTTCACCAGAAAAATTGCAGGAAATTATGGGTTATCCAAATATTCTGTATGAATATCAAATCATGTTCTCCGATGTATTCCTTTAGCCGATGGCCATTAACTGTCTTTTCTCCTTCATTGAGCATGATAGTGACAGCTCCATTTTCATGAACTGCTACAACAGGGAATAGCCCTGTCCATCTTGATTTAAGTTTTCCTGGAAACAAACTGAGACGAGAATTATAAAGCAAAACCAATTGACCAATATAAAATTCTTTATGTTTTATTTTTTCATCATGAATCTCTTTGTTCGATCTTTATAGATTTATATGCTTCCAGCCTCATTTCTTCCAATTTTGACAGATCAAACTTCCTTTTATCCTCTGCCAACTGAACATCCATGTTAAGCATCTTAATAGCCCAATATGCTCTATGTTCTAACTCAACTGGTAGGTAACATGCTTTACCAAATACCAATCTGTAGGGAGACATTCCTATAGGAGTCGTGAAAGCAGTTCTATATGCCCATAGAGCATCATCTAATTTCTTGGACCAATCCTTCCTTGTAATGTTCACAGAAGCTTGCAGAATATGCTTGATTTCCTTGTTGGATACCTCCACTTGTCTGATGATGATATGGTGATCCAATTTTGTGGTGTACGCCATACTGCTTTAGCAATTTTTCAAAAAGCTTATTCACAAGTGTGATCCTCCATCTGAAATTATGGCGCGGGGAGCTCCAAATCTGGTGAAGATATTCTTTTGTAAGAACGTAGTGACTTGTTTAGCTTCATTATTGGGTAGAGCTGCTGCTTCTATCCATTTAGAAACATAATCTACAGCCACCAAGATATAGTGATTTCCATAAGAAGGGGGAAATGGTCCCATAAAGTCTATCCCCAAACATCAAATATTTCTACTTCAAAAATTCCTTTCTGTGGCATTTCTTCCCTCATAGAAATATTTCATAATCTCTGGCATCTGTCACACATCTTAATCAACTTCTGACAATCCATAAAAATGGTTGGCCAATAAAATCCACAGTCTAGAACTTTTCTAGCTGTTCTTGCAGGGCCATGGTGTCCTCCTAAGGGGTTTTCATGACACTTTCTTACGATTTGAAATCCCTCTTCCTCATGGACACAACGCCTTATAACCTGGTCAGAATAGATTTTGAATAGAAAGGGATCATCCGAGTAATATTTCTGAATCTCTCTAAAGAATCTAGACTTTTGATGAGAATCTTTAAACTTAGGAAAAATTTTACAAGCTTAGTAGTTTGCAAAGTCTGAAAACCAAGGACAATCAAATTGTTGCAGCTGCAACGTATACAATTGTTCATCTGGAAATTTATCATTAACAGCTTCTCTGTTCTTTCTTCCAACCTTGAAAGATGGTCTGCTACTCCATTATCTTTCCCTTTCATATCTTTAATGATGATGTCAAATTCTTGTAACAGTAGTACCCATCTTATCAATCTAGGCTTAGCTTCTTGCTTTGAGAAAAGATATCGTAATGTTGAGTGATCTGTGTAAACTATTGTATGGGCTCCAATAAGATACTATCTAAACTTATCAAAAGGATAAACAACAGCATACATTTCCTTTTCTATAGTGGTATAGTTTATCTGAGCATCATTAAGAGTGTGACTAGCATAATAAATGACATGATGTTTTCCTTCTTTATGCTGCCCCAAAACTGCTCCCACTGCATTATCACTAGCATCACACATAAACTCAAAAGGTAAATCCCAATCCGGAGACTGAACTATAGGTGCAGTGATCAATTTCTCCTTCAGGGTTTTAAATGCAATTAGACACTCTTCATCAAAACTGAATGTAACATCCTTATGGAGAAGGTTACATAAAGGTCTAGCTATTTTAGAAAAATCCTTAATAAACCTTCTATGAAAACCAACATGACCAAGAAAACTCCTTACTACCTTAATTGTCTTTGGAGGTGGTAGATTTGCTATAACAGAAACTTTAGCTTTGCCTACTTCTATTCCTGCTCTGGATACCTTATGTCCTAGGACAATGTCTTCTTGAACCATGAAATGACACTTCTCCCAGTTAAGTACCAGGTTAGTGTCTTCACATCTCTGCAAAATTTTTGACAGATTTTGTAAACAGTCCTCAAAGTCATTACCATAAACACTAAAATCATCCATGAACACTTCAATGCATTTCTCAATAAAATCAGAAAAGATACTCATCATACATCTTTGAAAAGTAGCAGGCATTACATAATCCAAATGGCATTCGCCTGTAAGCAAATGTTCCATATGGGCAAGTAAAAGTTGTTTTCTCATGATCTTCACTAGCAATTACTATTTGATTGTAACTAGAGTATCCATCCAAGAAACAATAAAATGGTTTTCCTGACAATCTTTCTAACATTTGATCAATAAAAGGCAAAGGGAAATCATCTTTTCTTGTGGCAATATTTAATTTTCTATAATCAATGCAAACTCTCCAACCAGTTACCGGTTTAGTGGTACTTCATCATCATGTTCATTAGTCACGATGCAAATTCCCCCTTTCTTGGGTACAACTTGCGTTAGACTTACCCATTTACTATCAGAAATAGAATAGATTATACCTGCATCCAGTAGTTTGATTACCTCCTTTCTGAAAACTTCATGCATTGGTGGATTCAGCCTCCTCTTTGGTTGCCTGGATGGTTTATATTCATCTTCCATCAGAATCTTATGCATTCAAATGTGAGGACTAATGCCTTTAATATCAGCTATAGTCCAAGCAATTGCATGAATATGACTCTTAAGTGTACCCACTAGAGCTTGTTCTTGTTTTTTATTGAGTTTGGATGAAATTATTACCGGGAGCTTCTTTTTATCTGCTAAAAAGGCATATTTAAGATGTTCTGGAAATACTTTAAGCTCAAGCTCTGGTGGGCTTTCTATAGATGGAATTAATTTGCTTCGAGTTTGCACTTCCAATTTTAAATCAGGTCCTTCTTCTGTAGGATCTGTTTTATCAACGTCATCCTCAGATTGCTCTGAAGATGTCGTATTCTCACTTTCTGATCCGTCTTTGATTTCACCAGTCTCAGGATCAGCGAATCAAACCGCGCACAAGTAACCAAAAATAGGATCTTCAGCATTTGTGAGTGGGGTGAGATTGTTATCAGTTACATCAGAAGGAGACAGATTAAGACTGTCTAAAAAGTTCCCTGCCTTAGTGCTAACCAATTCTACCCCTTTCCCAGTTGCATCTATTTTGAAAGCATCAAAAGGATACGTTGCCATTTTCAACATATCAAATGTGACTTCTTGGTCGTCTACATACAGCTTAACTATGCCATTCTTTGCATCGATCATAGCCCCACGGTTACCAGAAATGGCCTCCCCAATATGATAGGAATTTTAACATCTTCTTCGATATCCAGTATCACAATGGGAAGCATAATCCTCATGTTCTTACTAGAACATCTTCAATCATTCCTTCGGGAGTGGTGCTCGGCTGGTCGACAAAGAAAAGAGTCATATTAACTGGTCTCATCCTTCCCTATTCCATCCTCTTCGCCATGGAAAGTGGCATGACGTTGATGCTTCTTCCCACGTCGCAGAGTCCTCTCCCGGCCTCCTGATAGTTGATGATTAATGGTAGAGTGAAGCTTCCTGGATCTTCGAGCTTTGGGGGTATCCGTTGTTAGATAACCATGCTGCAATTTTGATTCAAGATCACCATCTGTTCCTCTCCTGCCTTTCGTTTTCCTGAAATCAATTCTTTCAGAAACTTAGAGTTAGAAGGCATCTCGGAAATTAATTCAACCAGCGGTATTGGGATCTGTATAGACTTAATCTTTTCAAGAAACTTTTTAAATTTAGTTTCTTAAAGATCAGTTTTGAGTCTCCCAGGGTATGGTACCCTGGGCATATGTTCATCCAATGTATCCCTTTTGTTACCTGCAACATTGTTATTATTATTATCTCCCTCTTTTTCAATTGGAACAGAGTGGGCTGCTGGATTCCTTTCCAACCCTTACTCTTAAGAACTGGACCATCTTCAGCATGATCGTCTTCCTCTATTGTCTGAATGTCATCAAGCTTCTGTTGCAAAAGCTTATTCCTCCTCTTTTCAAACTCATGATCAATGACTTCCTTGCCTCCCCTAAGCATTACTGCCTTGCACTGTGGATTAGTTTCAGATGATCTTGGTAATTTACCCTTCTCCCTTTGTTGTAACAGCTTTGCCATTTCAGTGACAGATTTCTCAACATTCTTAATAGAGGCTTGCAACTGATTGTTTGTCTCGGTCTGCTTAGCAATGAATTCTTTCAGAGCATTCTCAACTTTTGTAGAATAGGTTATTTCTTGGACAGTAGACGGGGCCACCGGAGGTACTAGTTGAGGGGGGAAAATGTGCATACATGGGTGAAAATGGTCCGAATGGCTGATTCTGCTGATTGAATTGTTGAGGGGTTCTCTGAGGATACATTTGCTGTTGAGGATAAAACTGCTGCTGAGGCCGAAAATTTTGTTCAGGCTATTGAACAACATTCTGCTGTGGAGGATTCAGGAGATGTGCATTTTGTGCATTTTGTATATTACCATAGCTCAAGTTGGGATGCTTGTTCTGAAATCCCGTGTAATTACAACTCTCATTTTGTTTGGGTGCCTCTTGAAGAAGAGGACATTGATCATTATGATGAGGTCCGGCACAGAGTCCACGTTGAAAACTTGCTCCATTGTAGCGGGTTGAAGCATGATCACTTGTTGTTGTTGCTGCATATGAAGATTTGAATTCTGGGCCAGCTGTAATTCTGCAATTTTCTTGGTAAGTGCTGCAAACTTTTCATCATTTTTATCTGTGTGAATAGCAAGACTTTTCCTTGTGGGGGATGGTGGATCATCATCTTGAAGAACTGCTCTACTGGCAGTCATGGTGTCTGTCATTGCCCAGGCCTTCTCCAGTGTCATCTGGAGTAGTTGTTCTCCTCCAGTGGCGTTAATCATCATTTGCCAGTTATGAGAAAGTCCCGTGAAAAAAATTTTCAAAAGCCTCCTCTCTGTAATACCATGCTGTGGACATCTTTTTAGCATGTCAAAGAATCTGTCCCGAGCGTCCTTTAATAATTCTCCTTTCCTCATTTTGAAGCTAGGTATTTTATCCACCCACTCATCTATTTTGCTCTCCGGGAAGTATTTAAGCAAGAAATTCTTCACCAGTTCCGGCCAAGTAGCTTTTTGTTGAGCATTTATAGAGTCATACCATTCTTTGGCTGATCCATCAAGAGAGAATGGAAACATGGCCAGCTGAACGCTCTCTCTAGAAGCTCTTCCTTTCTTCATGGTTTTGCTCAGTTCTACAAACATTTTAAGGTGCAAATGTGGATCTTCTGCACTTAGACCATAAAATGCTCTTGAAGCTACTAAATTTAGTATTCCAGGTGGCATATCCACTTCTTCATCTGTTTCGCTCAAATACTGATCTACATCAGGCTGCCAAGGCTGATATTGATCTTCTTGAGGATTAGGAACAGGGTTGACAAAATTTGGAGGAAAATAATGCTGATGAATAAAGTTTGGTGCTGCATTTCTTGGAGGAGCTTGAAATTGTCCTCTAAGTGGTATACTGTTCTGATTTCCTGGTTGTCCATTTGGCAAATTCCCCACTCCATCATTCTGCCCATTGTTAGCCATTTGAGTTATGGCTGAAAGTGTCCCCTGTGAAAGATCTTTCTGCCTCCTCCTTGCGTTGTTCTGATCAGTCTTGCTATTCTCTCAAGCTCGCAATTAAAAGGGTGCAAAGGTTGTTTCGAGGATCTAGTTATTCTTTCGCTCATAAACTGCTCAAATTTCTCCTGTCGATAAAATGAAGGAATTATGGAGTTAACATAACAACAGAATAATATTATAACAATAATAATTTTAAAAAAACCAAAGAATATATTTGTTCTAAAATTCATAATATTACACCCTCCCCGGCAATGGCGCCATGAAGCTTTTAAGGGGATCCCTTGCAAACATCTCCAATGCAACTTACTACAATGACTGTTGATTCTCTACAAAACATAATTCTTAAACAGAACTTCAAGAACATGTCTCATTTGCATACCGAAAGCGCACGGTATCAAGCTTGCAGTATTTATTTTATTTGTCGGGATCGTTCACTAGAGAGTTATACGATAGAACCATTTTAATAGCATTTTGAATCTTAGAACTTATTTACATTCTTTGGTTTATGATGAATTAATGAATTTGTCTTAAAATCTAATGCTTGGAACATAAAGTGCAACAAGGCAATAAAAGAAAGAAAACGACAGAAAGCATTAAATTGATGGAGGATATTTCGAGATTTAATATGGACTGAGTGACAAAGGAAACAAAATAAGACTTATGCTAGAGTAAACATGCTTCTGTGATTAGTGAAAATGTGTGAGCTCAAAGAGATGAGATAAATCCTTTATCTAAGTCTGTCTGTCCTTCATGTCTTTGATCACTTTCCCAAGACGAGTACTTGTGATCCAGTTTCATAACATTTCAGCACTGAAATCATGAGATACTAACACAAAGAGATAATCGGTCAGACTTATCTCTTGGCATTAGCTTTCAGAAATATCACTTAATCTGTTTCTTTCGGATTCAGATTAAGCCATTGAATACTCAAGGTCATATCTAATCAATATTGAACTAGTCTGAACTTGTTGTTTGTTCTCTTATTATTTTGAAAGGAAAGATATCTTATACTCCTATCTTGGATGTCCTCTACAAGAAAATAAAAAGCTGGTATTTAAATCTATCATCCAAGGGTTGTAAAAGATTCAAGCTTCTCAAAATAATTCCAACAAGTATTTGTAAGAAATAATAGTCCTGTAAGTATATCAAGATGACATTGCTAATCAAAGTCCTTGACTTATCTGGACTACTCAGACTCGTACCGTACAGATGTATTAGCAAGAGGATTCTCTGTGAATAAATCTAAATACTCATGACTTGACTCAGGATTAATGAAACTCTGCAAGTTGCTTAACCTCCTACCCATAGCATTTGATTAAACCATTATAAAATCTATGACCACTGGAAGTTAATTTTTCTAGATTCTCATTAATTCTTGGGACAAAAGATGATTTTTGAAACATCTTTCCCTTTTAAACGACATGTACTAAATGCCCAACTGTAGAAAAAGTTTGTTCTTCATTATCCTGAGTAGATGATGTCTGAGCAGACTTGTATCATCATCCCTATCTCAATGTGCTTGTGGAAATAGTAGTGTGTAACTGATTTTGAAGTGCAAGTTTGTAAAGAGAAGATAGAATACTCAGCATCTGGGAAATATCCCAAAATAATATGGATGTAGGTAGTATTATATGTATAAAGAAACGATGAGGGTTCTGAGTCCTCTTAAGTAAAATGCTAGCGTGCTCCGAAAATATAGGCTAGGAGCTAGACAGAATATAGGGAATTTCTTCCCTTAAAAAAGATTTGAGAATTAATTCTGCAAAATATATGTCCAAAATAACTTGTAGTAATTATTTTGGGGTTTAAAACTATGAACACTCTAATTTTTCGCGAGCTATGTTTGTACAGCGTGGAGGGAGTTACTATTCATATAATGTTCCTCCGATTTGAGTAGTACAGAGAATCGAGTTCTCGCAATAAAATCTGTCAGGAATGCCGCGAAGATATTCAATTCCCATTTATAAGATAGGCGATATATATTTATAGTGGGAAGGTCATTGGCTTACTTAAGATAAGGAACCAATTCTGATGATATATACGGATGTTCCCTCGCTTTGTTCAATTAAACAGACCGAGGGTTCTGGAATAACATGTTTGAGAATATAAGTTGGTAGGTTCATTCCTCGCATCATTCCAATGATGAAATAAAGCGAGGATAAATTCTTATATGAAGGAAATTACTAAGTTTAAAATATGTTTAAAACCTTCCTTGCGATATTCCTTTATTAGGAATACTGCGAGGAAAGAGTTCAGAACCTTGGCTAGGTTAGTGAATCCAGAGTTTTTAGTTCTCAAAGATTGTCACGCTATGTTTAACACTGCGTGGGTCTTTAAGAACTTAAGGAAAATTAATTCACTAATCCTTTAATATTGTATTGGAATCGAGATCAAATTAACTAACAACTGCTAAATTCATTAATTCAATAATTCTGCTAGAAACAATACCTAACTTGAAAATAGTGTTTCAGATTTCTGAGAAAATTTACAAGCAATTACGATCTGAGAAATGATAATATGAATGAAATTGTGAGCCTGAATTATAAACTTCCTAAGAAATTCAAAGCCCAACATCATATCGAGGATTATATCATTTCTTCGCAGAATTAGAGAAATCAAGCAACAGATTCATAACAGGATTTCAGAACCTGAAGATGTTTATGAAAACACAAACTGAGATTCTCGGATTATACCATAAAATTCCCCTGAATTCGGCCATTACACTTACCAATTAAGTTGTGACAATTCAAAGATTACGATCCAAAAGAGAAATATTCAATCTAACATATGATTTTCCTCCATATATCATAAACTGCAATAGAAAAAGAAAACGAAAACACCTGGAAATCCGAATTTCATCAGAAAATTGCGAATTCGATTTGATGAAGTCGAGAAAACAAGATGAGCGATCGTCAAAGTGATGGAATAGAAACATCCTGATTGCATTCTTCTCTCCAGGAGATTCCTAATCTAATCTACCGAACAATATTCAAACTAAACTACTTAAATGGAAAAATGAATCTAAAGAACATTAAAAATAAATCGCAGAACAGTATGAAACCCTAACTATCCTACCTACAAAAGCTCTAAGGTGAACAAGTGTAACACCCCGGATTAGATAACCCAGGCCGGGATGTCACCGCCGCATCTCCCTAGCAAGACACGGCTTCCCGAGCTCACTAAGGAAATGCAAGGCTTGTGGGTATGTAAAAGACTTAAAACATTTCAAGATTTAGTCCGGAAATTTATAATACTTAATACGATAGTAGTAATCATCATGCGCGGAAAATAAATAGAGTAAGTGCAGCGGAAAGTAAAATCACGGCCAACATGGCCAAATCCTCGGGTTTAACAGACCCGGTAAAAACAGTACGATGCAGAATTTAAAATGTCCGTTATGATTTCCCCCAAGTGCATATGCAATGCGTCACTCGACATACTCTGTAAAAAGGAAAATGACAACGGTTGTCAGTATAAAAATATACTGAGTAAGTTAATCCCTAACTAACAAATAAAAGGGGTTACAAGTGTTTAAACTGAAGATTTCGCTTACCGTACGAGGATTTGAAAATACATGATTTATTAGCAGCGGAAAGACATGATTAAAGGACTTAATTTTAAAAGCGTAATTTAAAGCATAATTTAAGATGCATAAATTTTAAATACATAATTAAAGACATGATAAATACGATTTAAGCATAATGAAACACTCACACAAGTCTTTTACTTTTCATCCCGTAGACTAAGAAGAGGACACCATACCGGGAGATCACTAACGAGGCAATCTCAACATAGGACCACTAACGAGGCAGTCCAAACAATGGGAGACCACTAACGAGGCAGTCTCAAAGATAGTAGGACCACTAACGAGGCGATCCAAAAGATAGTAGGACCACTAACGAGGCGATCCAAAATACAGCGCGCGAGATCACTAACGAGGCAATCTCAGATAGTAAGGAGACCACTAACGAGGCAGTCTCAAAGATAATGATAGCATGACGATCGGCTCAGCCTAGTGAACGGGATTTTTCGAAAGTTCGTATTTCAAAGTTATCAAATGATCGATATCGCGTTTTCATAGTTCGAGTTTTCTCAAGTTCGAAAAAGCCTATTCGAGGCAGTTTACGCCCTTCTTAATTAAAAATTCGTCTTTTCTCCAAAAATTCTGAAATTTTACAGTAATTCAAAAACTCACACATGAACAACTTTCATGTTTTAAGTTTTTGGAAATAAGGTTCCGAAGTGAGTCGAAATACGAGTTTATTGCAAGGAATAATTTCTGTCTTAAAAACTGTTTTCGTCACAGGTTCGTGCAACGCCGATTAAAAATTCATATCAAAACCAATCGATGTGAAATTTTTACAGTAACTACCCAACACGTTAAGGAACAACTTTCATGTGTTAAGAATTTGGAAATAATGAATTCTTGGTACTCAAAAATCGAGTGCAACTCACTGCATACTCGCGGCCCTTAAAACAATCTCAAAACAGTTATGAAAATGCGGCCGTTTGGCATATCAAATGAACACCAAAATCCGTGAAATTTAATATGCATAATTTAGACACAATTATCTACAACTTTTGTTTAGGAATGCAAAGTTAAATCATTCGAAAAATGGGTGAAAAACATGCATCAAGTTGAATGTAGAAATCTGTCACAGTTTTAAAACGTTCGGGTTGTCACAGAAAGTTTACGGCGTGATTTGGGATAGCAAAACTTAATGTCAACGGCTGAAATTTGGACACAAGATAGATAAAGGTGTTAGGAACAACTTTTATGTTGAAAAGTTTTCGGTTTGAATTTCCGAAAGTCGAGTTTTAGGCGAGTCTTTAAAATTGGACGAAAATAGGGTTTTTGAAAACCGATTTTTGTTACAAGCCTATATCTCGAGATTTAAACAACAAACAACCACGAAAATTTGTGAGTAAGGTTTTAACTTACTTAGTTAGAGAGTGGGGTCGCTGGATTGGGTTTCCGGACGTCCTAGGGTCACGGCGAACGGCCAACTTCTCCGATCGCTTTTTGTTCGTTTTCCGACGGGAAATCATAGTAAGGAAAAATGGTTAGAATATGAGTTTCTGAGATCTATGGACGAATTGAAACTTTGTACAATAGCTTACCAAGAGTCTAGAGGGCAGGGGCTTGTCCCGGTCGTCCCGTCGTCGCCGGAATACTCGCCGGAAAGTGGTGTCGAAGGAGCTTTGAACTTGGAGAGGGAATTGAGGGTGGAGGCTTGAATGTTTTCTGAAAACCTAGGGTTTGGGGCGCCCCTAGGGTATTCTTAAGCTTTCCCCAAGGCTGAGATTCGATTGCCATGGTTAGGGGTGTTGTTTTTGGCAAGAAAATCGCCATGAAAGGAAAGTTTACAGTTTCAGCACCTCTGGCGCGCTGGTGGCGCGCACCTAAGCTTTTGCCCGCGCGGAGCACGCGAGACCAGCCTGGAGTCGCGACGCCTCTGTCCGCGCGGTGGCCGCGCGGCGGCGCGCGGAGAGCGCGGGCCGGCCAGACCGGCCGGTTCGGCGGTCCGCGTGTTCCGTCGGGTCTTTCCTCGCTTTCCCCTATCGGTTTCCTACGTGTTAGCTCGATTCCCTAGGTCGTCTCCGTTTCGGAATCTTCTCCTTAAACTTGTTACGACTCCGGCTTATCGCTCGCAACATTTCCGTGTCCTAATTAGCCTAGTCTAAATTGGTTCCAACTCCTCCTATCGTCTTTGTGATCTAATTCGTGATGTATTTTGTGATTTATTTCGTGACTGAACTTAGAAATTAGTTCCAAGCTGCCTGTGTACCCTGTGAAGGGATCAAGTCATGACGTAGTTCAAAACAATTTTGAATTTGTTTTTCCCCGGGTGTTACATCCTCCCCCCCTTAAGAATACAGTTATGTCCCCATAACTGTGGTCGGGTCGTCTTGGAAGAGGGTAGGTAACGTTGCCTCATGTCGGCTTCCAATTCCCAGGTTGCACCGGTTGGAGTACATGCGACGTGTTTTATTCTTTGTCATCCTTTCCTTGTAGTCGAGTATTTGCACCGGGGTTTCTTCATAGGTCAAGTCATCATCCAATTCGATTACGTCCGGTTGGAGTACATGCGACGTGTCGGCACATACTTCTTTAGTTGGGGGTCGTGGAGCTCGTTGTAATACCCGAGAATTTTGCAACATAAAATAAATAAATAAATAAATAAACAATAAATAAATATAATAAATAAATGAATATAATAAATAAATAAATAATTAAAAGAAGAAATGAGAAAAGGAATTTAATTCAAGAAGGAATTAAGTATCCAAGAACCCGTGGAGTCGAAAATAATTTAATTAAATAAATTATCGCACGGGAACCAAATATAGATGGACTTAATATTTCGAATCCGAAATTAATTTGAGATCCCAAATAAATTTGAAATAGGATTTAAAGTTCAAGAGATAGCCCAAGAAAATAGAAGGAGAAAGGCCCAAAGAGAAGACAAAGGCCCAAAATGAAGGAGGAAGAGGAAAGGCCCAAAGGGATTGCACGGCCCGGCCCAGACCGCGGCCCAGTCTAGGGTCCGCGCGGTGTCCGCGCGGGGTTAGGCCAAACCCCGCGCCAACCCCACGCCAACCTCGCAGTCTGCTACACTTGACGCGTTTTGGCGATTTCTTGCCATATTTCGACCCCCCGACTTTGGAAACTCGATCCCGAGCGAAGGAAGGTGTATATGGCCGGCTCTAGGGGTCTTGGGACTGATTTATTTCGAAATCCCAAACCCTAGCAACCCCAAAAACACTCTCCAACTCTCTATGTTCTTCCAACACCCGAAAACCACCAACTTCGAACTTTCCGATCACTTTCCGGCGACGAAAACCGACGGAGGAGGCGTAGAACACAAGGTCTCTAGTACTCCAGACTTGGGTAAGTCATTTATAGATTTTTATTTAAGTTTTTGAACCCGAAAACTCGATCTAACATTGGATTTATTCTTCCGAGTTGAAATCGTGACCAAAGTTGGAAGCTTGGCGTTGAGGAGATCCGTTCGTAGTGGATTTGGACGAGCCAAGCGACCCGAGGACGACCAAACACATTACCACTGTAAGTTAATACTTACTTGGTTTTGGGTGACTTAAAATGCAACCAAACGTGTGGATTTAATAACTCTAAAATCTGTCAACACAAAAAACCCTCGGCGCAACAATTTTGTGTGAATTTTTCGAACCCTTAAAACTACTCAAACGGAAAAACCTAAAACATGAAAAACGTTACTAAGACATTGATCTAGTTCGTGTAAAATTTTCATAATTTTTCATTGCGTTTTGATATCCGAAAACGACCGAGAACCAACCTGCCTTGAGATTCGAACTTGAAACTGGGACAGATTTGAAATCGAATCAAAACTCCTATTTCGAGGATTCAATCCGAGAAACTCAAAACTAGACTTTTAATCCAACACATAAATCTATGTTGGGTAAAAATTTCAGACATTTTTGTTAACGTTTGCTATTTCAAATCGCGCCGAACATAAACTGTTTACTAGGACTTTTCGAAAAACCTGACAGTGATCATATTCGAACTTGATGAGCATGTTTCTATATTTTCTAGTCCGATTTGATCCTTGCAATCTAAATGAAAGTTGTAGATAATCATGTCTAGTATGTGTAAATAAAATTTCAGAATTTTTGAAGTCCATTTGATATGTTAAAAAGTCGAAACTTAGAACTGTGTCAAACCTGAGTCCGGACAGGTTCCTGTTAGCATAATAAAATCGATTTTTGACATGTTTCCTCAACTTATTTCGAAAAAGTTAAAACACGAAAGTTGTTCGTTAGGGTCTTTTGCATAAACTGTGAAATTTTCAGATTTTTCGGACTTAAACCAAATTTTTAAATTGAAAAGGCGTAAACTGTGACGCCAAGATACTTTTAAATCGAAGGATTTTGAAATTTCGAAACGAACGATCAAAGATTTGAAATACGATACATCTATACTTTTGAAAAACCCCGATACATTAAATCTAAACGATACATGAGATACTTGGTGGAGGGTGAGTACTCTGCAGGGTGCCCCTCTAGCCTTTCTCTTCGGGCCTATAATGGACGAGAGAATTTGATGAGATATTACGCCAATCGGCGGGAGATACATGGCCTACTCTCCGGGTTGTCCGTATGGATTTCTCGAGGCTCCGGAGTGTTACTGGGTATGGCAGATACGGCTGCTGGCCGCCGGATCACCGGCTATACGAGATACTTACGAAACGGCTGCGGCCGCCGGATCACCGGCTATACAAAACATTGAGAAATGGTTACGTAACGGGGAAATAAAAGATTTAATATTTTTAAAGTATTTATTTATTTATGCATGTCTTTAAATTATGCATTTAAATTATGTCTTTAAATTTCATATCATGACTAAATGGTTATTGTGGATTAAAGGCATGTCAAGTACACAATTTAAGTATTATTTCTTTTAAATTGGTAAAATTTGTAAATGGAATATTTTTGTATGCATGCTTAGGAGAAAATTTTAATTATTTAAATTATGTGTGTTAAATTATGAACGTGTGTTAAATTATGAACGTGTGTTAAACCCCTTTTTCATGTGTGTTAAATTATGAACGTGTGTTAAACCCCTTTTTCATGTGTGTTAAATTATGAACGTGTGGAAATCCTTGTCGTTTAAATTATGTAATTAAATTATTATTAGTAGATGAATTAAAATTTAAATCATGTCTCGTATGCATATGTTTTTTTTATTAAATTTAATTAAAGGCTTTGAAACCCCTAGATCATGCTAGGTGTTAACTTACTCAGCACGTTTTGCTGACCCAAACCATTTTTCCCCTTTTTCTTTCAGAGTATGAGGATTATGCATCAACATATGCATACATGGGAACATTTGGGGAAAAACTCTATTTTAAATTCCTACATTTAGTTACGACTTGCATGAACGGGCCTGTTTAACCCGTGTTTTGGCCATGTCGGCCCTATATTTAAATTCCGCTGCAATACATGTATTTATATATTATTCTCCGCGGCAACTTTGATATTATTAATTTTAAGTTATATTACAATGGGCTGTTTGAATGTTTTAAATTCTGAAAATCCATAGCCTTGCATCTCTTTAGCAAGCTCGGAGAAACCGTGTCTTTCTAGGGAGGTGTGGCGGTGGCATCCCAGCCTGGGTTATCAAATCCGGGGTGTTACAAAGTGGTATCAGAGCCCGGAATATTTTTAAACTATTATTTTTAAGTATTATTATTTTTAAAGTTATTATTTCTAAACTAGTAATATATTTTAAAGAGCCCAATATTTATTTTGAAGTTAAAGCCCAAATTTTTAGCCCAATACTTTATATACTTACTATTGTGGGCTCAAATTTTTTTTAAGACCCAATTCCTGTATTTTTAAAACCCAAATAATTTATTTCTTTGGCCCAATATAGTGGCCCAAACCTTTTTCCCTTATTCTTTAAAAATCTATCCACGGAATAAACTTATTTTTAAAACCCATGGGTAGAAAAATGCATGCATAAATTAAATTTTTATTGGGGATTGCATATGCATATGCATACATAAATATTTGTACTAACCTCTTATGTGAATCGTTTGTGATACATACCATTCTCACACTAGCATTCGGCTAGACCTTGACTCTTGACTTAGAAGCGTTAGCTTGAGACTAATTGTGCCTTAGTTTTAGATCTTGATCGTCTATGCTTAACGTGCGCATAACTATTCTCTACCTTTTTCCAAAGATCTTCCCCTAGACGATATATTATGACTTGACGAGAAACCTAACGATGAGAACGATGAACGCCTACATTGACCCTCAACAGAATATACGATACTCTAAACGCCGTATAGCTCAACTTAAAGATGACCTACAACCCTTCTGAAACTTAAGAGCGGCTGACTGTGAACGCATAAATAACCTATAGACCCAACTTCAAAAACTTACCAAACGGAACGAAGAAATGATAGATAGGATCGAAGCCCGACGGAGGAAGACCCTACCAACGAGGCTTAAGGAGATTGAAGATTTCTCAACGCTATCTATCTACCTTTGTCTAGTTATTCCTTTCCGAGAAATAGAAGCACTATCTCACCTCCTATCTCTGTACGAAAATTCCTTATATATATATATATATATATATAAACTCGGCATAAACCTACGCCAAGGGGATCGATTTTCCAACAAGTGAACATTATCAACTCCAAAACAACTCCTACCAACACCGTTTGATTCAGTAAATCATTATTCTTTTAACACTGTATTAAATCCTTACAATCAAATCCTTGCGCTTCGTGACAGAATGGCACCTAGAGGAAGACCTAACAATCCACCCATCCCACCCAACACCAATGAAGAGCTACGACAACCCGATGAACCAGTGCAAGACGTTAGTGCAACCAATCAAGGAGGGGAAGTAGCCTCCATGCCTAAGAACTTAAGTGACCGATTAAGAACTATAGAGGAAGTTGTGGTTGCCTTGGGGAATGCACTAATCAACCAAGGGCAAGGCAAGAGGAAACGAGACCACAGAACCGATAACTACTTAGGAAGGAACCATATTCGGGGAGGCCCGAATAGACCACCTCAAGGCAACTGTGGAAGAAACAGAGGGATGGTTTACAACCATGGTGACTATACGCCACCATGCCCAAAATGTGGTAACCCACATTATGCGAGAGGATGCCCTAAGCCCGGAGCGTGCTTTCGGTGTGGTCGATTTGGTCATCGGCTACGTGACAGCCGAACGCGGATAGAGAATATTAACGAGAGAAAGGAAGTGACCATTAAACATGACCAGCCACAGAACCCAAACAGTTGAGATGGCAACCATGAAGCATTCATACCACGCTGCCCACGGTGCAACCATGCACATCTGGTGCGCCAGTGCCCGAAGCCCGGAGCTTGCTATCAGTGCGGCAAGTTTGGGCACAGGGCTGGGAATTGTCGAACACCAGAGGAGGAGATTGAGAAGAGGCTAGACTTGGTAAATCCGCAACGAGGAGATCAAGAAAGAGATGTGGGACGGTTGAATGACGACAAACAAGCTGACTTGCCAGCCCAATGAGAAATGGGTCAAAGGTATCGATGCGCAAACTTTCTCGAGAGTAACTTATAGGCAGTTATGGGGACATAACTGAAGTCCTAAGGGGGAGAGGACGTAATACCCCATAATAATGCATAAGCATTATTTTTGGAACCCGAATATTTTGTACTCTGAATAAACAAATTCAAATTGTTTTGAACTACGTAATGACTTGATCCCTTCACAGGGTACGTTGGCAACTTGGAAATTTCAATTCTGGGTTCAGTCAAACAATAATCAAACAACAAGCAATCAACAATCGAACAATAATTCAATAACACACTATCACAAAATAATAAAACAAACAAAAAAAAATCCTTAGCACGAAAAAAAGCCGAAACACAACTTCGAGGACGAAGTTGATTCTTAAGGAGGGTAGACTGTAATACCCGAGAATTTTGCAACATAAAATAAATAAATAAATAAATAAACAATAAATAAATATAATAAATAAATGAATATAATAAATAAATAAATAATTAAAAGAAGAAATGAGAAAAGGAATTTAATTCAAGAAGGAATAAATTATCCAAGAACCCGTGGAGTCGAAAATAATTTAATTAAATAAATTATCGCACGGGAACCAAATATAGATGGACTTAATATTTCGAATCCGAAATTAATTTGAGATCCCAAATAAATTTGAAATAGGATTTAAAGTTCAAGAGATAGCCCAAGAAAATAGAAGGAGAAAGGCCCAAAGAGAAGACAAAGGCCCAAAATGAAGGAGGAAGAGGAAAGGCCCAAAGGGATTGCACGGCCCGGCCCAGACCGCGGCCCAGTCTGGGTCCGCGCGGTGTCCGCGCGGGGTTAGGCCAAACCCCGCGCCAACCCCACGCCAACCTCGCAGTCTGCTACACTTGACGCGTTTTGGCGATTTCTTGCCATATTTCGACCCCCCGACTTTGGAAACTCGATCCCGAGTGAAGGAAGGTGTATATGGCCGGCTCTAGGGGTCTTGGAACTGATTTATTTCGAAATCCCAAACCCTAGCAACCCCAAAAACACTCTCCAACTCTCTATGTTCTTCCAACACCCGAAAACCACCAACTTCGAACTTTCCGATCACTTTCCGGCGACGAAAACCGACGGAGGAGGCGTAGAACACAAGGTCTCTAGTACTCCAGACTTGGGTAAGTCATTTATAGATTTTCATTTAGTTTTCGAACCCGAAAACTCGATCTAACATTGGATTTATTCTTCCGAGTTGAAATCGTGACCAAAGTTGGAAGCTTGGCGTTGAGGAGATCCGTTCGTAGTGGATTTGGACGAGCCAAGCGACCCGAGGATGACCAAACACATTACCACTGTAAGTTAATACTTACTTGGTTTTGGGTGACTTAAAATGCAACCAAACGTGTGGATTTAATAACTCTAAAACCTGTCAACACAAAAAACCCTCGGCGCAACAATTTTGTGTGAATTTTCGAACCCTTAAAAATGCTCAAACGGAAAAACTTAAAACATAAAAAACGTTCCTAAGACATTGATCTAGTTCGTGTAAAATTTTCATAATTTTTCATTGCGTTTTGATATCCGAAAATGACCGAGAACCAACCTGCCTTGAGATTCGAACTTGAAACTGGGACAGATTTGAAATCGAATCAAAACTCCTATTTCGAGGATTCAATCCGAGAATTCAAAACTAGAATTTTAATCCTAACACATAAATCTAGGTTGGGTAAAAATTTCAGACATTTTCGTTAACGTTTGCTATTTCAAATCGCGCCGAACATAAACTGTTTACTAGGACTTTTCGAAAAACCTGACAGTGATCATATTCGAACTTGATGAGCATGTTTCTATATTTTCTAGTCCGATTTGATCCTTGGAATCTAAGTGAAAGTTGTAGATAATCATGTCTAGTATGTGCATATAAAATTTCAGAATTTTTGAAGTCCATTTGATATGTTAAAAAGTCGAAACTTAGAACTGTGTCAAACCTGAGTCCGGACAGGTTCCTGTTAGCATAATAAAATCGATTTTTGACATGTTTCCTCAACTTATTTCGAAAAAGTTAAAACACGAAAGTTGTTCGTTAGGGTCGTTTGCATAAACTGTGAAATTTTCAGATTTTTCGGACTTAAACCAAATTTTTAAATTGAAAAGGCGTAAACTGTGACGCCAAGATACTTTTAAATCGAAGGATTTTGAAATTTCGAAACGAACGATCAAAGATTTGAAATACGATACATCTATACTTTTGAAAAACCCCGATACATTAAATCTAAACGATACATGAGATACTTGGTGGAGGGTGAGTACTCTGCAGGGTGCCCCTCTAGCCTTTCTCTTCGGGCCTATAATGGACGAGAGAATTTGATGAGATATTACGCCAATCGGCGGGAGATACATGGCCTACTCTCCGGGTTGTCCGTATGGATTTCTCGAGGCTCCGGAGTGTTACTGGGTATGACAGATACGGCTGCTGGCCGCCGGATCACCGGCTATACGAGATACTTACGAAACGGCTGCGGCCGCCGGATCACCGGCTATACGAGATACTTACGAAACGGCTGCGGCCGCCGGATCACCGGCTATACAAAACATTGAGAAATGGTTACGTAACGGGGAAATAAAAGATTTAATATTTTTAAAGTATTTATTTATTTATGCATGTCTTTAAATTATGCATTTAAATTATGTCTTTAAATTTCATATCATGACTAAATGGTTATTGTGGATTAAAGGCATGTCAAGTACACAATTTAAGTATTATTTCTTTTAAATTGGTAAAATTTGTAAATGGAATATTTTTGTATGCATGCTTAGGAGAAAATTTTAATTATTTAAATTATGTGTGTTAAATTATGAACGTGTGTTAAATTATGAACGTGTGTTAAACCCCTTTTTCATGTGTGTTAAATTATGAACGTGTGGAAATCCTTGTCTTTTAAATTATGTAATTAAATTATTATTAGTAGATGAATTAAAATTTAAATCATGTCTCGTATGCATATGTTTTTTTATTAAATTTAATTAAAGGCTTTGAAACCCCTAGATCATGCTAGGTGTTAACTTACTCAGCACGTTTTGCTGACCCAAACCATTTTTCCCCTTTTTCTTTCAGAGTATGAGGATTATACATCATCATATGCATACATGGGAACATTTGGGGAAAAACTCTATTTTAAATTCCTACATTTAGTTACGACTTGCATGAACGGGCCTGTTTAACCCATGTTTTGGCCATGTCGGCCCTATATTTAAATTCCGCTGCAATACATGTATTTAAATATTATTCTCCGCGGCAACTTTGATATTATTAATTTTAAGTTATATTACAATGGGCTGTTTGAATGTTTTAAATTCTGAAAATCCATAGCCTTGCATCTCTTTAGCAAGCTCGGAGAAACCGTGTCTTTCTAGGGAGGTGTGGCGGTGGCATCCCGGCCTGGGTTATCAAATCCGGGGTGTTACAGTCGTTATGGTTACGAGCAAACTGTGGTGGGGACGTTAGTTAATAAGCGGTTTTCTATTCCCTACGGAATTTCTTATGGTCCCTATGTATTTACGTCCCGAGGGTTTCCTGTAGTCCTGCGAAAGGAGGACGTGAGGCAATTCCGCTGTCCTTGCCCGGAATAATGCCAGGTGATGCTCCATGTCGTCGTATTTCACTGTCAATGTATGCCCGGGTTCAGTGAGGAGCGTATAGCAAAAGAGATTGAGCAGAACAGGAAAAATAAAACTCCCTCCGGGTGGCGCGCGGTGGCCGCGCGGTGGCGCGCGGTGGCCGCGCGGTGGCGCGCGGCTCCCTCTGTTCGAGAAAATAGGGCTCGCGCTCCGCGCGAGCCACTTGCCCCATTTTCCATTCGAGAACACACCCCCAATTCTCTCTAA